>JANEYF010000035.1:0-600000 GCA_029963845.1 Rhamnusium bicolor | reverse complement strand
AGTGAGACATATATTATCGTATTTTAAAGCAAGTTATGAGTAAACTCCCTAATTTGTGGTAAACGATCACAAATACATAAACTATTTAAATATTGCTGTCAGTTTGACATGTTTCGTACATGCAGATTATATCACAGAACAGTTATATTGATAATATGTTTATTTTTTATACTCCAAAACACAAAGGGGTCAAAATGGAACACGTGACAAATGTAGATGCCGTACAACACGGACCTTGCTTTAAAACAACATCGACATTAGTCACGTGATTCTTTTAGGTGGGAGTAACAACAAACATAACCTATTTGCTATAAATTGTCAAACGGACGGCAAATTTTAAATAGTGTATATTATTTGTGGTAATATGAACTAATTCATTAAACAAGTCTTCCACATAACAAAGCAATATGTGTTACAACAACTTTTTTTCAACATACTGAAAAACGATATTTTGAACTCCTGACAGCTCACTAACAACTGTTCGTTATATGCCTAGGTTATGTTGTTATTTTCTTCATTGTTTATACTCAAAATTGAATGTATGGCGATGGCGATAGCCACGCCAAAGAGAATACGTATTCTCTTTGGCCACGCAAATGATTTGGTGATCCACAACCAACTAAATTCAATACTCAACTAACTGGATTTATAACCGACTGTGATAGGGATGATTGGTCCAATACGCTGTCAGTTTCAAATAAAAATGTCTGGTGGCCTGGGAATGAACATTGTAATATTTCATATGCTAAAAAGTTAAAATAAAAATGTTGTTTTATTTTTTATTACTTTCGCAAACAATGTACTAGAACTGCTTAATTCTTTTTAAAAGTATGATTTGGTGTAAAATATATCAGATTTAGTACAAACGTACTAAAAAGGCATCGCCGATGAAAACCCCTTACTGAAACTATTATAATGAAACGATTAAAATTTTAATCATCTCTAGATGATGCCTATTTGGTTGGCAAAGAGCGTGTCGAGCGTAGTATATGGTGTTCTGTAGAAAACTACGCCAGTATTATCTTCCGATCAAAGGTTCCAACCCGCTTCAGGACTAAATCTAGTCAGAAAATGCGATATTTACCTGCGACAACTCTTTTATTCTATGATGCACATTAAGAAAAGAGCTTACTTACGCTAAGCATAACCCGAAATAAATATGCATATGATGTCAAAATAACGCAACAGAAAATATCATATTCACCTGCGATGCCTGCGATTTATTATTATATTATTATTATTATGATTACATCCTGCTATTTACCCAGTACGTCGCGAAAACATCCTTATTGTGTCAGATTGATATTCTGTAGTGTCAGATCCTGTGTATTCGTAGACTATTTCTGTGATTTTGGATGTTCTCTGATGTACTGTCACAAGGACTATAAAGTCCTTGGTTCTGTCAGTCTATTCTGTGGTGATTCTGTAGTTTTGTGAATTGTGGCGGCCGGTGGCCGATTGAATAAAACTTTTTTTGTACAGTTTCTAGTGTTTATGTTGTTCGATTTAAAATAAAGTTGTTGTAAAATATTTTAACAAATATTAATTAACCCAAAAATAATGGCCAAGAAATTGTAAAAAGCGTCGATAATTATTAATTCACGTGGATAACCTCAAAATGGAATCCAAATACAACATAGGAAATAGTAAAACTGGTACACTTCCGAAATTTCAGATGAAATTAAAACCAAACCCCATTATTTTCAGTAATAAAAATCTCCCTTCTAGTCCTAAGAAAATAAAATTAAGTGAACCAGAGCATAAAAAGGTGATTATAAGTTCTAATAACAGTAATTTTCATAATAAACCTAAAATAAGTATACAAGAACAAAGAAGGAAGTTACCAGTTTTTGATAAGAGAAACAAGTTGTTGGAGTTGATAAAAAGACATAAAACCCTAATAATATTAGGAGAAACGGGTAGTGGAAAAACCACACAAATACCACAGTATATAAACTCAGCTAGATTACAAGAAAATGGGATAATTGCTGTAACACAACCTAGGAGAGTTGCTGCTATAAGTGTTGCATTAAGAGTTGCCCAAGAATATGGACAAGGGGTACGAATTAGTTTTTAAACTACTATTGATAAGGCAAATAACAAATAAGTGGAGGTTCTTTTAAATTTATTGAATTGGTTAACAATAGCATTTTTGTAGATGTCAGTAGGTGATGTTGTTGGATATACAGTAAGATTTGAAGATGTGACATCAAAAAAAACAAAAATCAAATACTTAACTGATGGTATGTTATTGCGGGAAGCAATGTTTGATAGATTATTAATGGAATACACAGTTGTTATTTTGGACGAAGCCCATGAAAGGACAATTCATACTGATGTTCTATTTGGTATAGTCAAGAAAGCACAAAGAATTAGAGAAGAGAGGAATTTGGCTTCTCTAAAAGTAAGTATGAAATATATTTATCATGATAAATTTTAATATTAGTCTTTTTCATAGAAAATATAATTCAGTTGCCTGGTCTAAATGTTCAGTCTGACTTCCATATACCTATAAAAAATGGTACTCCTAGGACATTTCAAAAACTGTTTAAAGCTAGAACATTTTCATCTTTTGTGAAAGGAATCCTCTATTTTTTAGATAATCATTATGTCTGCTACAATGGATGTAGATCATTTTTCAAGATATTTTAATAATTGTCAAGCTGTTTATTTAGAAGGTAGAACATACCCAGTCAATGTTTTTTATACTGTTAAACCCCACGACGATTACCAAGCAAGTTGTGTGGCAACCTTTTTTAAAATTCATAAGGAAGCACCACCAAAGTAAGTAAAAAATAGTATATATGTAAGTACCTAGGTACCCATGTAAAACTTGTTTATTAATGTATTGTCAGTTTACAGAGCAACCAGATTAGATATACCTAAATTAAATTCCATATTAACTAATTTTACAATCTGATTTGTAGATAGTGCTTCAATAATATACATTTTTTTTTATTAAAAGGACAATACTTTCCTATTTCGTGTAGTTATATATGTACTTTTTTTTCATTCATTCAAGTTGTACTAATGCTTTTTTTAGTCATGATGTGCTAATTTTTTTTAACGGGCCAAGAGGAGATAGAAGCTTGTGCACATCAGATTAGACTATTAGCAAAAGACCCAGACGTTCAAGGTCCCCCAATTAAAGTTTGTACTTTATATGCCGCTCAGCCTGGTACTCAACAGATGACAGTATTTCAGCCCTCCCAACCAAATACTAGGAAAGTGGTTATTAGTACAAATATAGCAGAAACTAGTGTTACAATAACTGGTATAAAATATGTCATAGACAGTGGGATGGTCAAAGCGAGGTGAGTACTAGAAGAATAAGAAAGAAAATAGAAAATGGTATTTTTTTTAATGTGTATATGGATTTTTATTTAATTGTCCAGTTTTCTTGGTGTATTTATTTACAGGTGCAAACCTAATTATTATGTATCTTTTAGGTCGTTCCATCCTGCCACTGGTCTGGAACTATTGAAAGTTCAGCGAATCTCCCAAGAGCAAGCTTGGCAGAGAACGGGAAGAGCTGGTAGAGATTCGGAAGGTTATTGCTACCGAATATACACACGATCTCAATTTGAATTGATGAAGAAGACGAGCATACCAGAAATACAGAGAGCAAACCTCAACACAGTTGCCTTACAATTATTAGCTTTAGGAATCCACGGTTTGCACTTTGATTTCATGGATAAACCCCCTAAAGAGGCGATATTAGCTGCTTTTGAACAACTAAAGCTTCTTGGAGCCGTTGAAAATATGGACTCAAATAATTTGTCTCCACTTGGGAGAAAAATGGCGAAATTTCCCCTAGACCCCCGTTTTTCAAAAATTCTGTTGTCTGCGCAGCAGTTTGGATGCCTCGAAGAAACATTAACAGTTATAGCTTTGCTGAGTAGTGAATCAATTTTACTCAGCCCACCTAGTAAGCGTGATCAGGCCCAAAACGTAAGGCAAAAGTTCTGTTCCGCATATGGGGACCATATAACTCTTTTGAATATATATAGAGAATTTAACAATGTAGGTCAGAACAACAGAAGACTTTGGTGTCATGAACATTTTATTAACATGAGAAATATTCTACATGCTAGAGAGGTTAGGAATCAGCTTGAGGATATTTGCAAAAAGTGTGATATTAGCATTTCTTCCTGTGGTAGCCAAATGGATCAGCTGAGGAAGTGTCTGCTGACTGGTCTTTTTACTAACGTTGCCGAACTACACAGAGATAGACATTATATTACAGTAAGTTGCGAGCCGAACAGATATAGTAAAGTCGGTTTCTAACAATGAATCTATTAACAACTTTTTTTTAGTTGGATAGGAGACAAGTTGTCCAAATCCACCCGAGTTCCAGTCTTTATGGACAACAACCCCACTTTGTGCTGTTCACTGAGGTAGTACAAACGAGTAAGTGTTATTTACGAAGTCTCACAACAGTTGAAAGTGACTGGTTGTATGAAATCGCTCCAGAGTATCTAAAAATTCGTAATATTAGGTTTAATAAAGATAGTTGATAGTAGATTTTTGTTTCACTGCTATATGTATAATAATACTTTTTTATTTTTGACTTATCGAATGTGTCATTTTATTAGGACAAACAATACTTGATATGTGGATATTAGTTTATTATGTTGTGCTAGAAGCATTATTGATTTAATAAAAGTAAAAAATTGACGGACAATTTACATAGACAATTTGGTGCCTTTATGCTCCATGATTGCTGGTTTTTCTTGAATTCTTATTATAAAAAGTACAGTACGGAAATAATGATCATTAATTCATTACTCATTACTAGACTAGGCTAAATTCCATAGTAATTCAGTGGTGTCATATATAAGCCATCAGGGGCGGTTCTAGACCCAAAAAAACGGAGGAGCACAAGAAATAATTTTCAATAATTACTTTCTCAAATCATAAAAATAATCCCTTTCAGAAAATACCAAAAACTACCCCTATTGCCATTAGAAAATAACGACTTTGACCCCATATCTTTTGCAGATAACACTGATCAAATCAATCAAATTTCAAAATGTCGCGATTAGGGTTTATACAAAAACTGACTTGAAAAAACCCGTTTTCAAATTCCAGTATTCCAAAAAACCAGTTCAACCGGTTTTCCAATTTTTACAAAAAAAAAAAAAAAAATAGAAAAACAGAAATATTTATATTTGTATTAAACTTTTTCAATTTATTTAACTTTTATGGAACTACATAAATATACTATTCTATCTATACAAAATCAAATTAATAATAAAAAAAAAAAACAAATATAACCCGTACAAATAATTTTTTTTGTTCATTTAATATTTATTCACGAGTTATAAGGAAAAATATTGCGTGATCCCCAAATTTGGCTAGTGTAAAAATATAACTTTTGTTTTTTGCCATATGTTTTCTGATAAAAATAGTTTACGTATTAACAATTAAAATGAAATAAAATGAATTTGTGGATTTTTATACCAAACATTCGCCTGACTCATGAAAATTAATTTTACAGTAAACTTTTATCACAAATGCTTGTGCCCGAGGCGATTTCAAGTCAAAATGTTATAAATTATATAATTAATTAATTTTTACGTATTAATTCTAGTGTCTAAAACCGTTTTTTTTTTTTGTTTAAAAATCGGTTTTTGAATTTTACATATTTGTCCAAAGAAACCAGTTTTTAAATCCGGCTTCAAAAAACCGACAAGCCCTAGACGTCATAATATTGTCACGACCATCTTATTGGTGATCATGACATGTGGTTGCTTGGTGTGTGAGACTTTGTATTTCACAAGTTCTGTAAGTGCCATTTACAAGATACAGGAAGGCGAAAATTAAAAAAAATCTTGTTAAAAAGAGTCAAAAATGCTTCGAGTTAGAATATTGGCACGTGTTGGTATCTTATAAGTAGACATGTTTACATATAATCAGATTTTCTTTACTTCCACTAGTGACGTGCATAAGGTCAACATTAATAACATTTTTATAGAATATGATATGGCACTGTTTTTTATGAGGCATTACTCATTAAAACTAACTAAAAGTTATCTCGTACTTTTTTCTTGTACGAAATACCAGTGTGGACAAAAATTTAAAGAAATATTTTACTGCTTAATTTATGACCTCACCCAGATTTGCAAAGAAATTGAAACATGAAACAATGAAATATTCATAGTATGTTATGAATTAAATAAAATTTACAAGCTGTTGGTTTCAATTACAAGTTATTAAATGAAATTTAAAAATATTTTATTTTTAATTCTTGAGATTTTTCAGTTCTAAGCATAGAATAGTGCTTACCTACTTGATGCAATGCAGTATTCCTTCGTATATTTTACATGCACATAATACGTGTTCGTTTTCTGCGACGCTGGTGAATTACCCGGAATTTGGCCTAGTCTATTAACTACCATGCAGATGGATTCATAATAGGAACATATAGGTGCCGCTCACCATGAGCTGTCGAGTATGTGGGAATTGTAAGTGTACCCATACTTAGTGTATATAAATCATTTTTAATTTTTTTTACTAAAAAGTGTATTTTTTAGAGCTTTTAAGTTCTGGGAAATCGTCGTTTATTGAGGAATTTGCATTTGTTCAAAAACATGATATCTTGTGCATACACTTCAGAATAAATTAATAATTTGAATTCTTTCAAATCAGTCTTTTGAAACAACACTTGATTTGAAACAGCATCAGGTACATCTCTATGTAATTGAGCAATTGAACAAGATGCAATCTGCCTTGTTCACTGATCTGTGATTAAGCTCTTTTCATTCGGAAAACAGTGTGTTGCCTGCATCATGTTCTATATGTATAAAACTTTATATGTTCTGGAAAACCTGTGTCAATTTTTATGTTTTTTTTTTATATATATATATGTTCAGTTTTACTTTAATATATATTTTTTAATACTTTGTGTCTTTTTAGTTCTAAGCATATTTTTAAGCAATGCTGTTGATAAAATTAAGTGAATACATTTAGAGCAGGTCCTAATCAGAGGTGGATTTATATACACAGCTCCCTAGATACATTAATTTACCACATTAAGAGGTACTTTATGGCTATGTCAAATACAGTTTTTAAACAAACGGTAAACATCTTGGTAACAGAGCAATAGAAAAAGAACACCTTACTTGTTTCTTATAGAATTGATATAAAATTTATGATATAATTTTTTTTTCAATAATAAACATTCAAACATAAAGCCGTCTATGTAACTCCTCCATAATAGGGATTTATTAAATTCGTTCTCTTTATGGGCTCGTTCAATAAAGCCTTACATTACGGACTTGTTACATAAATAGCTATTATTGGGTATTTATTTTTGATACCATTTATTAGTAATAATAATAAACACCACAGAAATTAGTCAATAAATTATCAAAATTTAGCGCCTTGAAATTACATTCTTTAATTATTTTTTGTAGGTTATGTTATATGAACCAACAACCAACCAAATGTCGCGCCTTAATGACATTTTCATCCTTGATCAAATTTTGTAGGTAGCTCTAAAGTCCCTCAAGTGAGAGTCTGCCCATACATATGTCTGTCATCTTTTTCATTGACTCGGACAGTCACACGGTATGCGACGTCCATGATGGCTTGTGTTTATATTCTGTTCTGTGTATTTTAATTTGTACTGGAGGGTTGTTACTTATTTTGAATAAGTAGTTTGAAGGTATGCGATATTGTTAACATTAACAATTATTGTCTTTAAAAGTTGTTTAGTTATAGATTTTAATAGATAACAGTAGACTTTATTTGTTATTTTACAACTAGTTTCATCCTATTCGGACATTTTCAAGTTTACTTGAAAATGTCCGAATAGGATGAAACTAGTTGTAAAATAACAAATAAAGTGAAAATTAGACAAGTAAAAAAAGTAACGTAGGTAGGTTGATCCCATATGAGTAATTATTCATGATAAATCAAATAGAAAAATTCTCATAAAAATGGAATTTTATGAGAATTTTTCTATTTGATTTATCAAGTAAAAAAGTGTTTATAATTTTTTAAATCAAAATGGATTTTCACAAAGTAACTTCATCTTCAATCAACTATTAGATAACAGTAGAATCGCATAGTTTTAATTGTGTAATATTAGTTAGTGCGCGTTAATCAGTAAAAACGCCGGGCTGCTGTGAATTGTAAAAACCGTAACAAAAAAGGTTTTAAAATGAACGTTTTTACACGGGATTCTCAGAGAAGAAAGAAATGGGCCGACAAAGTATGAAGGGAATCCTACAAAATATATATTTGTGTGAGTATAGGAAGTGCAAATTTAAATATTGTTTTGTTTTTTAAGTTCGCTTAATTATTTCTCAATATGCAAACTTTAATGTTTTATCTTTGAACAAATTATCAAAAGTTTAGGCTCTTATTAGATAAACTTTACAAAAAACTTTTTGTTTGCGCCACAAAATATAAAACCATGTGGATCCAAATTAGTTTGTTTAAAATAATCTACATGGAAAAAATTATACTTACATTTAAGTTAACAAAACATGCAATAAAGAGATATATTCTAAATTAGTTAACTTGAAATGCTACGAATTAAATACCTTATTTTATGCAAATGCAGAAACATTAGAACTGTTTATGTAAATGGAAGCACTATTTGAAACAAATTACGATTATTTATGTTCTGCAAACACTAATTTAGAAACTAATTTTTATGAAATATTTATTAAACATTTGCATCCTTATGCCCATATAAATAAATATCACAAATTGAATGAGGTTGTCATTAAACGATTCATTAAATTTAGGCTAGCTATATGTGGGAAGAAACGTGTTAAAACCCCCCTCCCCCAAAAAAAAAATCATCTTTGGGCAGCACATACGAACATAATGCCCATATAACCTTTTATCGATTTTTTTTGAATAAAATCATTTTAGAAACAGTTGTGTGCATCTTTATGTTAAGCGCCTATACCTAACCATTGCACAAAATGATAAACATGACCGCTGCATGCTGTATGATCACTGATCACTGATCAGTTATCAGTCTCTTGATTGAGCGACTCTAGGCAGCTCAAGTCTAAAACTATAGTAGTGTACTGTCATTTCCTATCATTACCGCGTGTTTTCTGAGAAACGGCCACAAAGTTTCTCCTTTTTTGTTTTGTATTTACAGTACAAAAATTCTAAATGAATTAATAAAATCATCGTTAAAATTTTCACTTGCTTCTATTATTTATTTATTATTTAAAAACAAATTAGGTATCCTCTTTTTCATTTGTAATCCAAGTTCCGCGTTTTGGCAAATAGCCTAGAAAATAATTTTTTAAAAAGATATATGTTGTACTTACTTATCTATGATAAGTTTTGTAAAAGTTAAAAAATAGTAATTAGCAAAAAATTTTCAGCGTTATTATTTTCCATTTCACTATATTTTAAACTTATACCAAGAAGAGGATACCTAATTTGTTTTTAAATTATTCTAACCTACGGGGAATTTCCACTATACATATAATTTCAATTATTCTGTTCTCTAAAGCCATTAATGTTTATCATATTAGGGTTTACTAAATTTCATAGGTGCTTTGAATTCTTTTAATGAGCCATCTATATAACGCTAAAAGCAGAAACACCTGTCGGTGGATGTTTTAAAGTGATTGTTCAACTGGTGAGTACTTTTATTTATTTTTGGTTTTACTGAACAGAATAGTTCGATTTAAAAATATTATTGAATCAGTCACACTGAACATATAATGTGCATATATTATTTTTTTTGTAATCCAAGTTTCAGAGTTTTGGCAAATAGCCGGGAAAATAATTGTTTAAAAAGATATATGTTATACTATCTATGATAAGTTTTGTAAAAGTTAGAAAATAATAATAATTGGCTAAAAAAACTTCAACGTTATTTTTCATTTCACTATTTATTATTATTATGATTCGTGTGATATTAGACGCAGATGTTCCATATTCTTCTTATTAAAGAATATTCCTATTCAATTTAAATGAATCAACTTTTTTTATCAACTAGTGGTTAACTAAGAATCCCTTAAATGAATCAAAGAGCTCTGAAACCTTGCGCCGCCCAGTCTGTGGCGCCGCTGTTCTGCCATAGATAAAAATATGTGTTCTGCGTATACGTATTGCGATCATTCGAAGAAAAAAAGGGAAATTTCGCGAATCTCCAGTTTGTGTAACCAATCAATAGCTTTGTTTTGGTTCCGTTTATTACTGTTCTAGAACTGTTCTTGTCATGCGTAAATAAGGTTCTGTCATAAGCGATACACCAAAATAGATGTTTCTAATTTGCGCATGACGAGAACTGTCCTATTAGAACCAGAGACAACTTAGAACTGAAAATTCTGAATCAAAACCAGAACTAATCAATTTCTGTTCTGTGCTAATCACAAATCATCAGCTGTTCACGAGCTGTTCTATTTGGATGTTCTGTGGGTACAACAATTTGTATTATTTACCAGTTGGGTAACACGATTTTATTTAAAGGAAATCGCAAAACAACCACATTTCATTCATCAAGACAGTCGAAAGTAAAATTAAAAGTGTAAGTAAAATTTTTGATTACATCAGTAATTTCTTGATTAGTGTTTTTCTCAAAATATTGCACAACATAACCTAACAATTACTTTCTGGAATTTTCCGGTAATGTTAATGTTTTTTTTTTTTACAAGATTTAACTAACACTTGACATTTTTAGACAAATTAAAATGGCTCTTATGTTAGCGTCCAGGCTGTGCAGGGCTCCTACCTTGCAAAAATCTGCATTAAAGCAATTTCAAACTGTAAATGTATATCGCACATTCGCCGACGAAGGACGAGATGCGATGGCTAGGTCAGCCCGTAGAAGAACGACGTTGAAAGAAAAAATTATGGCTCCAGCAGGAGACACCGGTAAATAATCAAAACTGTTATGTCGTTCAGACATTTTGAATTTGCATTTTTTTCCAGCTTTCAATATTGGAAAAGGAGCAGTTGCCGGAGGCGCAATAATTGGAGTTGGTGCTTTATGTTACTATGGTCTTGGCTTGGGAAAAGATGTTGGGGCCATAGATCACCAACAGTAAACCATTTTCATATTAATCTTGTATAAATGATTAATGTGTTTTATATTTTCAGTTTGTGGCCTGAATATGTCAAGGATCGTATTAAGACAACTTATCTGTACTTTGGAGGTTCAGTAGCGGTGACAGCTGCAAGCGCCTTGCAGCTGTGCGATCTCCTGTCATTATGAATCTTGTAATGAGGAATGGGTTTTTAGTAAGTATAAAAATATCATAATTATGTATTTAAGAAAAAACGATTCTGATTTTAATGAATGTTTTAGGGTTTTGCAATGAGCCTTGCAGCAATTATGGGTACAGGTATTCTATGTCAAAGTATTGAATACAAGGAAGGATTTGGTGCGAAGCAAATGGCTTGGTTACTTCACACCGGTACGATGGGTGCTATACTGGCACCCATGTGTTTCCTGGGTGGTCCTTTGTTAATTCGTGCAGCATGGTATACTGCTGGAGTTGTAGGTGGACTTAGCACAATTGCGGTAAGTTCATTTTTCCTATCTGGTAACCTAGGTGATTATAGATTTGTTGAATGACGGGCTGAAACTGTTTGACTCTGCCCCAAATTATACCATGTATAGGGTGGGCAAATTTGGATGTTTATATAGGGTAACTCGGTAACTGTAGGAGATACAAAAAAATGAAAGACATTCTCCATCTTTTTTTTTTGAGACAAAATCACTGCCAAAAATAAAAATTTGCTATCATCTTTTGTTTTTGAGTTTTAAGCAAAAGTTCAATTTTTCGACTTTTAGACATGTCAATATCTTGGTTGTTTGTAAAGTTATGGAAAAACAATTTTTTGTTTTCGCCAGTGAATTATTTGTCTCAAAAAAAGATTGAGAGTGTTCCATTTTTTCATATCTCACAGTTACAGAATTATCCTATACAAACATCGAAATTTGCCCACCCTGTACAGTATATTTAAAAGACTTGTTTCAAACTATTGTGCGAGTAGGGGAAAATTTGCAATAGCTTCAAACTTTCCGATTGCGGCTTGAGCAAATCTAATATTTGCTCTTAGTTTCAACTGCCTCACGGATTTAATTGACACTATTTAATTTTAATAGAGAATGCATTTTTTTTGGCACCATTTGTTTTAGAAATGTCTAAAATGTAAGTTTTAAATTAAAATGGTTCAACATTTTCTGATTTTTTAATTTAAAGTGAGCTATTTTGTATAAATTTTGTTTTATTATTTTATGTTTCTTTAGAGTTTATATGAATTTCATCTGCTTTAGAGTATTAATTATTTTTTACCATGGTTTTCCTTGTTTACATGCTATGTTTGATTTTTTTAATAAATTAACTCTTATTATATTATATGATAATCAATTTCTTATCTAATCTGCAATGTATATTATATACAAAATATTATATACAAATATGCATTTTACTATTAAAGTAAGCTTGTAAATCATCTAGGTAAATGTGTCTATAATATTCGTTTTACAGTAATGTTTTCAAGATTGTTTTCTTTTTTTATTCTATCTTTGGATTCGGGGGTTGTCTAATTTGTGTCGGGTTTATGATGTTTGTTTAGTCTTATTGTCTAAATATTGTAGGTATGTGCTCCAAGTGAACAGTTCTTATACATGGGTGGACCTCTAGCTATGGGATTGGGCGTAGTTTTTGCCTCTTCAGTGGGCTCGATGTTTCTTCCCCCAACCACAGCATTAGGAGCTGGTCTCTATTCAATTTCTCTCTATGGTGGACTTCTGCTGTTTTCTGCCTTCCTACTTCATGATACTCAAAGGATCGTCGCCCAAGCTGAGAGGCATCCTGCAAGCCCAGAATTGTATGGAGTTAAACGATATGACCCTATTAATGCGTAAGTACTCTGATAAATTAATATATTTATTTATAATATGCGTTCATTAATTAGACAGTCGTGTTTTTTAAACTCATTTGTAAAGAGTGGACAATGTGTATTTTTAACCTTTGACATTAAAACTGTGTAGAGTTGTGCGCGTAATAAACAAATACAAATGTATAGACTATGTTATATATAATTGTTATGTACGTCATATGTATTTCATTATTCTCATTTCGCCTTCTGGTGCGCATATATAATCACGCAAGCTAATACAAATGTCAAAAAAATGTTTTAAAGTACATCAATTTAATACCAACAAAATGTGGCACGCACTCATCTCTTGTTGTAAACATACATATGGCAAGCATTCTTATTGGTGAAGTTTTATATCATGTCATTGGTAGAGACAAGGAATGAATGAGGTTTGTCTGGTATCTTCTTTCATAGACGTCGACGATGGGTATTCTTCTATAAAAAGTGCAAAGTGCATCTACCTATTTGATACATCGGCATGTGTATAAAAGTATATTATAAAAACAATGATACATATCCAGAATAGGCACTTCTCGATTTTTGTAGTTTTTTTTTTTTTTTTTTTTTTTGGTGGTGACAAATAGAACTGTTATGTGAGGCATTTGTGAGTAATAAAATAATGCACGAATAAATAATAATATTAATAATCCAATAAATTAACAGAAAAGTGGAATGTATAGGGGTGCTCAGTGGGTAAATAACAGTAGAAATAGACAAAAAATATTTTAGCTCATTTTCATGGTTTTTCAATTGAAGGGCCCAACGCAAAATGTGCCTAAGTGACATTTTATGGTTTTTGAAAAAACAAGTTTAAAAGTTTATTTTGTTTCTGGAAATATCATTAGCAATATAATCCTACCTTTTTTTACTGAAGATGGTTTATGATTATTGAAATATTACAACATTATAATTATTCGATTTTACTACTCCAACCTGGAGAAAAAAAAATAAAAAAATGGACTTGTGCACTTTTTACTTTGAATTTTGAATAATTTTGGACTTTTTTTAATGCGGTAGAGAAGCTTTAACTGATTAACGCTATCAAATTAATGACACTAGTAAAATAAAAAAAAACTCAGTAAGTGACTAAAACATTTTAATTAAATATATTATTTTCCCCGCCATTTTCAGTACTGCTTACTTTTTTGACTGGCCAGGCCCCTTTTTTGGAAGCCTCTAAGTGAAAATGTTTGCACTTCTTTCGGTTCTTTACTGTTTTTATTACATAAGCGGGAATTTGAATCAGACGAGCTGGCATTTGAGCTTGACGGTTATACTCGCTTTCAGAGCAAGAATAGTCATCCCATTCAACAAAGTTTCTAAAAAAATATTACTCCGTCACTGTATGCCAACACAACTAACTCACATTTTGTGGGGTTACATTATTGATAAAAACTATAAATCGTTCAACTACATCTAAATTAAATTATAAATCACCTGCCATGGTAACTTTTCACTAAATAATAGCTTTATGTACACTCTGTACATCAAATTAAAAACACTACTAATCTTTATTGTCAACATTGGACTAAAAAAAATACTGTGTAATATATATTACATTAGTGAAGTTAGGCACTTTTTGCGCTGAACAAGTCTAGGTCATTTGAAAGTTATATGCATATGAAGGGACTTAGGCACATCTTACAGTGAAGTATTCCAACAGTGGACTTAGGTACTTTTACCATTGAACTGCCCACCTTTTTTTCGAGGTGGCATATTCGTATCTGAACTTAGAAACATTTTACAGCTATTTGAATTATAGTGTTGGAAAGCTTGGAAAAAATTGCATTGATGGCTCTATTAACCTCAAAATAAGGAAAATTTGACTTGGCACATTTTACATTAGGCCCTTCAATTATATACAAGGCTTTAGTCTTTAGTTCTTAAAAATAGTTCAAGAAAGGTAAATGTTCTCGTAGGTCAATTATTTGCTCAAGTTCTAAAATGATTTAACCAAAGTAAATAATAATTACCGCATTATAGACTGCAGTGAGAATTGCTGGGCTCACTTAAGATTGGACTGGTAAACTTTGTGTACTGGGTAACTTCTTCTGAATGCAGTCCAGCCATGGAGTGTAATTTTCCATATTAAACGCACAAACACATTGCAGCACTATCTCCAAATGGTCATGGTATTAAAATCTTATACACGCAAACTGAAATTATGTATGGACATGTACTTTTTGAAAAGCAGTTTTTTTTGTCAAATAAACGACAGTGAGGCTTCATAAATGATTGTACATGATCAGTTGGTACGTTTTAATTTGCTTTGTCTTTCATATTACAGCAGTACCTGATGAAGATTTTTGCACATATGTATGTATACCGTATGGGGACTGTAAGAATGGTAAATGGGGAAAACCAGATGTGTAGAACAAGGACAGATTGCTCTCATCTCATACGCATGTTAGAAAAGTACAGAGTCTGATAGTAAATAACGAAATTTGAATTAGTGGTAACAGGAATCCATAAACAAAAGCTGGCGATATTCTTACCCACCGTATTTGTTCATGCTTTCGACGTTCAGTGAAGCTGTAATCTTCTTGACTTTATGCGTTCGTTAATAATAAGAATTGTAAAAATGCCTATTTAGTTATTAGCCTCTGGTCTCTGTCCTTTTCCAACGTATAATAATGAGAGCAATCTGTCCTTGTTCTACACATTTGGGTTTTCCCATTTACCATGCTTACAGTCCCCATTCGGTATAAGAAATAGTTTTCAACCATCTTTTGCTGATGAGACAACTCGACGATGCTGTTAAATGTAACTAATTGGGTTATGATCATTTATGAAGGCTCTGTATTATAACATATAAAAAATAATAAAAAATAACGTGAAATTGCTCGACAAACTAACGAAATAATGTGGTTTCTAACACATTCAACGCAAACTAGTAAGACCGCAGTAGTGTTGCCATTTCTCGTTAATTCGCGGCTTATTTAGGGTCTGCTGTGACATCTTATACGGTACATCCATCTGTAGTAATTTCTGGATAATTCATTATACGGTTTAATTCGTAGTGCTAGTAATGTAAAATTTCTGAATACTTAATACAAGGTTCGGGGTTCCTGAAAAATGTGTTCTGAAAAATTTTCTATTTTCTACCGGAAGTAGAAAATAAACTATGTCATGATTTGTTTCTGGCACTTTGTTACTTGTATGCATGGCAAACAAATTTTTGTTAACTCACATGTAAATTACGTTTGTTCCTAGAATTGAAATAAAAACAAAATTAATTTATTTAACTTAAGGTAATTTTTTAAAAATTGATACACTAAAAAGTATTGAGGTACAATTTTTTTTCCAGTTCTATTTCGATTTACTTGGACACCTTAAATATCTTCATCAGAATAGCAACCATCTTGGCCGGTGGTGGACAGAACAGGAGGAAGTAGACTTTAATTTAATTCTCACTTAAATAAAAATAAATTACACCATTCAGTAACTTTTAAATTTTATTTGGATAGGATAAGAATAGGTTTACGAATTTTTTTGTATATAATAATAAATACATTTCTGCTGTATAATGTGTATATAATATTTATGTTATGATAGATTTTAGGGAAATAAAAAGACTTCATTTTCTTCATAGTAATTTTATTCAAGCTTTTTGTATTCACAATGATTGAGTTTTAGTTATAATTACAATAAATAACATCCGTTGAAACTAGTCGTTTCCTTTTTTTTTTAGAAATAAGTTCGTTTAAGTTTTTAGATATATTTCTTTGGATACAAGTGCAGTCTTAATGGAAAATTAAACAATAGTTTTGTGCAAATGAAAACCAATTTTTATGGCACATTGATATACATTTCGCTTTAAAAAATTAATAACATTAAAATTATTTTAAAAATTTCTCCTTTACAAAGCTAAAATCTCAAAATATATATTCTAATATCTAAACACATGGCAAGTTGTCTACCTCTTCAAATAGATTAAAAATATTTAAAATCTGTTATATAGAGGAAATTATGCTCAACATCAACTTTTTTAAGCTGGTATATTTAAAGAGATAGGTAGGTACATGATGCTGCTATTTATATGTACAATGAAAGCCTCAGTCAATTGTATTTTACAGAATTGGTGTCTACTTACCACTGATAATATTTTAAACATTAGGAAATATACAATTAATGGATCGAAAATTTCAAATATTAGCCCTCATGCTAGTTAACCTCTGCTCTCATTAGAAGCAATATTTAGTAAACAATAAAAATGACTTTCGTTAAGCAGTCAAAACATTTTGAGTTTTAAGTAATGATATTTAACATTATTTTTGAGATTTTCAAGTAAAATTGGTTATAAAAGGCAGTTAATGCTAGAAAGTTAAATATTTTCGGATTTCCAATCACCGAACGAGTGCGCATGACAGCTGGCGAATCTCGTCGTGACGTCATTCTATTTGTTGATGTTCACCTTTTATATGTAATCAGTGTTTACGTGTACGTTTCGAGCTGCGATTTCGGTGTTAATATTTTAGTACTGACATTTCACATACAATATAATATTTGGTTTCCTTTCTTACAAAAAACGTGGACAATATTTTGTAAAAGATTGAAGCGATAATTTACCAAATGTTGTCACATTTCTGCTTATGGAGTGCACGAGGACGATTAAATATACTTTGTCATCCATTAATTTAAATCTTTAATTTTCTATACCTTCTAATTGAAAATAAACACTAAAAAAAGGAAAATACATAACCTAAAAGTGCGTTATTAAAGAAAGCCCAAAAACGCAATTTAAATAAAATGATTTATCACATAGAAATCTTCTAGTATTCTCTTCTATGTTTCAATCCTTCATGGCATATAACTATAATTTTTGCTTTTTATATTATCGCTTGATTCCACTGGTAAATATGAATATTCTTTCTGGAGTTTTTACTGACAACAATAAGGTACCAAATACTTAATATCTTTCTCTTCCATTATAAAATGCTGAATTAAACGATATTTTAACAGGTTTTACAACTGTCTGGTGCAGATCTTCGTACAGCACATCAAAACAAACAGAATAACGTCATATATCACAGCAGCCATATTCATGGTGACAACGTCGTTTCTGCGACAATTTAAAATAATCGTTTTTTTTTTTTTTGATAGGTTACATCTCTGCCATCGCGATAACAATTTAATAAGCAGTTTTTCAAAATTACATTTAATTTAAAAATCATGCATATACCTTATTGGTATAACCACGTGTTATACAATGAACAAAACAAGGCTGCTTATTTACATAATCTAACTTTTCGCAGCATGACAAAGAAGCCTTTGGCACCAGAATAACTAACCTGAGTCATATAATTGCGGATTTCTTAAAAGCGGTGCAGCTAGAGATAATAAATACAATTTAGTTAAATATATTAGTTCGTCGGGAAAATATTTCAAATTTCTCTTGCAGCACATAAAAAAATAAGTATTTTGTGGAGATGCGTTTCCCTAACCAGCACACAAATTACCCATTGACCATTACAGTGAGCTGATTTCGCTCCCAGGAGAAAATGTTTGAGCCTTGTTGCTGCTAGATGCACTTTTGGAAATGTCAAAAAGAATAAATTTGAGTGTGCAAGATATGTATCTGCTGTATGTATACTGATTACAACATTACAATTTTGTGTTTTTGAAAATCTCATGTTTTGGAGTTCCGAGAAATTTGCGACTATGTTCAGAGTGGGCCTTTACGTGGTCAAAATTTTGGAGTAAGACAAAAATGAGTCGGCCAATGTTGAGCAAATCACAAATACTTAAAATTTTCGATCCATTCAAATTTAAATTATCAGTTAGAAATGGTTTCATGCAAAAATCGATATTGTCCAACATTCAAAGAACATTAGACACTATGCGACAAAATATAAAAATCACACTATTATATATTCTACTTAATTTTTATAAACAAAACTGGATTTTTTTTATAAAAATTTTATGCATAGCATCTAAATAGAAAACATTTTGTTCTTCAAAATTCAAAGGAACACAACCATATATTATAAGCTCAACATCTACATATTATGTAGTTAAAAGTTTATATTTACAACAATTGTGATGATATAAGAAGTCATTTAAAAAAAACTACATTGATATGTCAAACGTATAAAAAATAAATAAACATTAAAATTAATATCACTAAGGTACCTGCTAAAAAAAAAATCATAATATAACTGAATACATAAGTTATAGTGCCACGGAACTACCTTTTGTATACATTACTCACTAATATTAAACGGATTTGGTAAAAGTTTGGACATCTTAAACGGCCATTTTTTTTAAACATCTACTTTTGCCTACAGAATATGATTTTTGAAAAAAATAAAAAAATGGTTCAAGTGAACTACTCAGAAGTTTTGACAATGCTGGTCACATTAACAAACTTTTTCAGAAAAGAATAGAGGAAGACCAGAGAAAGGATTTGTATGTAGAAAAACGTTAATTTGGCGCTTTGCCTTCCGATACTTCAGAGGGTACACCATTCATTACATATTCTTTATATGAAAACCGTATTGTGAAAAAAAAAAACAACTTTTGCTTAGGACGTCCGTGATTTTACCAAATTTGGAAAAAAAATAAGTGGATAAATCGATGCATGTGGTACTAGTATCTCAAATATATTAAGAATCTGGACTACGGAACTAGCTGCTTAATATATATACTGTCAAGTGCCATTACATACCAAGGGCCAATTTTTATATGTACATTCGACCTAAAGGGCAATGGGCAAACACTAGGAATTATTCAAATGTTTGTTGCAGATTTTATTAGATACCAAAAAGAGCATTATTTCGATCAATAGCTTGTTTTCCAAAAATTAGCAATGGTTTCTGATATTGTATTGAATATTTATTATATAACCTCAATTGAGACCATCTCCAAAGGTGTAATAACCTTAGAAATGAAAGATACAACAGTTATTCACCTTTTGTGACAAACATTATACAATTTTTTACAAAATGAGGTACTCTTTCCAACAGTTATGAATTCTATGTATGATTACTGGAGCGCATAAATTTATTGCTTTAACGCATAGCAAATCAACAGTTGTACAAAACTGTCACTTTACACAAATTACAACAAAGACATTTTTGAGACTACTCCGCAGAATCTGGGCCATAGTAACAATATACATTCTATGCTTAAAAGTCAACTGCAGACTGAGAAAAGATAAAAGTGATGCTAATAATCTATTTATACTGACCTTAAAGGCTTGAGAAAACAGAACAGAGCAGAAATAATGTCTGGTAAAATGACGTAGGGGAGTTGCTACTCTTTGGAAAAACAGATGTCCAGTGTTGACCAATATAAGTTTGAAAACAACCCTAGCGATATTAGTAACAAGATGAACTGAGAATTAAAACAAAATAATAGACAACTGGATGAATTTGAATGTTTGGAAACTATAAAATCGAAAAAATAGTATGAATAGTAACAGAGGACTTCTCAAGTTTCAGGGACGAGCATAGCACCAATTTTACATCGTGTAGAACAATAAGAAAAGTTAAACAATGTGTACTATGACTAGTAGTTGGATAGGTGATCGATGGTATGAACTAGGATGAAATAAGATAAAATAACATGCAACCAGCGAATGTAAAGACATGCTCAGTCTGTGCCCCACCAGTCACCTACAATACTCTCACACTGTTACAATCATCTCGTTTGTTTAATCAGTCTTTGCAAACATTTGGCATTTTACAGATGACATAAGATTTTAGACAAATAAAAAATCTCTATTCTTTGACAAAGAAGAGGTTTAGAAAATTTTACAGGTTTAGGTATGATATTTTTGGATACCGGCACTTTTCTTTCTGAACCTTGATATTTTGTACCGGTATCACAGTTTATGATGTGGTACGATAAGGTACATTTTTAGCCAGTACTTATAACATCAGGTATCGCTATCGACTTTTCAACAAAAAAACTTAAATGTATTCTACCGCTGAATTGTGGGTACGTTGTTTCGCGCGGAATGGCTCAGGGGCTGGCGCTATTATGACTCATGTCAGAATAAAAATCGTTTACAAGAAAAGATTAAGAGTTGTTTTGAAGTTCATTAGATATTTTATATTTTATGTTGGTGGTAATACTGAAAATTTTAAAAACACTATAAATACTGGAGCGGATGTGAACCAGTACTTTGTGTATTCAGTACTTTTCCGTTCGATATTGTACCCAAGCGGTAATTTTTAATCGATACGACACGAAATGCGACACCGGTACTTTTCAATGTATTGCACATCCCTAGTTGAGGGTAGCTTGTCTTCTGGCAACAGTAACTGACCTTGATAGCAGAAATACGCAACATTAACTAAACGATTTAAAAAAAAAGTAAGATTTGCTGGTTAGTACGTGATGTCATTGATGCCACCAAGACTAGTTGGTCTTGGGTCATTATACAACGACAAGGGGTTGTTCAAGTATAGACTGCATTGTCAGTATAAGTTTAGTTTTAATCATCTCCAGATGATGCATGAATTTCTGGATCGCCAACTGGTATTACTCGACCTTGAGAAAATGTCCCTATACATATAAGAAGGCCATCATACTGTGGGCAATCTAGTAACATTTCAATTTATTATTGATAACACTTAGTAATTTCGCGGGTTTTCATTTGTCAATTATCATCTTTGGACGGTTTGTTATGTGATGTGACTGGATTTATTATTTGTTGCCTGATTTTTGTTTAGTGTAGAACTTCTCTGTGTGCGTAATTAAAAATGAATTATTTCGTCCCCGGTTGCAAAAGTTCCACCAAGAAAAAGATGTAATATTCCACTCGTAAGTCTAGTAGTATTCAAACACCAATAAGTGTTGTTTAAAAGCTGGATAGTTGTAATTTTTAATAATAAAACATTTTTGAATTAAATTGTTTTCTCTTCTCAAATGTGAAATATTTTTCTCTTCAAATAGTATTTAACTAATTTGCAATACACGACTATGATATTAACACAACTTATCTGTCAATTGCCAATAATCACAAAAAACCAATAACTTGTGGTAAACACAATTTAAATTTCCACGGGCTCATATCCTTCTTTAATGAGTGCTACCATTTTTAGGCTTACCAGCTGGCGCCACTGGCAAGGAAGGTAGCTGTCAAAAGTTATTGTTAGGCATGGAACAAGTTTATAGAAATTTATTATAATTGCTTCGTACACCAATAAATAAAAAACTTTTTGATTATGCCTCATTATTTGGCCGTTTCATTTTGGTCGGAATCAAAAGCCGGACATGTTTCCGAGAGACAAAACTCGCCTAAAACAGAGGTTGGTAGCGATTCGCAGAGATAAATTTCCTCCCGCAAACATTCGCGTGTTTGTAAGAAACATTTTAACTCTGACGATTACGCGTTACCAATGGAGCCTACTACAAAAAATTGTAAGTCATAATCATGCACATTCATTGTTTTCATCATGCTCATGCTTGATATAACCTAACCTTAATGACATAAGACACCTCTGATAGGTACAATAATTTTCCTACTGAGCAAGTATAAATTACTACCCTCCCCTTCTGCCATCATTGTGTTAAATGTTTTTCAGCTAATTTTTATAAAAATCACCAATAAGCCTTGAAATTTATGTACTTTACCTTACACTAGCGCGTCTCGTTGTGAATTTAAGCGCGATTGCCCTCATTGGTCAATATGTAGCTAATACAAATTGTCCACAGAATGGCACCCATGTAGTAGGGGACATGGTTTTTGTATTCTATTAGAGATTCAGATTATATTAAGAAATTCGTGAGAGGATGCCAACTTGGATGGCGAAATGCAGGTCAAGTATAGTACCCAATATTTTGGTGTTTGTGGAAGCTACTTTGACTGTTAGAATGAATTATTGCAAAAAATTTGAATAACTGTTGGTGATGTCTCAATAATGGATAATAATGTTTTTAAATAAAAAATGACACGGAATAAAGGATTTCTCAAGAGTGAAAAAACATAATATATTTTACAGAAGATTCCAGTGGTGGGGGTTAAATTTAAATAAACTTAATAGTACGTCAAGGGGATATCTGGACATCATACATATCACATTATGCCCACTTTATTGTGTACCCATATTCTGTATCGGGCACGATAGCGAAGTTGGCTTGAATGTGCTATATGCTCCTGAGTTCCAATCTCAGCCCTGGCACATGGAAATATCCAAGGGAATGATTGTGTGTTCACGTTTTTTCCAAAGTATAACCCCTCCTAGACAGCTTCTGCTTCTGAATTTGGGAATTGTCTAATTTATATAATGGTATGTTTTTAATATGGAATATCTATCGTGTACAAAGAAAACTGGCCCTTAAAAAGTTGCACTATAAAATTAACTTATTTATAGCTAAATCAAAAATTATAGGATTCATAAAAAATTAAAGTATACAAAAATAAGAAACACTTCTATCTTTACATAACAAGGCATGAAATACTTTATCTTATAATCAAACCCTTTCATGATTATTGTTCAGCGCTACAATGTCTCCATAAAATTCTCTTATGTACGTCTACTGTCCGACCAACCCTGTGCTCTCACTTTGACAAACTATTACAGACGATACTCATTTTTCTAGTCCCAAAAATTACAAATCAATTTAAGCAGTTATGAAAGTATGTACAAATGAAACGTCTTACTCCAGAAATAGGTTATTTTTTAACTAGACTTGCTATCCTATGTAAGTGGGGTTTCACGCTACTGTTCAAAACGGACAATGGAGAAGAAGGGGCTGGTGACGGTGGGGTTATGTTATTGTTCTGTTTGGTCGGGGCAAGGTTTTGTTCCTTTATAACTTGCTCCTTTGCACCTCTGAAAAAAAAATAGATATTTGACCATCAGTACAAAACATTAAAGATAAGTGATACGAAATGACCGGTCAATTATTTATTGTCAATTAACGGTCATAATTGACCGAGTTGGTCCACGGTAAATATTGTTTTCATAAACTTCATAATCCACAAAATTTGGTGGATGAAAATTTTAAGGTGCGAAATTACAATTGCAAAAAAAAAATTTAAAAAAATGCCATTATAAGACACGAAATTTCAAATTTTTTATTGACGGTCAATTGACCACCGCTCATCACTATTTCAGATTAACTTTCTATGGACCACAGTGTTACACAAACCACAAACAACCAGAGAAAACGCTCAATGTTTACATAAATTTACATACGGATAATGTAGGCCGAGCATCGAAATGATATATCGTTAGGCATTGGCGTGGTAAGCTCAGTTCGGCTATGTTTGTGACCATCTTGCAATGTGCCATTGCACAGCCTTACGTAATTGTTTTAATTTTTCTTATGTTTCATAAAATTTTGTGCGACTGGTACAAAACATCAGTTTAAAAAGGTTCGGTTGTGTCATAAGTAGAGATCGGGAGATACCGATAAATTCCAGAGATGACTTACCAATATGAACTGATAAAATATTCCTATGTGCTATGCAATAAATCTGTTTCCTTTATAAAAATAGGAACAAAAAATTGAAGGTTTTTATCAGGTAATCGGACAGCTTGCAACCATAAAAACAATTATTTACAGACCGTCATCTTGGCAGGGATACTCGTTGTTGTCGAGTGTCCAATAGCAATGCGAATGCATACATAGATATAGACGGATCCGCCTTGGCTAGATACGTAAACTGCAAAATTAAAGACAAAGGAAGGTTAACTTGTGGATTTGTGATTTTCCGGAGTTGCAATTTAACAGCACAGAATTATATTGCACAAGCTGTAAAAAAAGTACCTTAATACTACATTCAAAACAAACATGAAAGCACACATTTTTGCAAGTGTATTAGTGAGCAGTATAGCAACGTTCAGGTGCCATGGGAAACCACACAGAAAAAAACAGTTATCACAGAGATGACAGTATTAAACAAAAAAAATTATTCCGAACTGAAGGACAAATATTAGTGATACTTTTATTTGTGATTACTAGTTAAAAATATGTACATACCGAACTCGCCAAAATAACCACATGGTAAGATATTTTATCATATATACATGAACATATTTACGTACTGATGACACATCACCTGGCATCAACTCTGGAATTGATGTCATTTATCGCTACCTCCCGATGTCTAGTCATAAGTGAAAAATTATGCAAATGTACTTACAAATATCTTGTCAAATCCTCAATATCCACCAGCATGGAATCCTGTTCCATATGAAGATCATCTCTGTCCATTAAAAATTTGACTAAATTTTCATTAAGAGTCTCGATTTGAGTATGAAGGTCATTAACGATAACTTGCAATTGAGCTACATTCATTTCTGTGAGAATTTGTCTAGATAACCTCCTCTTTTCTTCTGGGAAAGGTATACCAACTTTTTCTAAGCTGTGACGAACCATTTCAGTGATTGGGCTTTTCTTCTGCCTCTGTCTTTCAATCTAAAAAAAATATAAAAATGTTATTATCAAGAAAAAAAATAAGAGGTAATTTGGAAAATATCGTGGTACCTATTAATGTAGTTGGCGGTTTGAGGTTATTGACATTTGATTTATAATACACAATTTTATTTTTATGCACAATGAGGGATATCTTTGTGTCCTTGAGAAATATTTATTGACGGGAAGCTCCCCGGGATAGGACTGAATTAGTTTCTTTTTGTCCTATCCCGGCGAACTTATCCCATCAATAAATTTTTACTCACCTCCATTTGCATTCTGGCCATTTCTTTGGCTTGAGCGAGTGCCATTCTAGCCTCAGTCTGTAGTCGTGCTTGTCTAGCAAAAAAGTCAGTCTCGGTCATTGGTTCTTTAACAGGCTGCAGTAGAGGTTGTCCGATAGAAAGCGTAGCAGGCCTGGTTGGAGGTGGAAGTACCTTTTCTTGATATGCCGTGTAAAAATTTGAGGTCTTTGGTGACAAAGTCTTTGGCTGCTTTGGATTTGTCATGGGGCACTCCGAATCCGAACTAGGGCTCTCATTGTCTGAGACAGTCTCATTCATAAAACATATCTGGAGGTTCATTCCTGTAAGAATAAAAACCACACCGTAATTCGAAGAATGAAAATGTGTTTCTGACAAAGGAAAAAATTAGTCCAAAATGTTCCTACTTACTATCTGCATATTAGAACCTGCTAAATTATATTGTCATCTGTTAAACCGAATTTTATATTTCTATAGTATGTATTGACATGTTTTTTTATAATCTTCATTTATTCATTAAACTTTAAAAAATCATAGTAATACTTTAGAAAAATTGATACAATCAATTTACATTCCAAAACATTGTAAATAATGTTATCTCAGAATCAAAACCAATATTATATACACAATGTAGATTTTATCAAAAAATATATAGGTTTACCAACTTATATTTATTCTTCTTTTTTCGAGCTACTTTTACAAAAAAATTATATTCAAACCAAAATTTGTATGATCTACTTCTGATTATATGAATATTTTATAGTTGGTGAATTTCTTTAAACAATTTTGTTGCAATAATTTTTAAGTGTGTATTTATTTACTAGCAATTTTATTTTTTTTTTATATAATAAAATCGATTCATTATGTATAATAAAAAATTAAACTTCTACGAATCTATTAACCCATAGTAATGGAAATGTTTTGATAAGTAAAGTGAACTAATTGTGCGTAATATATTTTTTAATCTCTAAATGACTTACATTACTGGAATTTAATAACATTAAATTTTATTCACATTCTTCAACAATTATAATTACCTACTATATTCCTTTTAAAAGTATTTACATATATTTTTATTAGACTGATCTTTGATTATTGGATATATTTCCATATTTAACATTTTTATCAATCTGTGTTTAAAATTTTTAACATTATACAAGGTATTTAAATAGTTTTGCGATAGTAAATCTGTATATTGTTTGTAAGTACTAAATATAGATGAAAATGAACTAGAAACAGGAACATTTAAGTCAGTAACTGCTGACTTTGAAGATAATGTATTGACTTTTCCAATATTATATTTTTACTGTTATTTCCTTAAAACATTTCCAATGGTATAAAATTAATTTTAGTTTTTCTAATATTTAGATCAAAAGGATATTTTTCTTTTTACTGTACTTCAATAAAGTAGCTGCAATTTACATTGTCTCGTAAACATGACATTTTATACAAGATCCGACAATATCTCAGCAACAACTTGAGATATAAAAACAAACAAACCCCACTTTGTTAAGAAAAAAACTAACAGATGTTCATTCATATTCATGTTTTAAGTATTTAAACATGACCGTAAATTGCATAAGATTAAAACGTGTAGAAAAACAACGTAAGGTCAAAGAAATAGCTATCATCTTTTAAGGTTTGGACAATGAATGCATTTTCATAAATATGTAAATAATTTTTACCACTTTGCAGTCGGGCTTGTAAACTAGGTTTCCGTCCAGGCCTGTCTGTATAATAGTCCTCCTCTGACCCCATCGCTAGCCTGCGTCGGATTTCCTCTCTGTCAGTCCGCCTCTGCAAAAAACCATATTGCAATAAAAAAAAATTGTAAAGAAACAAATTAAATATGCACTCACATCCATACTGTTTTCATTGTCAAGCGTAATAACTCTAATAAACCGATCAACAATATTTTGTTCATCGTACGAAGGGGGCACATATGGAAACCACTCCATATTTTCATTAACGGCGTTATAATCCATGCTAAAAGTAGTCATGGAGTAAGCTCTGGGCGATAAAAAATCGTTTTCATAATAATCACTATCTTCTTTTTTGAGTTACTGTATAATAAGTAGTTTTACTTTTGTGTGTAAACTGATTTTTAAACGCATTTATATTATTTGAGATTCGTCGAGACTTCGATTTAATCGTATCACTTAAATTATTAGTGTGATTTTTTATCGCGGTCAACCAATTATCAAACATTATAAGAACTTTTTAAAACTGCTTCAAAAAACTAAGCACTGAATCAACTTTTCAAAAAAAAATATTTTAAATTTTTTAAAATTACTTCTGAGAAAAACCGATACGGAACTAATAAATTTTAAATAAATGAAAGTTATCACTCTTTGTTTTGGCACATGGTCTTTTCATTGTTTTCTTTTTGTTTGTTATGGCGTCTTACGAAAGAGAAAACGGTATGATGCAATAAGTGGGAGGAAGACGAACGACAGCAAATGCACCTGTCAGGTTCCCAAGGTTACGATACGATAAGTTATTTTTAAAAGTGCAAGAGAGCGTTGATGTTAGTCAGCGGGAAACTTAAAATTAAGAAAACTCGTAGTAGTAGAGGCGATCAAAATGTAGCACAGAGTAGATACAGAGGCGGATTAAACTGATTAAATGCCCCTGGCGGTAAAAATTTCGAAAACAAAAAAACAGTGTAAGGTAGTGATGACTCTTTTAGAAAAATTTAAGTATTAGATTTTTAATGAGTTACTTATACCAGCAATATGTAGCTAATAATAAAACACCGTTGCAAGAAAAATAAAAAATGTATTCAAAAAATTTAACAGAAACTAAGTTACACGAGTGCTTAAAAAATGTTTTCATATGAATTTGCGTCTTGATTGAAATTTGAGGAATAAAAGTTACAAAAATTTGTTATTTTTTAGATAATTTGTAATATATTTGCAAAACATTTTTTTTTGAGAATCAGGTGGAAAGTAGGTCGCCAGGTTTCGAATTTCATCACAAAATATTACTTTCTTTATAAAGTTACACAGTGCGTTCACAATGGAGGTGAATGGTGTGCAGTAATTATAGACATCCATATGTTGTCCATGATGGTCACAAATATTGTTCAAAGTTAGGCATTTGGACATCCCACAGATATGTAAAAGAAGTTCATCGTCCTTAGTTTCCACTGAGGAGGTCCCTCGGATATTCATCATGTCAAGTATTTGCCCTTTATGGACATCCATATAATGTCCGACAGATGTACTTTGTACCAAAAATGAACATCCACCGGATGTCCTGAATATCCATTGGACAATGTTGTGCTATTAGGGACCTTTTTGAAATTTGCACAGTGAAAAACGGATCTAAAATAAAATTTTAAAACGGTGTACCTAACTTTATAAAAAGTGCAACATTTTTTGATGAAGTTCGAAATCTGGCGACATACTTTCCACCTGATTCTGAAAAAAAAAATTTTGCAAACATTTTACAAGTTGTCTAAAAAATAATATGGGGGCTGCACAATTATTGCAACTTTTTTCACAAATTTCAATCGCTATTTGTTCTCTGCAAAACTTCTTCATTTAGTCTTGATAGTTATGCCTTAAAGAATTTATTGCTTTGGGACCCAAGCAAGCTCCAATACTGAGATATGACAATCTAAATTTCACTAACCACCACTAACTAGGAATCTATCGAGCTCGGAGCCTTTTGGAGATTCGGGCCTCTGGCGGCCGTCAGGCCCGCCAACCGCTTAATCCGCTTCTGAATAGATAATAGAACATGGGTTAATTATAATGAACTGTGGGTTAAGTGAGGCGTCTAGAATCAAAAGCGACTAAATCCACTCGATGAGAAAAACGAGAAAAACTGTAGCTAGTATGTAAAAATTCAGAAGGTTATAATTTCTTATTCTGATATTCTACAAGATAAGTTAAGACTACATTTAAATTAAATTTGATTTTTTTGACAAATGCTATATGAAGTAACAAAACTAGATTTAGTCCTAAACTTATTGAAAATGTCACATACAGATGTTCTACATCTAGGTGCTAAAAGTCATATGTATTGTATTTATAAATATTACTTATATAAGGTAATTTTTATGTATGTACAATAATTAATGGATAAATAAAAAAAAATAAAAATAAAATAAAGTGCACTAGTTTCATAAAATACGCACTGTGCCTAGTTGTTTTTGACCTTAACACAGGTGACACCACAATGTGTATATTGAAATTAGTCGTTTTTGAACTTAAATATAGATTCAGACGTTATCGATCCTTATATGTAAAATATTTAGATGATTTCGAAACTTACTGAGACATTTAAACTTCATTTTACAGGGGATTTTGCCTGATTTCACGTATAATCGAATATAAAATAGATACTATGCGTATAATATATACAGTGTGGAAATTAAGTAACGCATAAATTCAGTAATTCCGTTGATATTAAATTTTTGGCAAAAATCTCGAAGGGGTAATAGCGATTTTAACTTCAACAAATATTTTCAGTCCATTTTCAGTTTCTTATGTCATTTATTTTTTTAAGTTATGACGTCATCGACTTTTTTTTAAACGACAACCTGTATTTTTTATTACTGATTTTGGTAGTAGTTTTTATTCCGGTTTCGACCGTATAAAATTTTCAATATGTTATTATTTGAAAAAAAATCGAGAAAAACAGTCTTAAAGTTCAAATAACAAAAATTCATTAAATTGGGAAAATTTATCTAGTTGCCTAAGTTTGACGGAAAGTTATCGGCGGCACATTCGTTTTTATTTTGAAATTATACAAATAGTTGAAAAAATCGAACTAATGTAATACACCGATAAATTTTCCCAATTTAATGAATTTTTGTTATTTGAACTTTAAGACTGTTCTTCTAGATTTTTTCAAATAATAACATATTGAAATTTTATATGGTCGGAACCGGAATAAAAACTAATACCAAAGTCAATAATAAAAAATATAGGTTGTCATTTAAAAAGAAAGTCGATGACGTCATAACTTAAAAAAATAAATGACATAAGAAACTGAAAATATTTGCCGAAGTTAAAATCGCGAGATTTTTTTCCAAAAAATTAATATCAACGGAATTACTAAAGTTATGCGTTACTTAATTGCCATACTGTATACATATAAAAATTATGGTGCAAAAACCCGATTTTTTTTAAAAGTGGATTTAGCCCGTAGTGAATCTAGAGGCCTCAAGTAGGTTAAGGTTGGGATTTCGTACGTGAGAGGAAGTAGGGGTTTATTTTCTATAACTATATTACATTTTAAATACTAATCCAATGGTTCTTTAACTAATTATAATAATCCAAAAATAAAGGTCTACTTCTCAGTTACTTTGCAAAATTTCAACCTGAGCATATTTCTTTCTATATGTAGGTATGTATATTGCAGGAGTGTGATGTTGTTATATACAGGGTATCTACAAATTTGATATAAATTCCATTATTTGGGGATTTTTTGTACATGTTATAAAGGATGACGACTTTTTTTGAAATTTTGGCTACTGTGGCCTCCATTTCCGGGTGCCGAACACGAATATTTTTTGCCCCATGGACACTTACTTTCCGAGAAAATGGCGTTTCGATATAATACACGAGGTTCTTTGGTATAAAAGTGTATAAACTTTTTAACATTAAATGTATGGGTTGACTACAGATTTCTGAGGTCAGAATAACACGAGTCTGATAAACTTACTTATATACAAAATGCACCCTTACGGAGTAACAGCCGCCTGTAGGTGGAGACCCCCGGATTTGTTTTTTTTTTTTAAATAACTTCAGAACGGTTTGATCTACAGACCCCCGACTTGACTAACTCAGTTATTTATATGAGAGTAATGGACTCTATAAACAGAAAGCAAAAAAAAGTACCTTCGTTAATATTTCGATATCCTAAGCCCTTATCTTGGCCAACAATTTTTTGGCCATACGCGAATGACTATCAGTAAACAGATCCAAAAGAGCAGTGTGTTTATAAACTTTTTGATATCTTATAAAAAGTTCATATTTCGTATGATTCACTCCATTTCCGCTCTACAAAGAATTATTCAAACTCACTAGAGGATGAGAGATTAAAATAAAATAATTAATTTTTTTAACTAAAACAAACCCACGGTATAACAAATTCTATGAATTTAATCAGATTTGGCCAATATAATTTTATTACCTGTATACCATGGCCTTTTTTATTAACATTTTTTCAAAAGGTCAATTTGTTTAGTAACTTTTTTTTACTTTGTAAAATATTGATACAAAGTTACTGAACAAAGTAATATTTTGAAAGATGTTAATAAAAAAGACCGTAATGTACGGGTAAACAAATTATTGGCCAATTTATATTTGGCATCAAGAAAAATGAATGCTGTATGTTATTTTGGTTAATTTCCTAAAATTTGTTACACCGTGGGTCTCTATCAGATTATTGAGTGAATAATTCGCAAAACAGCGGAATTGGTACAGTGTTTCGAACTTTGCTATTTTATGAGTGAACCACATGAAATATGAACTTTTTACAAGAGATTATAAACAAACTGCTCATTTCAATCCATTTACTGATAAAATTATTGGCGTATGGACCAAAAAAGGTTCCGTGCAAAATAGGGACCTAGGATGTAGAAATATTACGTACACATTTTTTTCCTACATTATTATCACAAAAATAAGTGAGGCAATCAAGTTGGAGGTCTGTTAGTCAAACCGTTCTGAAGTATTTAAAAAAAATAAACGGGGGGTCTCCACCTACAGGGGCTACTGAGTATGGCTGCATTTTTGTATATAGGATGTTCCTAAAATAGGGTAAAATGAGTACTACAGCGTGTAGTACTCATAAAAATAGATCAAAAAGTTCTTATAAACATGTGGCATAAAATGCACCCCTAGGGAGTTAGAGACCTTAAAGGGTTCAGATGAAATTTGTTTTTTTTCTATTATTTTAAGAATGGTAAATAATGAATGTATTTTACAAATTTTTTACAAATTTCAAAATGACGTCATAATATGTACCTAATTTATACATAATATTTAATTTTTTTTAGCAGTTTACTTTGGATTTCACAACGACCTGTCCATACATTTGCCGCACACTATGTATAAAATAATCTAAACTAATTTTACGTAATTTCATGCTGTAATTTAAAATTGAGTGGCCTCTTGATAAGAAAACTTTGTATATAACTGTTGCATTTTGCTTTGTTGTATGCAAAATTTCTTCAAAAATGCTTACTAGTTTGTGAGATCAAAAAGTGATATTAAGAATTTATACTTAATGAGATTTATAATTTGTGGTGAGTCAGGATAGATCTATACCGAGGTAAACATTCTTAGAAAACCATGTCAATATGTTCTACACTGTACAAAACGCCAACATTTTGCAAAATCGTTATCTCGAAAAGTAATAGTAAATATACAGTTTCATTTTTTTTACTCATTATAGGCTTATTAGCTGTCTATACAAGGTGGGTAAGATTTTAATCGGGAAACTTAGAGAATCAATAGAATACGACAAAATAATATGGATTTTTCATATAAAGTTATAGCTAAAATTGTTTATTTTTCGATATAGAGGGCGCATTTTTCGGAAATAATTTAGACATTGTTATGAAAATCAGAAGGTGCAAGTTGCGTGCACGTCGAACCATATTTCTCGTCTCTCCATTCGAAATTATGTTAATGGAAAAATACAAAACCATGTTATTTTTTTAAACGATTCTCAAATAAGTAGAGGATGAATGATTCTGATATGAGTTTAACTCAAAGACATCCTATCAAAACATTATAAGAAAACTTGTTTGGGTATTAATGATGGTAAATGTCGAAAATGAAAGAAAAAATAGTTTAGGTCAGTTTTTTAGGAAGAATATCTTCGACACCACCCACAGTCACGCCTCTGGTTGGAATGGAGAGATGGAAATCATTATTATTATTATTAATATCTCAATTATTTTCGGAGAAATATGGGAGCAACACAAAATAAATTAAATATTCAACGCCCTATATCTCGAAAACTATTTTTAACTATAAGTTTATATGATAAATCCATATTATTTTGGTGTGTTCTATCGATTCTTGAAGTTTCCCGATTAAAATCTGGCCTATCTTGTGTATAATTTATTGTTTATGTAATTAGTAGCATATCAAATTAAATAATAAAATTAATAAATTGCAAACAATTAAGCAGATGAACTTTAAAAAGTTTACTTACAGTTTCGTCCAAACTTTCTAGAGTTTCATTTTCGTCAAAAGTAAGCGTATACAAGTCATACAAGTATGATGTGTCTTTCTTGTAATGTCTTTTACGTTTTAAAGTTGATGTCATTTTCACTACAAACTGATAAAATTTATGATAAACAGAAAACCCACAATGTAAATTCCACTAATAAAATAAACAATTGAAGAACAAACAACCACACACACTTCACTACATATCATTACATATCCGCTATTAACAAAATATTTAATATCTCGTTATTAACAATGTTTATTTATCTTTTTTAAGTCTTTATTGTTTAAAAAACTATTAAATCTCTCTTCCACGTTTCACAAATAAAACTACTCTAAATACCTTAGTTAGGAAACGCGGTTTCTATTGTGCGGATAATATCATGGGAGTTATGGTGCGGAAATATACGCTTTCAAATTTATATTTTATTGCAATGTAGTCTACTTTTTGTATTTATATTGATATTGTTATACGTGATGTGGAAACAGATAAAATGTTGATGCCATTAGCTTATTTACGCTATTACCTATTTACAACTTAGGTAAACGAAAAAAAGTAGCACAAATAAAATATACATTGTTTTATAAAAAACAATTCTGTAGATAATAATTAAAAATGCGCATAAACTATGATCTTTTAAGCCACGAAAACTTTAATTAAAACATATTTAAATCTCTCCTACTTCATACTTCTTTCAACACACGAGATTAAAAATACAGAAAAAAAATACAACTTCTGAGTAATATTAGAAAATTAAACAGGAAGTGAAAATAAATAATAATAATAATATTAACAATCGTCTTTATTTGAGTTTGAATATACATATAGATATATTATACAATATACACATACATACATACATAAATTTATGTAAAATGTTGGGGTGTGCGCGGCGAAGTTTAGCCAGTGGGATACTCTTATACTTATATACTGCCCCATTTATTTGACATACGGACTATGAATTAAATTAAAACCTATAAGCTAGAAACATGTATTAGACTACACAAAAGATTGGTCTAGTTTTAAAAATATTGAAAATAAGTAAAATAAGTAGGTATACACCTAAAAAAACAAAACAAAAAAAAAATAAACTAAATTTCATATTGTCTGTTATAAGAAGGAAAGTGAAGGTAAACAATATAATAAAGAAAGTAATAATAATACATAACAATCATATAACCAATATTTCTAATTTGATAGAAGATGTGACTTAATTTTTTTCCTGAACTGATTCACAGAAAGATCTTTGAAATTATTGGGTGTAGTGTTGTAAATTTGTACTGCATTGAAATTAAATGATCTGGTGAACATAGCCGTACTGTGTAAGGGCATTGTAAGTGTATTGGGAAATCTGAGATTTAAACTGTGTACGGCAGTTCTGAAAACAAGCTTTTCTTTAAGGTAGGCAGGTGACGAATTTATTAGAAGCTTTTCAATAAAAACATGATAGTGGTATCTAACAATTTTTTCCAGATTTAATCAGTTAATCAGATTAGCAAAAGCAGCGGAAATGTGATAAAAATTTCTCAAGTTGCAAATGAAACGACAACATATATTTTGTACTTTTTGTCATTTGATCCAAGCAGGAAAAAATGTACTAAATCACAGTAACTGAAAATAGGCAACACAAGTGACTCGCAGAATTTTTTCCTAAACTTGTAATTTATTAAGTGTCTATTAGCAAATAAAACTTTCATTTTTAAGAAGAACTTTTGAAGCAGTTTACCAACATGAGATTTAAATCTGAGGCTATCGTCGAAAATGACACCCAATATTTTAGATTCATGTGACAGAGTTAAGAGTACGTTATTTACGTTAAGGCGTAATAATTGATTTATACCGTTTAGTCTCTGCGCAAAATAGGAGCATACTGGTTTCGTTTGGATTTAATTTCAAATTATGCTTTAGAAAAAACAGACTCAAGTTCTTCATTAATTTGTAATGATATCGTGTTTGTACTTCCATTGCCTCGAAATTATATTGAAGAAGTATATCGTCTGCATATGCTTGAAGATTTGCAGTTTCCACAGATTTTATAAAGTCCGACGTATAAGTTAAAAACAAGAGTGGGCCCAATATTGATCCTTGTGGCACTCCAGAAACAACATTTTTGATGTAGATATTTGATCGCAAAGTATCAAACTCTCTGATATCGATGAAATAAATAGGATTTAAAGAAAAATATTTCTCTTATCCAAAAGTTTAATTTGGCACAAAGTAAATCGTGATCAATAGTATCAAAAGCCTTTGAAAAGTCCAAAGAGATTAATACTGTGGCAAACTTTTTATCATAATTTCTTAGTATATTGTCAAATAAATTTAGAAGTGATGTGGTAGTACTATGTTCTTTGCGAAAGCCAGTTTGGTGAGCAGGAAGTACGTTATTTGCTGATAAATATTCTGTTATCTGAATGTATACTGTTCTTTCTAATATTTTGGTGGATAGAACTGGCAACAGCCTAATTGGACGTAGATTTGAAACGGTTTGTGGATCATTTAGTATACCTAAATATTTACCCAATAATTGCCAAAACAAAACAAGCCAAGAAGAGTAATGAAAATAGTATAAAATAACATACTCAGTATAATTTCAAGAATGATGTTGCTTAAAAGATAACCTTGTGACCCGACACACATATTGATATTAAATAATTATTTCAAAATACTGTTTTTAAATAATTGTCTAACTTTAAAAAATATATATATTTTTTTGGAAAATCACAAAAACGGTTACAGTTAGCCGTGATTTCTTAACGGATTTGGAATCAGCATAATATTTGCTAAAACTTCCCATTTAACCGACCTTATAACTCTTATGGTTTCCAAGATCGCAATGGCGAGCATCGAATTTGGGATACACGGTGTATATATCTGACTATGAAAAACCGCCAATAGCTAAGCTCAATGAACATTTCGAATTGTAATTTGGTCACGCGCAAATCACAAATCGGAATGTTTATTGGGATTCTGTATCAATTTAACAATTTTTATGCAAATTTTAAATTGTTAAATTATTTTAACCGTCTTGAAAATCAATTCCGAAGTGACCCCAACAATGATCATGAAGAAAATTTCGTTCTTGATGAAGGAACGGAAATTAATGTTTTGGCTCGAGTAGATGATAAGACTGTTTCTTTAAGGCAAATTGGGTTTGAATTGGAAATCAGTCACCAAACAGTAAGCCGAATTTTGCACAAATACCACTATAAATCTTTTAAATACCAATTGCACCAGCACTTATACGAAAATGATTACGAACGTAGGATGGAATATTGCAATTGAATTTTGCAGAATAACGTGAATAACAATGATTTTTTTGGGAATGATTTCATTTTCGGACGAGTCTAGGTTTACAAATTTGGGATTATTTAACCAACAAAATACAAAATATTGGTCACAAGAAAATCAATATTTATTACGGGAGGGTAACTTTCAAGTATGGTTCGGTTTCAATGTTTGGCTTGGAATAATCGGTAGTAGAATCATTCGTTCAATAATATTTGAAGGACCCCTGACTGGTGCCAGATACTTGAGATTTCTGCAAAATGAAATTGAGGACAGTTTAGCTGAATTATCTTTCCACTTACGACAGGGAATGTATTTCCAACAAGATTCAAGGATAGTAATTGATTACCTTCAACGGAGATTCGGAGAGAACGTAATTCCGACGAATGGTCTTGTGAGGTGGCCTCCAAGGTCACCTAATTTAACACCTCTTGATTTCTTTGTTTGGGATCGTTTAAAAAATATTGTCTACGCAACCGCCGCTACAACCCGTGAAGACCTGGAACTACGAGTAAGACGCGCAATCAATAACATAACGGCCCAGCAATTGGCGAACGTTCTTCGAGAAACAGCTATGCGAGTTCAGAAGTGCATTGACGTTAATGGACAGCATTTTGAACAACTGTTATAATGTTTTGTGTTCATTTTTGGTATTCCAAAGCCACCTTATGGTTATAGTTAAGGTAATTAGAACAAAATTGTATTTTCTTATTTTCTTTTAGCTGTAATATTGTTTGTATTTATCGCACATTTTAATACGACATATGAATAAATTCCTTATTAATAGTACTAATAAATGGTACCGTGGTACCAATATGGTTCCATTTGAAAAAATTGAGTTTTTCCCTAAAAACCATTTTGATGAAATTTATTTGCTCATAAATCACGTAATTTAGTATTTTTGACGGGATTTCGATTTTTCTAGCATTACACGGGTCATTTAGAATAAATCGGAACCATCATGGCACACTTAAATGGAAAACTAAAAATTTTATATTATAAAAAATATTGACATTTGAAAAGTCACTTATTTGGTATCGTTGGATTCAGAAAATTATGCAGAACTCAAAAATGCAATAATATACAGGGTATTTCATTTAAAATTCAAAAGTTAGTGTCACTTCCGGCGAAACTGGACGTGAAAAAAAAATCTCTTGTATTTCAAATTGTGCCGCTTATTATGTATATAGGATATCCCTAATTTCAATCAATTATCTTCAAAACTAAAGGAGAAAAGGGGGTGTACCATGATCCTATTACACCCGGTATGTGACGGTCTCCATTGGCCAAGAAATATCCTCCATTCTGATAGACAAATATACACAGCTCATAAATATACAATCCTGCTATGGTCAAAACATTTAAATTTTGGAAGATATTCTTGGCATGACTCCCTCAAAGCTAGACTTGCCACAACTCTAATTGCCATTTTTTGTAGAACAAATACTCTATCCCACGCTGCACATCTTCCCCAATTAAAAACGTCATATCTCAAGTGGCTGTTAATATTAGCACAATAAAGAGGTATAATAATAATAACACCACATGAAATTACAACCCCCCCTTATCCCTGAAGGTCTGGAATGACCTTGTGTGGGAGAGGGCTACACATTTAGAGACAATGGACACACACCCAGTATCCGAGTATCCTATAGCCCCCCATACACGGAAGGGAATTTTAAACGATTTATCCCGCCGTCCAGATCTGCCAAATCGCATCTGCCGATCTGGTCTCTCGAGGTACAGATATTTGGTCTCCACACACAGAAAGATTGCATCCGTTATTTTCGCCAAATATAAAGTCGTTGAGGGGACGGATAGTTCAGTTAATTGGTGACTCCTCTTTTAAATTCTGAGGCCTCAGGGGCCTGGACGCGCGTTCAGATATTTCAGGCGTGTTTAAAATCCAGAAGGAATTTGTTGTGATAAAAGATGAGCAGGGTTCAAAAAAGAAGAAAAATTGCATTTATGGGTTTATGTATCTGGCAAATTATACGTCCTCTGTTCCCGATCCACTTCTTAAGCTATCCTCAATTTTTTTCTCTCCTTCCTGAAGGCGTTTCTTAAGTTTTGAATTTTCTTTTTTACCTCCGCAACGGTGACGGTAAAATTCTTGTTTTTCAAAAAAATTAACCAAATCGTCATACGCCTCTCGTTTCATATTTTTATTTACGTACGAACTGTCTTTAATTTTCCACAAACATGATTTCTCCCTGTATAAATCTATAAATTCGGTTAATAATTCCTTCGTCCATTCCATGTTTCGCCTTTACTATATTCGAACAGAATTGATATTTCCGTATATGTGTACCGACAGGACTGAACCTGCAGCGATGTGCCCTCTCATGCATTGGATATTTTACCGATCAAATCCGTCACACACCACTAACGTAAACATCGATCGAGATATCGACAACATATTTAGTCCGTGGCGGGACAAATCGTTTAAAATTCCCTTCCGTGTATGGTGGCCTTATGATTAATCTCTCTCACAGAAAAATTCCAGTTCCTCCACCGGGAATCAAACCCAGGACCCCGAGGTTTTGAGGCAAGTACGTTACCTCTAGACCATGGAGCCATAGTTAATAGTATAGTTCCGGTACAATGATCAGACATAAATTTTAGAGCATAGCAATTTTTTCGAGGTTTTGTACAAAAACCGTCAATATGGGATTCCCAATTTTTTATCTACAGTGATGCCGAGTAACTTTGTGGTTTCAATTGCATCTATTCTTCTGTCGTCTTATTCAAAAACAGATAAGCTCTCTGGATTACTACTTAAAGTAAATTTCACTAGCGTCGTTTTTTGCACATTAAGAGTTAGATGATTTTTTTCTGACCACAAAATTACTTTTTTGGTATTCAATTTCAGCTTCTTCGGCAAGAGTAGCCAATGGTGATAGATTGGTGTCATCGGCACACGATACTACACAGATACAATCAGTTACGTCTTCATGACAACATTCCGACAAAGCACGGATCTGGATCGAAATGGTATTTTCCGAGAACCGGACACGAACCTTTATTTTTTTCTGGACCGGTAATAGCATATAGTAGGATTGAAACGCAGAATAGAAATAATAATTTCCTGACAAAAAATTCAACAGTTTTAATTGTTTAATAAAAATAATATCTTGACAAAAAATTCAACAGTTTCAATTGTTTCGTGAAAATAGAAACTGCAGTTAGTAATCACGATCAGTATTTTGTTATTGAAAATATAAAACTAAAACAAAATAAACACGATTTGTTAAGGGGACGATTGCCCTTGTCTAGTGCCTGTGCTTTTGAGGGCCAATATGTTTAAAGGACTGTCAATATAAAATTACTTTCTTAAAAACAAAAATGTTCTAAATTCATTTTTGCTCATAAAATTGACTTATTTTCTGACTATACTCTGTATTTCCTTTTAATAAAATATTTTTTCATTACATATGTATCCGCCACCATAGTCATTGTTTTGAAACTGTAAAATCAGATTTCTCATTACCATCTCATTATTGTGAATTGTGATTAATTAATTCAAAATATTAAAACTGCAAAACCAGTGACCGAGACGCGTGTCAGAAGATTTCTAAATAACAATAGAAATAAATTATAATGCACACGGTTCATTTTAAAAGAACAATTATTTATTTAATGATTTTATTTTAAATCTGTGGCTATACAGTGATAATCAAAAAAGTTGGCTGTTAATTATCATGATGTATTACATAATCGAAATAAATCAGTTTGAAGGACCTTGTAAAAACAATGTTGCTTAATTGATATAGGTATTTGCAAATGTATTGTTTTTTAAAAGGTAGGTATGTATACTTAATAGCTGTAGTTTTGCAATTCTAAAAGGAAGACAAAACTTTAAAAAAGTATATCTGGGTCATTCTCAAATAACTTGGTATTGACTTTTTAGGTATTTTGCTTTTATAGATATAATGTCTTTTATGTGTGAATGTTTTGTTAATTAGCCGAGAAAACTAATGCTATTACATTAAGGGATCGAAAAAATTTTTTTTTATAAATAATTTCTCTTAAAAATATGAATTTTCATGCTGAATGTTACGTAAGTTACCGGTCACCAAGACGTTTTTAAGGCAGGTCAAGCAAAATGTATATAGAAATTAACGAAAAGAAGCTAATTACTCAGCAGAATTAATAAAAACAAACACCGTATTTCCTGCACAGAGTACCTAGCTCTGTGCTTTCTGTATGATACGCCATAATATTCATAAAAATGTCTGAAGATTTCTGATTTTTGTTGTAAACTTGTATCCTCGTGAAGTGGTCACATACGTTACTTTAACAATTTAGAGATATAAATTAGGTTTGGCAGCACTGTATATGAAGTATGTATAAAACACTGCTAAACAAAACTTTAATCTGTGTTGTGGTGATTTCGTATTACTCTAATCGTTTAATAACTTATAAATATAAATAATTCAACTACTCATAACAGGTAAATATGTCAATTATATGTCACTGAAGTTACTGCATGTTAACCTCATGTTACAAAATTTATTAACATAAATTATTAAAATACCGATCTTAGAACAAACATGCTTTGGCTCGAGCTCCTTGACAGGCGTTTAGAACTCGTTTATGGCGGGTTATTTGAATAAAATTGCTAATTGTCACAGAAGTTACTGTCACATACGTTACTATTTCATATAGTAACTTATGTGACAATTTAGTAACACAAATGACTTAAGTCTACCCCTATGCTCTATTTCATTTCTTCTTCATATTTTTAGAAAATGGCTCTTACCCCGGCTGACAAGCAAAGACGATATGGCCGACGTATTAATGCAGATTGTGAAAAAAGAGAAGATTATTATTTAAGGAAAGTGAGAGAAAGGGCACACAGGTTAGGTTATGTTATTGTGAGTGGGTCCTTGTGGACCCTCCACTGCGGCCATTAGCAGGCTATTGTGGCTCACTCCTAATTATATTTCACCCAATAAGTTCAGTCTCTTAATGAAACTGATAAGTTTGTTGGGTGAGAATGTGTCCAAATCCTCTGGCAGTAGTTGACCTTTGTCAAATATTGAGAATCGGATCCTCTCCACAGCGGGACATAAGACGTGGTTTGCCTTCTCATCATCCTCCATGCATAGACGGTACTCAGCGTTTTCCGCTAGGCCAAGTTTATGCAGATGATAGTTTAGTCGGCAGTGCCCGGTATATAGGCCTGTTAGAGTTTTCAGGTTTATCCTGTTTAACTCTAAAAGTTTCTTAGTTCTTGATTTCAAGGGGTATTTTATAAACGCTTTCGAATGAACTTATCCTGGAGAGTTTTCCTTTCAGCCCAGGTTGAGATAACCATCTTAGCAGTACTTGAAGATATGCCAAGTACCGGTTCTGGTCCGATGATTCCTGATCCTGCTCCTTCTTTGGCCAAGGAGTCGGCTATTTTATTGTCTTCCATACCAAAGTGGCTGGGTATCCAGACCAGGGCACACAGGAGAAGGGAATTGAATATTGATGTCAATCAATGATTTATCGGACAGAGCTCGGAGGCAGCAACGTAAAGAATGGAGGGAGAGGCAAAAAAAAGCAGAGATAAAAAAACGAAATATTAAGCAGCAATAATTAGCAATAGTCTTGGATGAGACGCCTCCTCAAAGTCCTCAACCAGAATACAACGTACAACAGTCAAATGCCGTGAGAGGTAGACAAAAGTTGAGGAGGGATCGCACTGCTTCTTATATACGACTCGGAAATTAGAAAATTAACTTTAGGCGGCTAAAAAGAAAATAAATAAGCATAAGTCAAGAATATCTCGTTTGAAAAAAAAGATTCCTAAGGTTTCTGATTCGCCGTTGACAAAACTAAATGAAGAAATAAGATATCAAGTTATGCCTGAAACTGTAAAAAGAAAATTATTGTTTCAAAGCACTATGTTAAATGAAATGCGTAAAACCTACAAACATAGTCAGAATGAAAAAGTTAAATGGTCTATGGCAAGAGTAGTCGACAGTAAATATCTACATAAATATAAGTTCCTGTCAGAAGCAAAACGTGAACCTAAATTTTGGGCAGATGGCAAAAAAAAATCAGTCCAGAAGGAATCGATTTCGAAAATTGGGCCAAAAAATAAGAATTTTTTACCTCAATTGTAATTAATTGAAACATACATTTGTTACAATTCAGCAATGTTTCAATGAAATTGAAACATTTCTGAAATATTTCAATATGTCTGTAATTGATAACTATTGAAACATACTTTTGATATAATTCAGACATGTTTAAAATAACCATGAAACATTTGAGAAATATTTTGAAATATTTCGAAACGTTTTTAATTAATAACAATTATTGAATCATGCTTCTATTATATTTCAGGAATGTGTCTAATGAAGAGTAATTGAACTATATTCATGACATCATGACAGTTTTAGTGAAAACAAAATTTATTACAAACAAAACATAAATATCAGATAATACCATAATTCAAATAAAAAATAGGTTTAATAGCTATCGTATTTATATCTTGGTTCATATTTTGCTGCAATTGCTGGTATACATATTCTCATCACTAAAACTCCCTTTAAGGTCCCTTTAAAATGTTGATAATATTGGGGGTTAGTAATTTTACTATTAGTTTATTCCATGTATCTCTACTTGTCTTATCTTGGATGTATATTATTTTGCATATTCGTCTAGTCCCAGTCATTTCCAAGTCAATTGCAACAAGCCACCACCACTAGATGGTTTCTCTTTCTAGTCGCCGACTTATGTTAGCCCCGTACTAACTGGACTGTTAGTTGTTTTATAGGTTGCAATTTACCTATTCCGTGCTAATAGCCAGAAAACGGTCTGCAGATGTATTTGTGTCTTACCATATGTGGAGTCCCCCTCTGACCTGGATTAATCTTGTGATATTGGCTTATTGTAATTATTGCATCTGCACTACCTTTGTAGTGTTGTATTATCCCTTTAATTTATTTTAAGGGATTTTAGAGGGATATGATCTATTTTTTATTTCAGAATTGTTTCAATAATTATGAAACATTTCGGAAATATTTTAAAATGTTTTTAATTGACAAAAATTATTAATCAATATTTTTCGCTATACTAAATTCAAACTGAAATGTAACCTGAATGTTACAGACATGTTACATATTAACGATTTATACATGTGTTTGAAACATTATATTTGAAACATCTCTTTTGAAACGTCTCTGAGGGCGGATATCTCTAGTTTCATACATGTTTCTGAAACATTTATGTAACTTTGAGTTCAATGTTTCAGACATTAAACAGTATATTTCTGAAACATTTTAGGTACAAAAAATGATTACCGAGGCCAATATGCAATTGAGAACAATTGTAAAATAGATAGTAGCAATTTAAGATTAATTAGGAATATAACAGATCTAGACAGCTGGATGTATTTGTAAGATTGGAAATTACAAAGTGTAAAAATAGAATGAACTGACAAAGGCCAGTCCTGTACAATCCACTCTATTGATTAGTTAGTCAATATATAAATAGGATATATTGTAAGAGTTAGGTTAGTTTTAATCACCCCCAGATGATGCCAACTTGGTTGGCGAAACACGCGTAGAGTGCAACATATGGTGTTTTGGTGTTTTGTGTAAAACCACGTCAGTGTTAAAGGTGTTTAATTCTTTTGGATTACGTTGTTATCTCGAGTAATAAATTTCACACAAAGCGTTTCTTTTTGACGTATGTATGAGATAAATTACGATTTGTTCAGCAATTTTCAACCACTGTAAAATGTTGGTGCTGGAGCATCTGGTTAGAGACGCGGAAAATGACGTGATATGAGGTATAGGTATAATCAGCGAAACCATTTACATTAAAGAGAGAACGATGATTGTTGCTTTTGCTGGCACGCGACCGAGGCGGAGTTTCACTTACATTCTGTGATACTTCAGAGCCGCACTTAATTTTGTTACCGAATCATTCTAGCAGTGCTGATATATAAGTATAATATTATAAGATAAATAATAATTATTTAATATCTGTTATCATGTTGAAATGAGTTGTGTAATAGCGTAATATAAGTAATAATTATTTTATATCTGTTTATTTGCTGGTGTGTTTTTGAAAATAATTTAAGAAGATATTTGATGTAAAAATGTTTCGACCGTGGGAGGCCTCTACGTCTGCATCTTATTGTGTTTGTGAAAATGAAAGTGATAGTGATTACAGCGATAAAGAAAATCAAAGTTCAATAGTGCTTTCAGTAAGAAAAAAATAGGTTATATTTGAACGAGCAAGCGAAACAAATTTGCCTTAATGTTTACAATAATCTTTTGAAGCGACGAGTTAAAGACCCTAATTTGTATGATTTGGATGTACTAGGTGAAACAGCATCTCTCATTAACGTTCCCTGTCCCACAATACACAAACTGGTGAAAGAAGGTGCCCTCCTAAGAAAACAAAGATCCGACGTCGGTCAAACGAAGACTCTGGACCCATCGTTCGCAAAACTTTTAAGAACTTTAGTTTACGACGCGTATCAGAAAAATGAAATCTCAACTATTGACGTGGTAGATAGAAAATTAAAAGAAATAGATTATCATCTAAAATATACCAAAAGAACTTTAGGAACTTGGCTGAGAAAAAATTAGATTTAAATATCAAACTATTAATAAACCCATGGCGAGTATCGAAAGTAGACGAATAGTGGATTGGCGAAATTCATATCAAGAAGAGATAAAAGAACTCAGAAGAGAAAATAGACCAATTTATTATCTAGCTGAATCTTGGTATGATACTCATGACACCGTAAAAAAATGATGGACTGATGAATCTAGGAAATGTCAACCAGTCTCATTGCCCCCTAATAAAGGAACTCGGTTGATTATATTACACTGTAGATCAGTTGATGGATGGGTTGGTAATGCATTGAAACTGTGCGGAAAAACATGGAAGACTGTAACGTGGATTACCACATGAACATGGAGGGAGAAATATTTGAGGAATGGTTTGAAAATACACTAATTCCCAAATTATTATTGTTCTTGACAATGCGAAGTACCATTCGAGACAACTGTAAAATTCCTAATAAGAGTTCTACTAAGCTGGAGTTACAAATTTTTTTAATGCAACGTAATCTCTATTATGAGGAAAATTATAATAAAGCACAACTGTTGGAAGTCCTGCAAATGAAAAAATATCTGATGTGGCCAGCACATAACTTTCTTATACCAGTATGTATTATCGTGATCTAAGAAAATCATTCTGTTTAATTCTTCATTTACCTCAAGTAAATTTTAAAAACGTACCTTGCAATATTTCATAAAAATTTTTTAATAATTAATTATCAGCGTCCTTCGCTACTGTCAATAACACCTCATGTCATATTTTAATAATTTGTTCTTACTGACATTGACATTTTTGTAACTAAATTAGATATTTCAAATGTCAAACTGCCAGATTTATCCTAACCCCATTTTATGAGTCAAATGTATAAAAAATTTAAATTTACATCAGCTTTATTTAAGTAATTGGAAAATATATTTTATTGGCTTGATATAGTAGACATAATTTATAATCTTTCATCAAGAATATATTTTTTTGTAAAGTCAAATATAAAATAGTTTGGGTCCAGTGGACTCCCTTTCAGCTGGCCAATTTTGCTCATCACCGAATTTTTCATTGTCTTTGGCCTTTAAAACAAGTGTACCAAATTTGAAAGCTTTATCTCAAAAACTGTGGTTGCTATCGCGATACTACAAACATGCAGACAGATTTTTTTCCATAAAGTTATGTTTTTTCATTATAATTCGTCGAGATTCGTCCAGAAATGCAATAAGAATTTTTAATTTTTTTTCCCGAAATTGTACCTTTTTTCTTCTTTGATTCATTATGTCTCTTCTGGTGGTACCACATTCACCAAATTTAATGTGTCTCCTAAAATGTTGTCGAAATTTTGAATGCCAAATTTGGGAAGTCTCACATTAGTATTTTTTTGAGTTATCGCGGATACACATATACCACACACACACACACACACATACATCCACACACAACACACACGCACCAACAGACATCATTCTGAAAATAGTCAGAATGGATTTAGGAGGGTTCAAAACGTATAAATCAATCAAAATCTCAAGGTCGAAAAAAATCACGATTAGGTACTATACTTTCTTATATTAGGTATAAGAAAGTAAAAAATTATGAGTAGTATATTAGAAATAATTTAATGGAGAGATATGGCCACAAAGTATTGAGATTACCGCCATATTTCTGTATTTTCAACCCGATTGAATTAATTTGGTGTAAATTGAAGAAAAACGTCAGAAGAAGAAATATTTTTCCGAAATTCGATAAAAAAGTCGTAGAGTTAATTCAAATTGAAGTATCGAAAATTAACAAAGAAGATTGGGAGAAAAGAATTAGGAAAGTAGATACAATTGAAGATAATTATTTAAAAATTGCCAAATTGCATATAAATAAATTTATTATTAATTTGAACGAGGATAGTAGTTCATCTGAAAATGAAATGAAGAGGTTGAAATGGGCGAGCATTCAGAGGAAAAAGCAATGTGAAATGAGGCAATGTTAAATGAGGTAATGTGAAGTGATGTGAAGTGAAGAAGTGAATTTTGTGATATCAACGTCATTATTTAATTCTGTTTTTGTGCTTTCGTAGTTCAGTGCTTGAGAAACATTCTATTTCAGGATGTTATTATTTATTAATATTATTATTTACTAATTTATTTATTTTTTTGTTCATTTTGACAAAAATATGTCTTTCTGTTTTTATTACAGTAATAATTTTACTATTAGAATTTATTACATCCTCACCCCTCAAAGTGAGGAAGTTATGTATTCGTGACCAAAAATTGGAAAATATTTATTGCATATCTATACGAATCTCGACGAATTATGACGACACACAAAATTTCAGACAGAAAAAATTTTCTGTCTGTGTTTCAGTCTGGTCACGATAGCATTTACAGTTTTTGAGATAATGCTTTCAAATTTGGTACACACATTCTAGAGGTCAAGGAAGGGATTGAGTTCGTTGATAAGCAAAATCGGTCCCAATTTTTGAAATGTAAAAAAAATGTGACTTTTTTTGAAACGTCAAAAATTACTTTTTTTATAAACTCCACCACACGTCGAGTTTTACTACAGTGAGGAAGTTCTGATCCCCAAGTAATTGGCAGCGGTTTTTTTTAGTTAATTTATTGAGAAAAAAGATTTAAGTATATTTTTTGTTTTTATTTTGTTTTTAAAAGGTTCTTCTTACTTTCTAAATAATCTCTTTATTCTATACTCATACCTCCTTGTGGTTCTTGTTGGATAGTAAAAATTTATATTAATCGAACTTGAATACTGTAACTGCTGTATGTGTAGTCAATACGTTAAATTCAATACTTTTATTTTAAGTTAATACTTTTTTGTACAATTGTTAAATGTTGCTAGCTAAACTGAGCACAAAAACCTACATTGAAAAAGTAAACAGGCGAACAATACAGTTAAATCCGGCTCTGCGTTCCGTATCGTCTCACCCCGGACGTCCAATCACAATATCGGTTGCGCTCACTATACCTTATTAGTACAATATGTACCTCAGTACAACCCTGCCATATACTTCCTACGAAATGTGACATTCTAGGCTTCAGTATTTTTTTGGAAATAATTTATCGTTGGGGCCTCCGTAAGTTAATCTAATATATAAACTCAAGATAACTTAAGTTTTGTAAATTTGATAATTTTACCTCTATAAAGACATCCCTGAAGAGAAGCTTATACTTCAAATTGGCACACAGTGGGTCGTCGTCATCCAATGCGCATTCAGTCATCATGATGTCGGCAATAAAATTATCACTAATTACCAAAAACACTTGCAAAGGAGTACGTGGTAACAACTACATGAATTACTTTTAGAAATGGAAATAATACCATCTGGAGATAGTGTAACTTTAAAATTCGTTTAATATCTGGTTTCATTAGCATTTTAGGCGTAGGTATAGGACGCGTGGAAAGAAAAGTTGATTTACGATAATATATGATAAAATAACCTGCTGATTGTATTCTTATCAACGCTGATAACTTGAAATATAAACAGTCACTACGCGTTTCAACAATGTTTAGTAAACAAACATTTCTTTCTATGATATTACGAAATTATATAATTTGACTGATTAATAGTAACGTGATTGCATTACTAAAAAATACTTACAAAAAAAAATAATTTAAACAGCTAATGCTTTAGCTATAAATACCATCGTACAATTAAGAGAACATCTTCGATTTCAGAATAAAATAAGAAAATTAGGTTGACATAGTAGCACGAAAAATCTTTACATAGTCGCGTAGACGCAGCTCTCAGCGCTCATAAACTCTACAAAAAGCTTCAAACAAGTCGATCTGGTGGAGAGTTTGATGTCCTGAATGAACTTCAGTTAGATTTATTGACAAATCTACTAACATAATGCCAATTGGGTACTAATTTGAGCATAAATTTGAAGTGGTATTAACAAAACCACCAAATTTGGAGCTCTAGAGGACTCTAATTTGAAAAAGGATCACTCTTCTGCTATACAGATGTATCAAATATCGAGAAAGGGATGTAGTTAGGACTATCTGGGAATGTCTATAAATAGTTAAGCAACTCGTATGCAACAATAAAGTTGATTTGATGTGGGTCCTGAAGTGGGTTGGAACCTTTGATGTGAAAATAATATTGACGAAAAACCAAAACACCATATAGTGCACTCGCCGCACGTATCACGAAAAAGATGACATACCTACGGCCAGACAGCTCCAGCGTTGTTGGCTGTGTTCTAAACCAAATTTGTTAAATAACCCCACAGCCAGTAATCCGCTGGGTTAATATCAGGCGATCTTGGTGGCCATGAATTTACAAAATGTCTGCTTATAACACGATCTTGAAAAACCGCAGTAACTGGTCGGTAAATGAGCGGAGGTGCTCCATCCTGTATAAAAATCATGTTTTCAATTCCTTCGTGCTCGTTTTGCAACTGTGGAATTGCATAATCCCTTAACATTTGCAGGTATCGTTCATCAGTAACAGTTACAGATACGGCCTCCCCATTCTGTATTTCCTCGAAAAAGTATGGACCAATGATGAAATTAGTTGTGAAACCGCACCAAACGGTGACTTTTTTGTCATCAAGGCCTTGCTGAATGATTTCATGTGGATTTTCTGTCGACCATATTCGACAGTTTTGAGTATTAATTCCACCATTAAGATTGAAATGGGCCTCATCTGTCCATAAAATACGGGATAACCATTCGGGTTCAATTTTCATCTGAGCCAATACGTGTAATGAAAAATCGTACCTGAGAGCAAACTCTGCGTCCTTTAATTCAAACAGCAGTTTCAGTTTATAGGGATACATTTTTACGATTTTCCGTAAAATTTTCGAAACCGTGGTGTATGGGCATTTGTAATCGTTTTGATATCGCATTCACACTACTGATTGCTAGCGGATTAGTATTGGCTACGTTCTGATTTTCCTGAAAAACTTCTGCAACTTGGACATCACTAATCCTAGGTCTTCCTGACCTCGGAAGGTCTTTTACAGTTCTTTCAAATTTGCTAATCAAATTACGATACGCCTTCATTTTGCGCGGCCCTGCTCTCAAACCCATTTTCGTACGAAATCTTCGTAATCCAGTAGTGTAATTTTTACCGCCTTCATAATAACATTGCACTAAACCAATTCTTGTTTGCAGATCCATATTGAAATTGTTACAATTTACGTTACGCGACTTTTATTTTGAGAACAATTTTCTAAATTACCATTATTTCGTTTGACACTTGTATCAATAGTTGGCACGACAATTCTTTTGTTTTCCATAGATACACTAAAATCCAATTATTGAGGCAACTAGAATCTGTTTACTTTCTGCTACTAGCATAATTTCTTAAAACTATATAAGAATTTAAAATAGACCCCTTACTTTATGATAACCCCATATATATTTAAATAACTTCCAGTGCCTACTTTTATTAAAATTAATATGCCTAAAATATAATTGCATTTTTTCTGACCGTGGATTAGTCAGTTTAAAATATTTCAGTTTAAAATATTTCAGTGTAAATTAATTCTTTAAATTAGGTCCAACAATAAAGGAAATGTAGGCGTACCAATTTGTTCCCGGTACATACTGACATTAATCCTGACGACGGAATTAATGAACATTTAATAATAGAGCCCGACAGCTCAACAGAGACCAGAAAAAGGATTAATTTAAAATTTAATAAATTTATGGTATGTACAATGTAAAAATTGTAGCAGATATTTTGTAAATAAATAAAGAGAAATTTGGATTTTCTCAATAATTTGTTATAACTGCTTGTCTAGCAGATTATCAATTTTTAATTACTTTTAAAATTTTAATTAATTATTTATACAAAATTATATCTGATAGGTAAGTTTATTTTTAAGCTAATCTATCCTCATTGTTTGATTATTTTAATTGCCAAAATTCCTCAAAGTCGACGTTTCAGTCTATTTGATTCACAATAAACAAAAATATCATACTTAAAATAATATCTAGAATTTTTTTATCTTTTGATAATGAGATACGTTTTAACAGAAAATCTATAAAATAAATCCAAATGTAAACACACGTTTATCAAGATGACGAAGGTTTTTCTGTTATCTTCAAAATATATTGCATTTTATTTGTATTGTGTCTATAAAATTTTTCACAAATATGTTTAATTTTTCCTGTAGATAATGTATTTAATATAAGTAAATTTAAAATGCGTTATCCCGACTAACTGTTTTATGGGGCTTGTACACAAGATAATAATTTTACAGATTAATCATTTTTTATGAGATGTAACTAAAATCATTGATATTTAAAATCTTTTTGTTACCAATTTTGAGAACAATAAAAATATAGACAATACTTGAATAATTCTAAAAAGAACCAACATTTAACACATTTTGATTAAATATTAAAAAATTATGCCACTAAATTTTAATTCAAATTAACTAATTTTACTCTGATTAGCATCGTTTTAAAAATTTGTATCTAGCTTTTTACTACATTCTTTGTATTTTATATTGATGGCCTTGTAGTCGATTGTTAAGGATACTTGTCTCTCATCCCGGGATCCACGGTTCATTCCTTGGTCAAGGGGCTGTAATCTTTTCATAAGTAGAAATTAATTTCAACTTACTTGCTTAGGGATCACTGGCGCACTGGGGATGACACCAAAGCTGCTCTGGAGGTTCTGCTAGGCCTGTCAACGTTTCCCTCGTGGATAAAAAGGGAGGCTATGGCGGCCTATTTGAGAATACGGGATTCTGGAAGCTTACGCAACAATTGCTGAACTAGCGAAGAGGGAAATCTCTATCTCAGTCCTTAAGGTGAGAGAAGCGATAGACCAGCTAAGGTTGGAAAGGAAATATGTATATTCTCACTCTTCCCAACAGAGAGGAGGGGAGGGAAAGGAGATTTGGCTTCTCTCCGAACTCTCTGGTGTGCTTACGAATTTCTTAATATAATCATTGAAAAATTCGTGGGTGTGCTACACAGATGGTTCTCGTGTGGCACCAGACCATTCCCCGAGGGGAGAATATATCTGAAAGGCTGATGAGTGCAAGAGAGTTTTGCTGTAGGATCGTACACCATGGTGTTCCAGACATAGGTCTACGCAATCCCAGCGATGGCAAGTAAGGAACAGTGTGGAACAGATGGTATACCTATGCCACGACAGCCAAACTGCTCTAAAAACGATGTGCTCAGCTAGAACGAGATCAGCTTTCATTCAGGCGTGTGCATACGCTTAGGAAGAGCTTGTCTGGCAACGAATAGGTCGATGAATTGGTTAGTCTTGGAACCGAGGAGTCTGCCTCGGACTAGAGCCTATATTGGGCATCACAATAAGGGTGAAAACAGACGAGGCGTTTTTTGCCGAGTCGGCCGCCGATTCTACAGACGAAACGTCAAAACAAACGAGGCGGCTGGACACCGCGACGTTTTCCGTATGATCAAAACATACCGAGCGTTTTATAAGCATTAGTAAATTTCCTCAGTACGTTGTTGTCAGTTCTTCAGACACCCGTTTTGAAATAATGGATTCCGATGAAGAGTTTGTGATACTTCTAGGTGTATTATACTGCAGATTAAAAAGAAAAAAGAATCGTAAAATGTGGATACACCCAATTATTAGTGAAAGAAAAAATAAAGTATACTTTTACACTTTGTACAATGAAATCAAACAAGTCGATGAGAAGTTTTTTAATTTCGTCAGAATGTCTATGACATCTTTTAATGAACTATTAAATTTCATGTATTAATTGTTCGATATTTATTTCCATATCTGTCACTAAAATAATTAAAAAATTTTAAAATCACGTCAAATGGCAACCATGCAGTATACGTACCGCTCAAAAACCGCCGGTGTCTGAGTTGCACTAGAGTTAGTACATTTATGAAGGGCCGCTTAAAGTCATAAAAACGGTTTCGGCACATGGTTGGGAACACCGTACGCTCGTCGCGTAGGCGGTGACATTCGTCACCGACGTATCGTCTGTTTTAATACATTCATAATGAGTGAAGCAAACGACGATTCGTCTGCAGAATCGGCGGCCGACTCGGCACAAAAAACCTCGTCTGTTTTCAGCCTAAGACTGGTCACGTCGGCCCTCAATGAGTGGGCCCATATGACACTAAGGAAACATTGGAGAACCAACAAGGATTGAGGCAAACTCAAGAATTTGTGACGGGGCCGAACAAATCGATGTTGGGCTGGTTACTGGGCTGGAGTTGAATGATTTTAAATCTTTTAATAGGAGTTTTGACAGGCCATTGCAGACTTAGGAGACATCTATTACCCAGTCAATCAAACTTGTAGTAGTTATATAACTCGATGAGATTTAAAAAAATCACTTTGTTTTATACCAAAATGTTGTCCTACTTTCGTACTTCTGCCCACTATTCATTATGTGTTCATTATATGGTAATGTTTCTTTTTCGTTACGTAAGAGTCATATAAGTGAAACGATATTTACGTAATATTGAAAAAATAATATTTTATAAATCATAGGAAACACAAGTTTATAATATTTATGTTATCAGTGCTAAGTAACGGATTCCATATTCGGCGTATACTAAGTTTCCGTTAATATTACGTAAAATGTAACTAGTTTGTATAATTTATAAAAATTGTGATGTCCTGCAAATATTGGTGTTTTATCATAACTCCATAAGAATAAGATACCTTTTTCATAAAATTTATGTTGTTTATAAAAAATAATTAAATATAATAGTGATAAATGTTATATGCATGCTTTTCGAAACACATATTTATGTATGTGCATCGTACTTGACCATTAACTTAACCTAAAACAACAGTATATTTTTAGCATTCTGTCAGTTTCTATTTTCTTTAACTGCTATTAGTTTTTGTGTGCGCTTAAAATTTGTTTAATTTATTTAAATCTACTTAATATGCCATGAAATAGATATTTAGATTTTTATCCTTTAGGCAAAAACGCAGAAGAATTGTTGACGCTGTTGAACAAGTTGAGGCCATCGTTGTCAATAAAGAAAAAACAATAATTTCATGTATAGATATGACATTGGTAGTATTGTTGGAAAATCCAGTAACACAGCTGAAAGTGCAAGAACAAATAATATAGTTATGCTTCTTACCTCTCGTACAAACATTTTAATTGCATATCCTATGCATCAAATGTTCTTAAATTATAACAATATCGAGAACAGTCTGGATATATTTAAATGTAAAATTGCTGATATAAAAAATATTTATTTAATGCATGTTTAAGTCTTTATATTTTATGTATTGTGTGATATTTTATTTTAATTTATATTATTCGCTTTGTATGCCGTTAGATACATAGTTATTATATTTTGTGCTATTGTATTTATATATAGGTATATTATTCCGCCACTGGACTGTATAGACTGGTTAAGGAATAAGTGTTACCTGGACTTTCAATCAACGAATCTACGAGTATAGGTGTCTGTGTGGATAGCAAACACGTAACAATATTTTTGTACGCTGTTGTTCACTATTTTGGATTTTTGTGTATATCTGTTGTTTATTAATCCTGTAACTGGGTCTTATCACACGTTGGATAGATTATTGCAAATAAATAAATAAATATATAAATAAATAAAGAACCGGATTTCTCAGAGAAATGCCGAAAATTAGATTTTTTCTTCCTCAGCTTAGTAATGAAGGCAGAAAACTGAGTAACCCGTTTACATAACACACCCTGTATCTGCTGATCTATATTTTATTTAAACTGAGTCATTTGTTGTCGTCGTTTTTGTTTACCAATAAAAAAATTTAGAATGATTTTATAGTTTTGTGTTGAATACTTGATGAAAAAGCAGCCTTCAATTATTTTAGTTTACTTAAAACGTAAAAGTTTTTTATTCGGTTATACCATGCATATTTCATTGGTCTAATTTATTCATATACCGGGTGTAACAGGATCATCAAAATTGTATTTACTTATTTTCTTTTAGCTGTAATTTTGTTTGTATTTATTGCACATTTTAATACGACATAAATAAATTTCTTATTAATAATACTCATAAATGGTACCACGGTACCAATATGGTTCCATTTGAAAAAAATGAGTTGTTCCCCAAAAACCATTTTGATGAACTTTATTTGCTCATAAATCACGTAATTTAGTATTTCTGACGGGATTTCGATTTCTCTAACATTACACGGGTCATTTAGAATAAATCGGAACCGTCATGGCACACTTAAATGGAAAACTACAAATTATATTATAAAAAATACTGACGTTTGAAATGTCACTTATTTCGTATCGTTGGATTCAGAAAATTATGCAGAATTCAAAAATGCAATAATATATAGGGTGTTCCATTTAAAAATCGAAATCGGCGAAACCGGAAGTGAAAAAAAATCACTTGTATGTCAAAAAGTGCCGCTTATTATGTATATAGGATATCCCAAATTTCAATCAATTATCTTCAAAACTAAAGGAGAAAAGGGGAGTGTACCATGTTCGTGTTACACCCGGTATGTAAAAAAATAATAATCAAATCAAATGGAATTTTCAGCACATTATTATCGTCTAAAATACTGTCGAACGCAGACTTGTCGATCTAAAATTAACAATTTTATTAGATGCACTTGGCACAAAAACACATTTGCTTGTGTTATAAAATATAACAGAGCTCCACTTCATCTTCCATAACTTGAAAACTGACTGGTGTGAATAAAAAACGCAAAACCTAGAATTAATTGAGAAATTTTGAAATGTCGCAGTATTATACAAATAATTTATACTAAATAAACACAAATGCGTTTGGATTAGCGTGGATGAAACCACCAATGCTTGCGAATGGAAGGTGGCAAATGTTTTAGTGGGTGCATTGGAGGAAAATTGTTCAATACGCGGACACCCGATTTCATTTCAAGTACTAAACTACAAATTCTAGCACTATCGCAGATGCAGTGCAAATCCTCAAGAATTATGGGGAGACAAATACGCAGAAAACAGGGACAAGTTATTATTATTTGTTACCGATGGAATTAATTATATGAAAGGTGCTGGAAGAATTTTGAAGGAAACATATCAGGATATATTTCATATAACATGTCTAGCACATAGACTTCATAGAATTACTGAAACTGCGGTGCGACGTCGCATCGCAAAAACGACGTCGCACGGCGATGCGATGCGATGACGCAACGTTAAAACTTCATCGCCACGGCATCGCAGAGAAGACGCTTCTAGTGAGATGTGGACCGCACAATACGTGTCCTACGGCTGTTGCAGGCCACAACACTGCGGTGTGACGACGCATCGCAAAAACGAAGTCGCACCGCAATGCGATGCGATGAACGTTCATTGCACGGCCACAGAAGACCTATACCAGAAGCGACACGTTTGATGTATGTATGGCATGTTATAATTAAATATAAAAACCAAATAATGTACCAAATCTTGTTCACACGAAACCTGTTGGCACAGCAGATTAAGTCGCGTATAAAAGACCACCAGACTTCCGTGATTTGCGCGTGCGTTGCTTGAGAGAATCATTCCAGATCTCATAAGTAAAAACAACACTGTGGTGCGATATCGCATCGCAGAAATCAACGACGTCGTGGAAATTTGCGATGCGTCGTCGCACCGCAGTGTTGTGGTTTTGCCCATGATTTGTACTAAGCGACGTCGCATCGCAAATTTCTACGACGTCGTTGATTTCTGCGGTGCGACGTCGCACCGCTGTGTTGTGTTTTCACCCTATGATGTAGGGATACGCGATACGGTACGATATTTTCAGGTACCGGTACTTTTCTTTTCGATCCTCGATATTTAGCACCGGTATTTTAGTTTCCAGTACGGTACGATACGGTACATTTTTAGCCAGTATCTACCTCATCGTCATCAGGTATCGATAAGTACAAGTATTTTTGTGAAATTGTTTGGATGCGGCCGTACTACCCAACTACCTAAAATAGAACAAGTAGTTTTTGAATGTAATATCTATACGTTTATTTTTATTAAAAGCATTTGGAGTTTTGTCTTATTTTGTTTTTACATTTTTTGTGTACATGTTAGTGGCAAAGTTTTATATTTTATAATGTTGGTATTAAAGAGAATTTATTTTAAAAAGTTTCAATAAATACCCGATCGGATGTGAACCGGTACTTCGTGCATTGGTACTTTTCCGTTCGATATTATACCCAACCAATAACCTTTGATCGGTACGATACGATACGCGATATCGGTACTTCTCAATGTATCGCACATCCTTACTTTGATAGCGTAAAATCAGATGATGTATATTTTACAGGTTCAACAATCATTTATGGATCCAACTGTCCAAAGAGATTTGAGATACATACACGGAAATTTTTCACGAATTCCTCTAGTCATATGCGACCTCGAACGTAAGCCAGAAACATCAAAGTATACTATAGTTGATGAAATGAATATTATATTTGATTTTCGACAATACATTTTTCAAATATCGGGAATCATTGCTGAGGCAGTAAAACAAAAATTCGAAACTGTTTTGAAAAACTATCCCGGATTTCTTACGATATCGCGTATAGTAGACTTTTCAAAGAAATTGACTCTTCTACACAAGACATAAATGTGAAGTCTCTGAAACAGTTCAGATATTATAAATATGTGCCAATTACATCTATTCTGTTGACGTTGAACGGCCCTTCCCACAATACAAGTGGATTGTAAATATACCGGAGATTAACTCCAGTATATATACAAGAAATATTAGCAGTGACGTGCCATGCCCATTTGGGCGGTGGGGCACCGAATTTTTGGGAGCACGAATCGGAACGAAAAATGAAAATATATTTATATTAAACATGTAATTAAATTTAGTATTTATTGAAAATTTTCTGTGTATCATTGAAATTTATATTTTTTATGTTATATTTACTTCATCTTGTACCAGTTTTTGTTATTTAATTTGTTACTGATTATATACAAAAAATCCAATTTAATTAGTCCTGAGGTTGCACTAAATATAGCGAAACGTCGACTAAATTAAACAAGTGGTTTTAATTGACATATTCCCATCAAGTTGTAATATTAATATAGCAGGTTATTAACATTAAGAGAAAACAGATTTATTTCTTATAATTATTTTTCATCAAATATTTTACGAGATGTTTTACTTAGGGCGCTAGGGCGGCAATATGGACAGGAACGGGATGGGCTTGTGCCCCCCCCCCTAACCACTACGAATATTAGTAATATACTTTTGTACTTGAGATCGCTAGTTAATTCACCAATACGATACAGCCCTTTTCGTATTACCTTTGAATGTTAGCGAATTTTCTATAATAACCTTAAGGTAAGATAATTGTGTCATATATGCATGAACATTTTACGCTGAAGCCAACCCTGTAATTGATGTCATTTATCGCTACCTCCCGATTTCTACATATAACCTATAGCCAATCCTGGTTTTGACGTCATCAATAACTAAATTCTCGATTCCGAGCTCTAGAGTAGACGTAAAAAATGAAAGGAAAAAATAGCTCAGGTATGCAGAGTAGTTTTTTTTTTTGGAAGAATATTTTTGTCACCCCCACTTTGTCTGGGTTAAATAGTGAGATAAACTATGGTACTAAGTGTAATATAGGTAATATAGGTTGCCACTCAGTCTCGAAAACGTTCAAAAAATTCATACACTTTAATACTCGTAGTTAGTGACTTTTTGTACTCAATGTAGTTTTACACAATTATTTTTCATAACTTTAGTGAGTATAACTAATCTCAGAAAAAGGTAATACAGTAAAATAATATTATCAATAAAATTTTATACGTACTAACTAACATTTGTAATAGGAACGCTAACAATTATATTTAAAGTACAAAAAAAAATCGTGAAATCCATCTAAATCAAATATAATAAGTATTTTAAAAATATGTTAACTTCTAATTTCCATATGGAAAAATGCACACTCTTACATAATCTACAATTACATAATAAACCTGTAGACGTCTACGCTTTAGCCAAAGTTTGAAAGTTAAAGAAAAATCTGATTCTTACCCTACTTTTATACGGTTTAGGAAAATCCATTATAAAAAAATCACAGCACAACACTTGGAACCCTCGGAATATCTTAAATAAAACCCGGTTGACTAGTTTAAGAACACTTTAAAGACTTTTGCTTAAATTCTTAAAACGCCACCATAAAAAATTCGAACAAACTAAACTTTTTTAAAATTGAAATTCGGTATTGCAGATCCAGTGACATCAGTTCGTGAAATAAACGAACGTAAATAAATTCGCGAGAGTAAAATTCGACTCTATGTCCCGACTACACAAGGTATATTTTCAGAGTGTAAACGTTTTCATTAAACCATTTTATTAGTGTAGGAGATGAGTGTGAATCAACACACATGTACATTTTCAATCTCCATTTGTCCATTTGAATGGGTTAATATGCCAAGGGCGCGCGCAGAGCGTATTTCTCTAGGGGTCTAATAAAAAAAAGTATATATAATAACGTACTTATTTACATTAACTTACATTGACAATAAATACTGCTACTAATGTGTTATGTGTTTTTTTTACAATGATTTGTCCCAGCATCTGAAAAATTTGTGTTCCTCGTGATAAAACATTTAGGAAAAGCCATGCTTTGAAACTTGGGGATATTTGTTTTGCTTAAATTCCCGAGTCTTTATATTTAACTTATTAATTATGATTTCCCTAAAAATTGAAAAAAATTATTATCGATAAAAAAATGATCTAGGAACAGAATTGTGATAAAAGAATACGAAATAATTGCTAATAAGGGGCCCCATATTGTGAACCTATTGAATGAAATGAAAACGAGACTTTTTTTGGAAGAGAATATGCTAACTAGCTCTCCGCGCCGTAATTAAAAATGGAATATTAACCTAAAAATTCAGCGTTTATTTCTATTTCTAATAAAATTATGAAATAAATTGGTCAGTAACTCTGTGAATTAGTTGTAATGATAAACATGATTAGAAGGGCTTCTCCAAAAACCTCTGAGAAAGCAGACTTACTGTTTTTGAGCGCCATCTAGTAATTACGATTTAAACTATTGTTAAAAACAAATTATCGCGGCGTAACAGTGATGATATGTGGACAGCACTTTTATTGGTCTATGAGAGACTTTCTCCAAATAATTCTTTATTTTTGTTGTGGCATAAAATTTTTTCTCGACACCTCGCTTTGGAGAAAGAAAAACCGTGTCATTGTCTTTTGTGGTGTCACTACATATTAATCTACATAAAAAACGCTAGTTTTAATAAAATAATGATTGATTTAGTTGTGTATAGGTTTTACTCGTATAATCGTTTAATTCGTATCTAATTCAGCTGTTTATATGACAACATTGGAAAAGGTCCATTGCCTCCAGATGACGCCAACTTGGTTGGCGAAACGCGATATAAGTATATTATGGAGTGTTTTGATGTGAAAATTACGTTATTATTAATGTCTCGTGAAAAATTGCAACTTTCTTGAGTATTTTCAAATTTACAGTATATAAGCTAAGCGTAAAACAGATTTTGATGCTATTTTTTATATTACCCCCCACGTTGATACGTCTATGTGTGGGCTAACAGAATGATAATACCAGCTGCAAGCGAGATTGTAGGTCATAGATTATAGGGCAAATGATATTTCATATCTGTTATTTACACAATGTATTCGTTGAGTGCAAATATTTAATTAACTGGAATTATACTGTAAATAATTGTTTTAGAGTAACTGGTCAATATTATTTTTAAACCAAGGATTATTTACAATACTTACCTAACTATTTATGATTATGTCGATCAAGTATTTCGGCTATTTGGCTATTTTTACTTGCGTCAGAAGTGAAATTAGTGCTGGCTGTTACTAAGAGTCTAACCGTAGAATATAGAATCAGTTTTAAAAATAAATAAATTATGATGAATATTCTTTCATAATGTGGGATATTAATTATTATTAGATAGGTATTTAAACTTTTAGTGGGTAAAGAAATTTGTATACAGTGGTGGGTTTTGAAGTTTAATGATTTCGTCTTGTGACGTGAGACTCTGTGAAGCAGAAGAAATTATGAATGACGAAAAAACAATTAATGTTATCTTATGATGATCTTATTTTAAAAATTCTTCATCATGTTATATAAGAAGAATTTATAAAATAAAACTGTTCAAACCACAATTTGTGGTCAAATTCAAATCAGTACTTTAATAATAATATAATAATAATAAACACCACAGAGAATACAACCCCCTGTATCGTTATACTGACGTTGTGCGAGAGGAAGCGTACACATTTAGAGACAACGGACACACATCCAATATCCGAGTATACTATGATTAATGTCTCTCACAATCAGAGAAAAATCCCAGTGCCACGGCCGGGATTCAAACGCGGGACTTTTAGGTGAGAGTCATGTGTCCTTGCCTCTCGACCATCAGTCATACAAGTCATACAGTCATAATTTGTAATCAAACACATGATAAAATTTAAACTGCGATTACAATACACAAACGTTACGTGTATATGTTACGGTAAATGTAAACAGATCGGTATGTGTACATTATCCATTAAATGTACACATTGTCCTACTCAGTTGGTAAATGTAGAAGTAACCAACTTTATCCAATATTTTATGCACATTCTCCAATTAAATTGGGAAATTTGCACATTAAACCAGCAAGCCGTGATAAATACAAAGTTTTATGCTACTATGACAAGTGAAGTTAAGTATATTATTTGTTTACAAGTTGTAGTTCTTTTTAAGTGTCCAGCAGTTATTTAATATTGGAATACTAATTAAATTAAAAAGAAAGACAATGAGGAAAAAGTTCTTAAAAAGTTTAATAGATATAGTGAAGAATAAAAATCGTAATTGTACCATGGTCGCGGACCATGTAATAATAAAAATTGAAAGAAAACGTTGCCGTTTGAATTTCTTTTATATTTTAGAAATCCTAAAATATGCTTTTAATTTGTTCTCTGTTATTATTATATTATTAAGCTGTTTTAGTTGTGCATTATATCAAGTAAACATATATGATATGTTAAATTATGGCTATGTTATTTTCATACTTTATCTTTACTTTTCTGAAAGCGCATAGGTAATTGTGCACATTTACCGGTTAAAGTGGGCAGAACGCCTAATTTTTAAATTTCTTTCTACATTAACCATCCAGCTTGGTAAATGTAAACATTCACTCGAAAATGTATACATTTACCATTTACGTACTTTGATCGTAACAATACATACTAAACTAACTCATGATATATTGTATCACGTAACTAATTCTCCCTTTTTATTCTAAAATCACAGTTATGCTGATTAATGAGAAGAAGGGTTTGATTAAAGATTAATAATTAGTCAACGTGTTTATTCACAGATTAATATTAATGATTAATCCATACATTGGGAATATTCTTCGATTAATGGTTAACCCGTAACTTGGAAATATTAATTGATTATTGATTAACACATAAATTGGAAAAATCGTTGACTCATGATTATTAATCAACAACTAAATTTAAAACATACGGAAATTCTTTGTTTTTTATTTTATTTAATAATATTTGATTTAAATAAATATTCGTTATAATTTTTTTAATAAAAAAAATAATTAAATATTTTGAACTATAAATTAAGCCATAATGCAGCATAGCTACCGCATTATGGCTTAAACAATAACATAACATAAAATACAAAATTATTGCCCCAATTTAGTGGTGTCTCCCATTGTTCTTCTTCTGGGAGAATATATCAGCTTACTATAAGAAAATAGTGTTTCAACGGGAGCAGCCGATGCTATTCAAAATCAAATTAATATTTTAATTTGTAGTCAAACACACGATTAAGAGTTAAATTACGACTACCATCGACCAATGTTACGTATACCGGCTGTAACAGGATCATGGTACACCCCTTTACTCCTTTAGTTTTGAAGATAATTGATTGAAATTTGGGATATCCTATATACATAATAAGCGCCACTTTTTGACATCAAGTGATTTTTTTTCCACTTCCGGTTCGCTGGAAGTGACACTAACTTTCGATTTTTAAATGGAACATCCTGTATATTATTGCATTTTTGATTTCCGCATAATTTTCTGAATCTAATGATACCAAATAAGTGACATTTCAAACGATAATATTTTCTATAATATAATTTTTAATTTTCCATTTAAGTGTGCCATGACGGTTCCGATTTATTCTAAATGTGTAATGCTAGGAAAATCGAAATCCCGTCAAAAATACTGAATTACATGATTTATGAGCAAATAAAGTTCATCAAAGTGGGGAAAAACTCAATTTTTTCAAATGGAGCCATATTGGCACCGTGGTACCATTTATTAGTACTATTTATTTATATGTCGTATTAAAATGAGCGATAAATACAAACAAAATTACAGCTAAAAGAAAATAAAAAAATACAATTTTGTTCTAATTAAATGTTAAGAAGTAACTAACTAAGGTGGCTTTGAAAACAATGAATTATTTAGCTTGTCAAACATTTGTTGGTTTATCGGTGTTTTTATTGTGTCCTTAAAAATTGTTTAAAATTCTTGCTAATTGTGTTCAAATGCCGCAAATTTATACAAGAGATGAAAAACTGGACATGCTAATTATTTATGGGGAATGTAGACAAAATGCCGTTGCGGCTAGACACCTTTATGCCGAACGATATCCTGATAGTCTAGCGAGAAATTATTTTAATCATCTTGAAAATGAATTCCGGAGTAAGTGAAAAAAAAATCACTTGTATGTCAAAAAGTGCTGCTTATTATGTATATAGGATATGTCAAATTTCAATCAATCATCTCCAAAACTAAAGGAGAAAAGGGGAGTGTACCATGTCCCTGTTACACCCGGTATACATAAAACTGACTCTCCCTTTTAACCTAAAACCATTGCATTAATGGTAATGATTACGTATTCGTATAGACTAAACAGGGTGATTTTGTAACATAACAAACTTATCTGTGTAGACCATAATATAGTGGGCCTTTCACAAAACTAATTTATAAAAAAAAAATAGATAAAAAGCACGAATGTCGAAATTCTCGTTTAAATTGAGTGCATTCTTTAAAATAAGCGAACATCCAAAACTGTCTAACGTAAGTCGTTCAAATGTGATTTACAACTGAGGCAAAATAAACACTTAATTTTTTTCAATTTCTTTCTGCTCGGTCATTTCTGAAATATGCGCCGATAAAATGCAGTGTTAATACATAATATGAATCCTACACTAGTTCCAATAAATGCCGGAGTTGCCGAGGTCAGAGTGGACTGAAAATTGTACATTTCACGTTCGCATTCGTCTGAAGACGATCGTAAAAATCCAACTATTATACTTTGTCAAACTAGTAATCCGTACTATGCCACCAGTAGTGTAATAATTTTTTATATTTTATTTTTATTTAGAGCAAAATGTGGAGTAAAATTATACAAAGACGGGAGAAAAAGCGTGGACTGTCTAATATTCTAAATTAAATGTTATTTAAGCAACTACGTATCACCTCATACTTGTCTTGCCGTAGAAATCAGTCACAATCACTCGAACAAAAGCTGCTAGGCACACAGCGAAAATAAAAACGCACAGAAAAAGGTGATTATAAATTCGTTATTGAGATTTCAAAAATGCTCTTTATCATATTGCCATAGAAAAAGAAATGATTAATTATTCTTGCATTAAACACAATTGAATAAAAACATAAAATATTTTCAATACATTTTCTTGCAGGCATAGATTAAATATAGATGTTCCATCCGATGTTAAAATTTGTCATTTAAATCTGGATCCCAAATTTTTTTTATCATTGTGAGCAGTACCTGTTTAGAATTTTATTAGTTTAGAAATTGTAAATATGTTATAATAGACCATTTGTACGTAATTGCTAAGTCAAAATTGACAGCATTGTAAATAGGCGTTGTTCGTATCGATTTAAAAATTTCGGATCCAGGGATTTCAAGCGATAAATATTTACATAAGGACGAACTATCTATGTATATTTAATCTATGGCAATCTCTAATATAATATAATATAATCCGATTTTCTGTTATCAACAAATCATGTTTTTTATGAGTTTAAATTAAGAACAGATTTACCAAGTTCGCAGTAGAATCAGTTTTGAAACGCCTGAACATGTCCTCGTTGCCCACAACTCAACAGTGGAATATTTACAACGTATGCATTTATTATGACGTATGTGAATAAAGACACTAATAATGTAAAAAAATATATAACCCTGTATATGGTTTTAATTTAAACTTGTCTCAAACAAAAGTTTGTTTTCTAATTGATTGAGGTATAATCAAAACTGTTAATTTTCAGAATAAAGCTACTGGTCAATTCGAAACAGTTGAATAAATTGAAATGGGAATTCGCAGGAATATATTCCCATTTCCCTCCACGAGTCTAGCCAATAAAATCATGTATGCATCAGTGACAGCACTGTACCTATGCATTTAAATATAATATTTTATTGATTAGAATGAGGCATTCTTGCACGAGATGTCATTGCAAGGACGACATAATATTTTTGAAATACCGATAACTCCCACATGACTGGATCCCAATTTACATAGTAATATCTGATAGTTTTTTTTGTGGGGATTGGTGTAACTAATTTTTTTTTCTAACGTTTCGGTTTATTACATTGTAATATAAAATAACCATAACTATTTTTTTAAAATATTTTATTAATTATAGTTCTCTGATGATGGTGTAATAAACCGAAACGTTAGCAAAAAATAATAAAATTAGTTATACCTGACCGAAATCCCAACAAAAAAACTTTCAGATATTATTTAATACTAACGGTCAAGAAAAGAAATATATATATATGTATAAATATATATATATATATATATATATATATATATATATATATATATATATATATATATATATATATATATATATATATATATATATATATATATATATAATACATAGTGATTTTAGGTAAAAAAAAAATTTATATTGATTTTTTTTGCCGTTCATTACTGACAAAATTAAATTCAAAGTGGAAATATATAATATAAACTAAATAATATAAATAATTCATTTACTTCAATGTCTCCAAACAGAAAAGGTGCTTTCAACATTCAATCACACCAGTAATAATATCTAAGACTACTTACTCTTCGCTCTTCTTCTCTAGCGGCTCTGAGGTGGCACTCAATAGCTTCCAGATCGATTTTAGGCATTGCCGTTTCAATATTGTACACATCGAATCCACCTTTAAAAACATTACGTAAATCAGATATGTATAGAAGTAGCAACATGCATGTTTTTAAATAATGTATAAGGGTTATGAATTATTAAGGTAAAAATTATAAGGTATAATTATAAAATTAATGCAATTTGCTAAGCAGCTTACAAATTATATTATAATCAGCACTTCTGCAATAATTTGAATGAAAAATTTTCAAATAACAGATAATTTTTTTTACATCTCACTCGAAGGAAGTTACTGAAACACACTAAACACAATCTGAGATTTCGACGTTTTGGGACACCCATAAACGTTTACGATTATCTTCAGATTAGCGTCTGTTATGTGTAATGTACAGAGTGATTTACCATAAATATTGCCCCCTGTAACTTGTCAATTCTGGACTAATTCGAAAATTTAAAAACCATGTGAAATAATTTTCTTGGAAGATTTGAAACGTCATATTGGAAAAATATTGACCACAATCGAATGAGTTACAACGTGATACTTGATTTTTTAAATGAAAATTACAATTCTCATTTTTTTCTAATTTCATCAATAGGTATAGGATTTCATATCTCTATATTCAATAGTTTTGACCATCTTTACAAGAATATCGATATTTTCTAAATTACAAACTGATCGCAGTAGACATTGAAAACAATGGAACACCATGTAAGTGTCAATCTGAACTGTGACAATAGTTTGTTTAAATTACAAACTGAGCGCGAAAGGCCAAGTAGGCAATGAAAACTATGAAACACCATGCAAGTGTTAATCTGAATTATGAAAATAATTTGTTGTTTAGTTTATTGTTATCGAGAGAAAACTTTGTGTGTCGAGAGAAAATGTCTTATTACAGCGATGATGTTAGATTTGATATACCAATGGTGTATCTCAATAATAATTAAAACGTAGGATAAAGAAAGAGAGTTTTATATAGGACTTATAGGAGACTATCCGAATCGTCTCGTCCCAAGTCGGAAAATTTTTCAACGCGTTGGTCAAGATGAAGGATACAAAGACATTGAAAACAGAATATTAGGAATATTGATGAATACCGTGAAATGAATATTTTGTTATATTTTAATGAAGACTGAAAGAGGTTCAGAAATATTTCAAGAAAGAAAGAACTATTCACAAATAAATACAATTATTAAAAATAAATAAACTGTTTACTTTTAAATGGTTCAAAAATATTTTATTAAAACTCTACACATATTTACCGAGCGCGGTATCGTAGTGGGCCAGAGCGTTAAGTGACAAACGTAGCTGGTTTACTGCCTATCTACTTCCGGGTTCAAAACCCGGTTTCAATTCTGGCAAAGTCGAAGGATTTGGTTGTGTGTGTCTGTGTTTTTTCAACTGTGTAACTCCTGTCTGAGCAGCTTCGGCTTTGGTTTGGGGGTTGTCTAATTTATGTGGTCTGTCTTATGTTTTATGTTATTTCGGATTTTTAGGCCTTTCTCAAGAGTACAGATGATATTAGATTCTAAATCGTGTTCTTTACTTATACAGGGTGGGGCAATAGTGCGTCCGACCTCGATATCTCGAGTTCTATGATAGCTAGAAATTTGATATAAAAACATAAGTAAACCAGACAAAAAAGTCTATAACCGGAAATTGTTTTTCGAATATACAGGGTGAGCCAAGATGATTCTACAGGGTCAAGTAACATTTTTTAAAATGAAATGCTATGTATATCAGAACATTTTTTGAAACCTCTTTGTGGCGTCATTTCAGTCCTATATTATTATTGACCCAACCACTTGGATGTAATGATTTTTTTTGTCGAAATTATATCATTTACACGTGTATATTAAAAATATCACTACAATCATAACTATCAATTTTAAGAAACAATATGTTAGTACCAGTTATGAGACATCTATGTGATGACACTCGGCCATTTTCACTTCCTAAAAGTATACAGGGTGGTTAAAAAGGATTTTTAAATTTACAACTTTTTGAACTGAATTTTCTCAATTTTTTCAAATTGAACACCCTATATATTTTTGGACGATGTGATGTAGGATTGAAAAATGAAAATTTTTGGTACGTATATTCTTATGGCTATTTGTGACCATTTTCAATTTATTGAACAATAACTGTAAAATCAGCAATAAAAATTAAAAATGAGGGTTTTTTTCGTATAATTCAAGATAATGTATTATAATAAGCGTGTTACATGATGCCCATAAAAACATCATACCAACAATTCAAAATTTAAAGGAAAGGATAATAGATGCATTTAGAAGTATCACTCCAGCAATTTTATGAACAATAGAAATCTCATTCCAAAGACGCATAGCAATGTGTGTTAATCAAAATGGGTGGAGCAATTTTTATAATATCTTCTCTTGAATTACAAAAATACAAATTATTTTTAATTTTTATTGCTGAATTTTGCAGTTATTGTCCAATAAATCGAAAATGGTTACAAAAGGATGTACGTACAAAAAATGTTCGTTTTTCAATTCTACATCACATCGTCCAAAAATGTACAGGGCATTCCATTTGAAAAACTGAGAATATTCAGTTCAAATAGTTGTAAATTTAAAAATTATTCTTGGCTACCCTGTATCCTTTTAGGAAGTGAAAATGGCTGAGTGTCATCACACAGATGTCTCTTAACTGGTACTAACATATTTTTTTCTTAAAATCGATGATTGTGACTGTAGTGATTTTTTTAATATACACATGTAAATGGCATCATTTCAACAAAAGAAATCATTACATCCAAGTGGCCGAGAGATAGTCAATAATAATACTGGAATGGAAGAAGGCCACAAGGAGGTTTAAAAAAATGTTCTGATATTCCATTTAAAAAAATATTAGTCGACCCTGTAGAACCATCTTGGCTCATCCTGTATATTCGAAAACAATAACCGGTTATAGACTATTTGTCTAGTCTCAGGTGTTTTGTAATTTGTCTGGTTTATCTTTATTATTTGATAGAATTTCTCCAATGTTATTTTTATTTACGGAAATCGTTTTACATCCTAAACTGTTTTAACTTACTACTAACTTTATTGCTAATCTTAGGTCTACAATTGATCATTTATAATTTCTCTGGGGTACTTCTGATTGACCAGCAAAACATTGAAACATTTAAGAGCAAAAAGTTTCTTTATTTTTAATAATTTTAACAATGTTTCACAAGCAGGCAACCTCGGAATCAGTTCGGTGTGTAAATATAAACCTCGAAAACCAAGTGTATTGCAGAAATTTTATCCAAATGATAAAATTATACGGAAAATTTTTTGTCAAAATATGCTGGAAAAGCAAAAAGAAGATCCACTAATATACAATCATATTTTTGGATTAATGAGGCATCGTTCAGCACATCAGGAATAATTAATAAAAACTGGGAACCGACAAATCTCCACATAGTGGAAAAAATCCAGTTCCAAGGCCGTAGTACATAGAATATGTGGGTTGGCATATTCAATAATAGGGTTTTACATACTTCTTTTTAAAGCAATATGACTGGTGTTAAATATTGACATTTAATAATAGAAAGTAACGTAGAAAATCTTCCTCTGAATTAAATGATAAGATTCTCGGACAACACGATGGAGCCCTTTTTCAAAATATTCAATAGGTTAACAATATTGTCGAATCAAGCGTTCAATTCAACAAATGGATGGATAGAAATGGGCCTATAAGATGCTCCTCTTGAAGTCCTGATCTTACTCTGCTAGATTTTTATAAGGGCTATGTGAAAAATGCAACTTTAGGAAATGTTTAAATTTTCTTAAGTTTGCCTGATCCGACCATATTTACCATTTCTTTATTGACTTGCGTACAAAAATACCATAATTATGTCAATATTAATTAATTTACTAACTTATTTAAACCTATAATTATACATGGTGTCCGACAATCTCTACCGGATGCTTCGGGAGCTGATTCTACATGTGCGTTATCAAAGATTCTTAGTAAATCGTTTAAACTGGTTTTTCTTGCGAACGGTTGGTTCTAAGACCAACATCAATAGGTGGTCCCTGTTTGTGTAATTATGTCTAAAGAATCATATTTCGATAATAAATTGATAAAAACATCTGCAAATTGCTTTCCGGATAAGTTTTATTTTTCCCATATTTTTACGTGAATAATGAATTCCCGAATTCTTTGACAGGAATTTTCGGACAACCTGTATAATCTCGTGCGTGGGAGACTTAAGGACCGCTAAGATTTCTATCATCCGATATGGTCTAGTGGCTAGGATACCTGGCTTTCACCCAGGAGGCTCGGGTTCGATTCCCGGTATCGGAACAATTTTTTCTTTTTTATTATTATTACTTTTTTTTTTTTTTTTTGAGAAATATCGCATTTGAAAGACAACTTTTCTGTAATTTTCTGATATAAAAAGAATATACTTATTTTATAATATTATGAATAATATACATACTCTTATCTGCAATAGGTACACTTTGTATATACAGGGTCTGGCATACAAATGTATGAAATAGTCTGCATCTTTTTTAAATATTTGTTTTAATAATATTTATTGGTGCTAAAGATACAGGAATATTTACATTAGTCGAAAATGGGACAAATTCACTATAATCACAAATTTAAAGTATACTGTGCTATAATATAAGAAAGGTAAAAAATATACACATAAATACACACACGGAAAAATGCCTAAAATTACTTAAAAAATAATAATAACAATATAAAATAGAACAAAATGTTTTCTCATAAGAACAATATTTGCTATTGAATGACATTAAAATCGCTGAAATTTTTTTGAGAAATACTCTGCAAACGTGTAAAAAGCATTGAATATCAAAAATGTTGACATTATTCCTAAATTAATTTTAGTCAAGTTGTCTGATGTCTACAGGTAAATGATTAAATAATATAATAGCGTGATAATAAATCCCGGTATGAGTTTTAGAAGACAAAAAAATCTTGATAAACATTTTTATTATTTCATGTGTAATATTTTATGCATTTCATTCATTATGTGGGGTGTATTTACTTTGATTATCTGTAATATACAAGAGATATTGCGATGGGTGCTTGGTAAATTTAATATGTGCAACATTTTAACAACCTGTCTACAATCTTCTCTATATTTTAGACTAGACACAATTTGTAACACTCTTCTTTGGGTGGAAAGAGATTGGAACTATAAATGGAGAGTCCTCAAGCCAAGATAGCACAGGATAGAGAAGTTTTACGCCACTGGACTGTGTAGACTGGTTAGATGAGACTGGAATTGTATGCGAACGGCCGGGAATATTCTGGAATACTCTAGACCGTGTGAATGGATGTATAAATAAGACGCACGGTGGGCCGAGTCTCAGTCTTAAGTTGAACATGAACGGGTAAGGAAGAAATAAGAAAGAGACTGTTCAAGTGTGATTATAGTTAAGACATTAATTAATCTATTGTTGTTAATTGTTAATTAGTAAATAAACTAGTGAGTAAGTGTTACCTGGGCTTTCAATCAACGAATCTACGAGTATAGGTGTTTGTGTGGATAGCAAACACGTAACAATTTGGTGTCAGAAGCGGGACTGGAAGAGAAATTTCTGAAATATTCGAAAAAGTTCTACAGTGTTCTTCTCAGAAATTAGTGGTAACACGGAGAGTTAAGCTACTGGACAGTGTTTGGAGGACTATTTCTGGACCGAATAGTGACTTTAAAGTGGATTTTCGAGAAGTTTCTAGAATATTCGATTTAGAAATAGTTGCAAATACGCGAGTGCCGCTAGTAATAACGCGTTGTAGACTGAGAAAAAGGACTACTAGTGCAATTACGGGAAAATTCTAGAACATTCCATTTGGAAACTACAGGAGATACGTGAATTGTGTCAACGAGAACGTGTTGTAGACTTAAAAAACAAGACTATAAGTGACTTTTAGTGACAATTCTAGAACATTCGATTTGGAAACCACAGAAGATACGTAGACTGTGTTAACGGAAACGTGTTATAAACTCAAAACAAGACTTATTAGTGATATTTCATGAAAATTCTCGAACATTCCATTGGACAATTAGTGGAGATAAGTGAATTTTGTCAACACAAAAGAAGTATAGACTCTAAATAAGACTTTTTAGTGCTGTTTCGAGATTTTTCTGGAACATTCCATTATTAAAATAGACGTGATATCAACATTTTACAGACTATATGGTGTAATAAACTTTATTCTGAAATTGATTTACGTGTCGTGAGTTAATGCCAACAACAAGAAGTATGACGGAGAAGCAAACACAGGACATGCTTGCAGCATTGTTACAACGGATGTACGAACAGAGAAAAATTATGGAAGATCAAGAAAGAAAACGACAGGAAGAGAAAGACGAACAGAGAAAAATTATGGAAGATCAAGAAAGAAAGCGACAGAAAGACAGAAAGATGCACAACGAAAGAAAGGCAGGTCCCCGAAGCTTCACCCGCCCTGGGAAGGTCCTTACACTGTCGTCACCAGATTAAACGACGTTGTATATAGAATTCAACAAAGTCCAAAAGATGAAGGTGGTGCATATAGAGAGACTAGCCAAGTATGCAGGGAACAATTTGTATGCGAACGGCCGGGAATATTCTGGAATACTCTAGACCGTGTGAATGGATGTATAAATAAGACGCACGGTGGGCCGAGAATTAATCTTAAGTTGAACGTGAATGGGTAAAGAAGAAATAAGAAAGATACTTATAAGTGTTCAAGTGTGATTATAGTTAAGACATTAATTAATCTATTGTTGTTAATTGTTAATTAGTAAATAAAGTAGTGAGTAAGTGTTACCTGGACTTTCAATCAACGAATCTACGAGTATAGGTGTTTGTGTGGATAGCAAACACGTAACAGAAGAATGGATAAGGCTGTAATCAGTATTTCCTACGATACAATATTTACGAGATTTCTAAGCAGATATATATTTACAAAAAAAATTATAGAGAAAATTTATGTGGTTTTTCCACAACAGTTTACTCTCGAAATATACACCCTTATATTTGACACTAACTTTAGGGTTCTTTCCAGTTAAATTTTTTAGACCAAAGATCATTGTCTCAGTTTCCGAATTATAAGTTGATTTGCAACAAACCAATCCTTGGTCTTTGTCTGTGTCTCCTTCAGGTTAGTACATGAAATATCAGTAACTTTGTGTGACTGGATGACAGTGGTACTATCTGCAAATAAGACGAATTTCGAAGGAGTGATATCGGTTAAGTGGTTAATATATATGAGGAATAAAATCAGCCTTGTGGTATTCCATATTCCACATTTAGTATACATGAATTTGTATTGTGGCAAGTGACAAACTGATATCGACTCTTATGATGTAATTGTGAATACTACTTATATTAAAATTATAAAACTCTAGTTTATTAATTAAAATATTGTATCACACAGTCAAAAGCCTTGGAAAGGTCTAAGAATTAGGCCTGTACAAACTCGTCATCTTCAAAACCTCTAATGATTATGTCAGTAGATCTAGTCCTGAACAATTTCGATCTAAAACCCAATTGACTTGAGCTAAGAAGGTTGTTAGTTTCAAAATAATTTGTTAGCTGGATCTTTGGTACTCCTTCAAGAATTTTTTGAAAACAAAAGCAAAATAGAAATTACCAACGTCATTTACAGTCTTTTTTTATGTAATGGCATCACTTTTAAGTTTATAGAGGTCTATTTACATGCGAGTATGTCTAGCGATCTGTCCGGCGGACTTGTTCTTCGTATAGATCCGCATGTGTGTACCATGCGCTCGGCGTCCATGTCTTGCTTGCCGTCCGTGGTTCAAGACGACGAAGACCAATAGCGAACCGAACAGATCCGCATGTGTGGTCGTTTTTAACGGATTTGTTTGCTGGACATAAAACTGCATACTCATTTGTCTTTTGACCTTCGAAGTTCATATACACATGTGATCACGTCTATTGAAATTTGTCTGTGAATGTGTAGCAGCAACGGATCTGTCTGCAAACAAATCCACCTATATGTAGCTCACGATGGAATTGTCTGTGAATAGGCTTTTTAAGCTTACAGCAACGAGACTATATTAAATAAAAAAAAATTCAAGAAAATCAGAATATAACAGTGACGTAGTTTTCCACGAAACACCAAAACACTATATACTGCACTTGATGCGCGTTTTGCCAACCAAGTTGGCATCATCTGGAGATGACCAAAACTAACCTTATGCTAACAATATATACTATTTATACCTAACTATTGTCACGCTTCTGTGAACCGTGACCCATTGTCCAATAAAGCGTGCTATTTGGGATTGGCTCTCTGTCACTATTCATACACTTAGTGATTTTTAAGCTTTCAAATGCATGTCTCATATTTGTTACATTCCTAATTAATCTTAAATTGTTAATATCTATTTTATGGTTATTCTCAAACGCATGTTGTGAACACCAGTTCTGCCATATTTGAGATAGGCCATATGCTCTTTAAATCTAGTTTGAATTGATCGTCTAGTTTGTTCAACATAGTTTTGATTACAGTCTTTATAGCTAATTTCGTAAATCCCCGACTTTTCATTTGTTTCAATACTGTCTTTTGGATTGCCTAAAAGTTGCTGAAGTTTATTTCCCCTTTAAAAAACTTACCAATACCACGGATGAATCGTGGATTAAATGAAATAGATACAAGTTTCGGATTTTCTTTTTCATTTTGAAAGGTCGAGGAATTTCGAAGTGACTTTAAATTTTCGTTTTCTAATTATTTTTTCAATTAAACTTAGAGAATATCCATTATCGCAGCTATTTCCTTAATCAATGCCTTTTTCAAACCTCTCCTTATTAAGGGGGAAGCTTAATAAACGATGGACTAGAAAACTAAAACTCGCCATTTTGTGTTTGAGCACAATGGTGTGTGTCCTTAAGGATATATATTAGAGTACTGGTCTTTTCTGTATGTCACATTCTAACTTATTTTCACTACTTCTAATTATTAATACGTCTAAAAATGGTATTTGTCTAGAGTTTTCAATGTCATATGTGAATTTAACTGACGCGAAACGAGTGTTTAATTTAGAAACACAAAATTACTTTAGTGCAATATTTTTTGATATGACTTCAGCAAGAGTCTCTGACAAACACTTTAGAGGAATCAGAAAGGTATTGAATTGAACTTTCAACACTTGCAACAATCTTATCTAAAAGAGGCAGGTAACGAAAAATTTAATGTTGTTAATGAAATCAGTTTCTTCTTTATCAAACGACTGTGACGAATGATTTTTTACAATGCTGAGAACATTTTAGGAACACTTTCTTTTGACATACTGCTGATTAATCTTTTGAGTTTTTTATTTTGTGATACTTTTTTAATAAATTTTGCGTTTATTCATAAAAACATGTTCCTCTGAAAATCACACTAATGTTCATGTTCTAAATTATTTAACTTATAGGTAAGCTTTTTGTAAAATCAATATGCTTGGACTACCTTAAGGATCTACTAGAATTAACCAATCTCAGTTAAGATGTAGTAAAAGAATATCCTCAACTCACTAAGCTTTGCATGAAACGAAACTGATTTCGAGTCAATGATAATTTCTTCGAACAACATGAAGGAACGGCAATGGGTAACTCTTTGTCACCTTTCTTTGCCATCCTCTTCATGAACAGGTTCGAGACAGAAGCAAAAGAAGAATTTGAGTATTTTCCCATGGTTTGGCTTAGGTATGTGGATGATATTTGTGTTTGATACAAAAGCCGCTGATATTGACAACTTTGTATCTGAGTTAAACAGTCGCTTCGCGTCAGTTAAATTCACTACGAAATTGAAAACTTCGGACAAATACCATTTTTAGATAGATATATTAATAATTAGAAGTTGTGAAATTAAGTTAGAATTTGACATAATATGCAGAAAGGATACCAATAGTCTAAGATATATCTCTCCCTAAGGACACGCACCATTGTGCTTAACACAAAATGGCGAATTTTAATTTTCTAGTCCATCGTCTATTAAGCTTCCCCTTGAATAAGAAGAAGTTTGAAAAAGAAAAGGTATTGATTAAGGATATAGCTGCGAGTAATGGATATTCTGTAAGTTTAATTGATAAAATAATTAGAAAACGTTAAAGAGTCACTTCGAAATGTCTTGACTTCCAAAATAGAAGAAAAAATCCGAAATTAGTATTGATTCCATGTGATCCGCGACTCACCTGTGGTATTGGTAAGAATTTTGAAGATATAGGTATGACAGTGGTTCATTCATCGGGAAATAAATCTCAACAACTTTTAGGCAATCCAAAAGACAAAAATTGAAACAAACGAAAAGTCGGAGATTAAGAAATTAGCTGTAAGGACTGTAATCAAAAGTATGTTGAACAAACTAGATGATCAATTCAAACTAGATTTAAAGAACATATGGCCCATCTCAAATATGGTAGAACAGATAAGTGTAGTATTCCCAACATGCGTTTGAGAATAACCATAAAATAGATATTAGCAATTTAAGATTAATTAGGAATGTAACAAATACTAGACAGCTGAATTAATCTGAAAGCTTAGAAATCACTAAGTGTTAAAATAGTATGAATAGTGACAGAGGGAAAATCTCAATTAGCCCGCTTTATTGGTTAGTGGGTCACAGTTCACCGAATCGTGACAATAGTTTAGGTATAAATAGGGTAAATTGTTAGCATAAGGTTAACTTTAATCGTCTCCAGATGATGCCAACTTGGTTGGCAAAACGCGCGTCGAATGCAGTATATAGTGTTTTGGTGTTATCTTCACATCAAAGGTTCCAACCCACTCTAGGATTACCAGAACATGTAAAAAATTAACAAAAAAATCATTTATACATAAAAAATTTCTTCATTAAATAAATATTTAAAGAGATAAAGGTATTATTTCATAAATATCCAATCCCTGTATATTAATTTCTTTATCTGAATATTCCAAAACGATACACCAACCATCAAAGTACGCGTATGCCTAATTTATCAGAAGTGTATTAGTCCCACAATTTATAGCACATCTGTAATAATTGCGTGGCGACGTTTTGGGTTGGTAATTACTACCACCACAAAATCTAATAGTCTTTTACACGGACACTGTCAGCCGGTGCACACAGGGTGAACTCATTGAAGTAAAATCTAATTGCAAACCCGCGTGAGTCCAACTGTATTGTATAATTCATATCGTACTATTAGAGGCGACACCGGCGGGGTCACCACATAATGTGTGATAATGTGGCACAATGGTCACGTTGCTAATTAATACAGCGCTCTAATCTACCCCTGTTGCATGCTTGAAATAGCATGACGAAGTTTTAACACAAAACATTTTGTAAGAGATAATCATTTCTTTATTTGGGCTTCAAGTATGGAATTAAAATTCTTCTGATTATTTTGTTTTAAATCACCCTTTCGAGTGTTCTACTTACGATTTATTCCTTAATTCATATAGTCATGAAATTTTGAACTTTGCTTAGTTACAGAGCTATACAGGATGTTTCAGCTGAAATTTCCCAGACCGATTACTGGGAAACTAAAAACGATCTTGAATTTTTAGAAACGCTGGTGTATAGATACTCATAGATATGCAGAATGCATTATGTCGGTTAATTACGGCACAATTGCATATATTTTATTTTGAAATTTACGTATATGTACATACCTTTAGCCAGGAAGTTGAAATTTTTATTTAATAAATATTTTTGTCGCATAACTTTTGCATTTTTTACTATATTTATTCCAAATTTGGCTGTGATTTATGTTAGATGGAATCTGAATTAATATCTTTTTTCTTTAAAACGTCTACGCCTATGGATATTTTAAATAATAAACCGTTTTTAAATTTTTCCAAATTCATTTTGAAAAAAAGTTCTCGTGCAAGTTTTTGATGTTTTTGATAGTCTTTAGGTAAATTAAGTCCAAGGTTTTTATTGTATAATCCCTTTTTTTGCTTCAAAACTTCTACACCTATGGATATTTTAAAAAATAAACCGTTTTCAAATTTTTCCAAGTTTATTTTGATATTTTCTATAATCTTTCGGTAAATTAAGTCCAAGTGTTTCGTTGTATATCTCTGTTCCACATTTTTTTATAGGGGGCTTTGATAAGATTTGTAACCTTAATTGTTAAAACTGTCAAATCCATAAAAATACTAATTTTAATATGATTTGCGTCGATAATAGTTATGTACTCGCGTAATTAATTGAAATAGTGAAGAAGCAAATAACTGTATTATAAATGTGGGTGCCATCACGTTACAAATATAAACTGTATTGTCATCTACTCAATTACTGAAAAGGTCTAAAATAAATGTTCCTTAATTAAACCCATATGAATTACTTAAATCTAAATACCAAAGCACTAAATTCAATGTAGGTTTTGTACGTTCGTAAAGATCTGTAATAAATTGAAAAAGCCTATAATATGTTGCTGTTTAAATAAACGAACAGACATACGTGTAAGACAGAATCGCCAACACCTACATACATTGCAATTGAAGACACGTATGAGCTTCCAACCCCGAAAATCAGCAGTTTGCAACTACTGCATTCCTAGGCTTTTTATTGTGTTATTGTGAAAAATGTCTTGACGGATTCCTTCGCGAAATACCGTTCGCAAGTTTTTTGTCTAGATTTGTGATAATAGCATCATGAAGGTTTAGTAATGCAGTTGTTGTACTATGAGCCTTTCTAAAACCTGATTGGTGTTTTGGAATAATGTTATTTTTTGAAAAATATTCATTTTTTTGTACATAGAAAATTTTTTCTAGAATCTTTGATAATATTGGGAGAAGACTTATGGGCCTCAGTTCATTTACAGACACTGGATTTGGGACCTTCGGCAAAAGAAAAAATTAAAGCAGTCTTCCATGCACTGGGAAAATAACCCATCTCTAAACAGCAGTTTATTATATGCAACAAATGTTTCATAATGACAGGAGCTCATAGTAATAGCATATTTAGATTGATACCATCAATACCACTTGCATTCGATTTGAGACCATTTATTGCATTTATTATAGTAGATTCATCAACTAGATTGAACTTAAAAGTAATGTTTTCATTAAATGTGCAACATATTCTGGATAAGCATTATCGTTAAAAATCGATAAAAAGTGGTCATTAACCAGGTCTGGCTTTAAAAAGGAATTTAGCGAATTTTTGTTATCACTTGTATAAACATTCATAGATCTCAGCGTACGCCATAGGTGTTCTGAGAATTTTTGCCCTTCTTAAAACGAAAGATACGCTGCTTTTTCTTTACGAATTGCATTTAGCACAAAGTTTCTTTTTGTTTTATAACTAGACCAATTTGCCGGGGTATTATTGGCTTTATATTTTGACAGAACTTTCTGACGATTTAATGGCATAGAACTTTATTACAAATGGAGTAAACAAAGTTATCTTGTGCACATGAAAATCGAATGTTTTGAAACTATTTTAAACACGCTCCAGTTACGTATGTAAACGTGAAACGATCATTTTTGCACTGGAAGCGAATTTTAAATGACATGCACTAGAATCTAACTCTAAATTGTTTAGAACAGTTATTAATAATATATTTTTATTCTAGTGCCAACAGATAACTGTTATAGTGCATTAATTTTTTTGATAAATGTTCAGCGTTCATCTAATTTTGGACATAACAAAAATCACCCGTCAAAAGTATAAGGTAAAATATTGTCCGCCACTGATGTTCGTGAAATGATTACCTGACGTGCGGTCTTTAATTATAATCTAGTGTTATAAATAATACTAGAGTGGAGTATAAGGTAAACAATAACTTATAATCGAACATAGTGTTGAACTTGTTGTAGTTATTAAAGGAGTTACTCACCTAAAACTTCTGGAGATGCTCTTCTCTTGTCTCTGGCCATGGGCACCGATCTTCTATTTATAGGATCCCTATTTCTAGCCCCCATTTCCCCTCCTAGGAAAACTGATCAAACTGCCAAACTGTTGATTATAGTCTCTTCTCTTCTTGACATAATAATCCATCTTCTCTTTTTTCTTGGGACCGCACTGTCTTCATCTTTCTCTTTATAATCTTTTGTAATTTCTTCTTTACAAAACTTTTCCATTTCGTCCGCAGAGTGCTTCGTATCTGATTTAATTTTCTTAATTTGACATTCGATTTCCTCTAGTTCACGGTTCGAATCCTTTCTGGTCAAATCAGGTTTTCTAAAAGCATCGTCTATATCCATTTCGATCTGTTTTTTTACATTCAAATTTGAATCCATAAATTGGTTTTCTGTTGATAGAGCAACGGTTTCTTGTGCATTTGAGAGAAATGCATCTTTTATTTTGGAGTTCATATTATCACCCATATCCAAGGACATTTTCAAGGGACTCTCATTTAAATTTAACGGCTCATTTTTCTTGTAGTAACGGCATAGCTTCAGAATTTTTTATAACCTTTGAATCTTCTAAAATTGTAGGCGGTGGCACTGGAACTGAAGGTGATAGTTTGTTGAAAGGTTGTTCAATGTTAGGCTCGATGTTGTACTTAGCGGCGGACGGTTGAAAATCTGTTATGACTTGTAGTTTCTCGACTGCCTCTTCCAATTCTTGCACAACGGCTCGTTCTAGCTTTGGTAGCTCATATGGATCCTCAAAAATATCCTTCTTTAATTGAATATCAAGTGTGACTCTGCCGAGTTCAACTTCTACTTCTTTACTAAAGTCTCCTACGATGTCCTCGTGTGTGGCGAGGCGTGGAAGAGCCTTTTCTTCTACTTTAATATTTAAGTCGACTTGTATTTCAGTATCCTCATCGCTCTGGTTCGAGTTTCCACTACTGGAGACACTATTTTGGTTAAATTCGCATTCTTCCTCTATATTAAAAACAGGTTTGTCGTAAAATACCTTTTGTATATTTTCCACACTATCTAACCGATTAACACTGTCTATTTGATAGTCCGTATCCTCGACGTTATTATTATTATTTACGTTCGCTTCCGCTTGTAACTTTGCGGTTAATGATTCACATTCGAAGTCATCGTCTGTGAAATCCGTATCTGATGAAGCTTTAATGCTGTAGTCGAGTGTGTGCGCAAGGTGTTGAAAGCCCGGATAGTTAGGATTCACGATGCCTCTGCGTTCGAGAGTACCTCTATTGCTTAAGTTGCCTTCTTCAGATGATTCTGAATCTGATATATCGAATCCGCGATCCTCATCTTGAGGGGACGTGTCGGCTGATGAACAACTTTGATGAGCCTCTGAAATCAAACGAATTGTATGTTTAGTCGTTCACCACACTCTGTTAAAAAGAGGAAGGAAACTTAATACATAATATGGTAATGAAATGTATTATTTTTTCATTATTTAACAAACTATAAATCTCAACTTAATATTTAATAGTAATTTATACGCTTCTTTGAGGTTTTTAAGTTTGTTTTTATAAGATATAAGAGTAGAAATAAAATTATACAGTAAATATCACTAGTAATAGTACATAGTTTAAAAAACACAATATTGGAGTTATTATACAGGGTGATTTTAAAATGGAGGACATCCACCAGCGCCGTAGCTAGGAGTGGCCACAGACGCGAGAATTCTAGCAGCGCAAATGAAATGGAACTAATCACAAAATAGGGAGATTATGAGCAGTTTTCAGACGTCTCTCGTTATGCAATATGTAAGCACTTATAGAAAAAAGCAAGGCGCGGCACCAGGCGGCAGTACGACGAATATCGCAAAATATTTTCGCCATTTCTCGCAATGCTCAGCATTTGCTCCTTACTTAGTTGTCTCTGTTTGTATTCTGTTCATTCCAGTGTGCTAATTTATGTCCATAATCTCAATTAAAAAATCAACCAAAAATTAGTTAGGATTAGATTATTAGAAATACACGTGTAACTCACATAGCGCAAGATATGCTGAGTACATGCATGAAACATAATAAACAATTATGGTATATTCATCTTCAAATATACTTTGCATATACTGTGCACATTCCTATTTATCTAATATGCTTATAGTGTATGAAAAATATAAACTATATACAAAGATGTATATATTTTATATAAAAATTGACTCATACTATGTATATTCATTTTGAGTAACAGCACATACGTCTTCTACATATACAGAGTACATTTAATATTTACAGGGGATGTAGATGGAATGATCATAGTATATTTTTGTGCTATGTGGGATTGTTAAATTTGTATTTATTTTATTTTATTTTTTATTTATTTATTAGGGTAGGGTGGGGCAGTTTGGTACATGGGGCACCTCGGGACAATTCAAATTAACTGCCCTAATGCTGGACGAAATTCCCGCCGTTTCGTTATAGTGTTTCTCTAACAGTATAGAAGAAGTGTCAGTTACAAGTGGTTGTGTCCGATTGTATTTGTGTGCTGTACAGACCATTATTAGAATTGAGACTCCAAAGTAAGTATTCAGATATTTCATCATAAGATCATAATTTCCGTAAATATTAAAAGTAGGTTTTGAAGATTAGCCATACGAATTTAGTATGTTTATGCTATAACATAACCTTTAAACATGACGACCAACGGCATCTGGTGAATTTTTATTTTATATTTACTGAGCAGTTGCTGCATGGGGCACATTGGGACAAAGTCTATGGGGCAGTTTGGTACATTGTACATTTCACTGAAAGTAATTATCAAAACGGTTAATAGCTGTCTAGAAATACTTGATTCATTCGTCTCTATTTTTTTGTTCAACTGTTAATAGCAGAAGTAACTCAAATTATTTTCTTCACAGGATGGTCAGAAACTATAAGAGAAAAACTTATCGCGCAGAAATAAATACTGAAGCTTTAAAAAAAGGCCCTCAATGAGGTCGTGAGGCACAAGAGAAGCATTAGGGATACCGCGATAATGTACAATATATCTAAAACCACTCGGCACAGACATGTCAAAAAAAATTATGTACAAAATCACACACGAATTCGGGAAATGAAACCGACAGTGAAGAAGAAGAACATGTAAAATCAAAATACGCATCCAGGCAAATCTTTTCGGCGTTGGAAGAAATACAACTAGAGGAATACTTCTCCAATTCTTCAGCGATGCACTTTGATCTAACGCTAGAGCCTTGGCATTTCAGTACGCTTTAACACTTAATAAATCACTACCCACAAAATGGGCAGTCGAGAAGCAAGATGGATGAGGTGTTTTATGAATCGTCACCCCAAATTATCATACAGAAAACCTGAAAGTATCAGCATTGACAGAACTTCCTCCTTTAATTTACAAAATGTTAAAATGTTTTTTGATAATTACGCACATGTTCAGAGGAAAGAAAAATTTTTTCCAGATCGAATAGTCAATATGGATGAAACAGGAATTACCACAGTCTTACAGGCTCCAAAAGTTATCTGTAAAGGTGGACTAAAACAAGTTGGTCAATGTGTGTCTGCCAAACGTGGTACCCTGGTCACATTCTGCGGAATTATTACGGCTGTAGGCACAGCTATACCACCTGTTTACATATTTCCAAGGGTTCGTATGAAAGATGCTTATTTGTTTGGAGCAGTACCCGGAGCTGTAGCATTTGCATCTAAATCCGGTTGGATGACGTCTGAGATTTTTGTACGAGTACTGGAGCATATAAAAAAACACAAGCACATTTCTTGTGACAATAAACTGCTATTAATCGTGGATAATCATGGGACTCATATTTCCCTGAATGCAATAAACTATTGTAGAGACAATGGAATTGTGATGTTGTCGTTTCCGCCACATTGCACCCATAGGATGCAACCGTTGGATATTGGCGTCTATGGGCCTTTTAAAAATCGGTGTAAATCTTCATTTAATGACTATATTTTAGGCCACCCTAGGAAGGCAATAAATATTTATAATGTTGCGCAATTAACAGCACAACCATATTTGTTATCGTTTACCCCGCTTAATATAACAAAGGCATTCACAAAATCTGGAATTTGGCTGATCAATTCTCTTGCATTTAACGACTCAGATTTTACTGGTGTTCTGCAGTATGAAGTTGACACTTACGAGCCTACTTCCTCTCAATCACTAGAAGAAACAAACACAGCAACTACATCGTTACACTTAAATGCCTCTGTTGATTTAAGTAAGATTAATATAATCAGCAATTTGGTAATGGTTCCTAGTAAAGACAAGTACATTAATGTCAAGGAATTCATAGTTGGATTGTTAAGTTTGCTTTTAGATAACGTTTTAGATAAAGTGACTGATGCTTCTACTAACCTAAATAAAAAAACCTTTTTTAAGCCCAACAGATATACGACCTTACCCAAAACTTACTGTGAAACCCAACACGAAGTCTCGTAAGCAAGGACGATCTCGAATTTACACAAACACACCATAAAAAAAATTAAATTGAAATAGCAACAGAGAGGCGGATGTCAAAAAAGCTGAAGGTAGTGAAACGAAAAATAGGTTCTGATGATCATGAAGAAAAAGGTGAAAAAGGAAAACTGGCAAAGATAAAGAAAATAAACGTAAAGACTACTGATGACGTATCAAACAAGGCAAGTAGTAGTAAAGGAAAAAAGAGAATGACCTCGCTGAATAAACTAAAACGTGCAAAAAAGGAAATAACGACCTCATCAAGTGATTCTGAAGCTTCATTCGAAATGAGTAACTGTTCGTCCGATTCGGACATCGACTTGACTGAAGACTGTGAATTGGAATGTTTGTTAGATGATGAAGAAATTGCTGTTGGGGATTTTATTCTAGTGAAATTTTCAACAAAAAAGAAGATTGTTTATTATGTTGGCTGTTTTCAAGATACAACTGAAAAAGAAGAACCAATAGTTAAGTTTATGCGAAAAAAAAAAACGAATTGTGGATTTTTTCTATCCTACTCAGGATGACATTAGTGTAGTGTTTAGAAAACACATCGTTGCCAAGCTGCCAAAGCCTAAACAAGTCGGAGGTACAAACAGACTGGCTTCTTACACAAACTTTGAGGTTTCCTTTATGAATTATAACGTATTATAAATATTCTGTCGCATTTGTATGTTGTATTTCTCTCTTTAATCAATATTAAAATAAAAGAGATCAGTTTTGAGCTGTAAGTCCCAAAATGCCCCACTGCTGTTTCAATCTGCCCCACGGTGGGGCACATTGGGAAAAAAACATCTTTTTGATTTTTTTTTATTAGATTAAGCAATAAATTTGAACTTTTGCACTCAAAAATAAGTTTCTTACATATGCAAATAAACCACTTTCCAGTTTGGTGATTTCTGTAGACACTTTTATTTGAATAACAGGTAATTGAAAAAAAATTACCAAACTGCCCCACCCTACCTTACTGCAATAAATTTAACAAAACAATATTTCTTAAACTAGTTTACTATACAATAAAAAAATGACACCTGAGGAGACCTCGTATTGTGTTGCGCAGTATTTATATTTTCGTTAGTATGTTTTTATAATAATAATGAGCAGAATAATGGGAATAGAGTATGTGTAACCTATCTAATAATACCATACTATAATATACTAAGTAAATATCCTAAAAACTTAATACCTATATTGTTTGCAATAAAATAAATCTATAGCTGTTAACGTGGATAAAAAAACAAAATTGATATAAATAATTTGGGGATGTGTAGGACAGGTGCAATGATTTATTACAGGTATAAATACAAAAAAAAAAATACAAAGTTAAAAAAGGCAAAAAAGAAAAAGAAATAGTGAGATGATTCGATGTACTAAGGTATATTATTTTCTATCTAAATTTAACTTTTAAATACTTTAACTAGAGAAAGGAAGTAATGTTGCGATTTTGTGTCAAATTGCGCTAAAATGGATAGAAATCAGATATTTTTTTACTTCTATTCTAAATCGCTATTTCCACATTATTTTTATATGTGGTGGAAGTTTGTTATTTATATTTAATGCTTTTTTGAGATCCTTTTCCTATAAAATGGCGCTTTATACGTGTTGTTCGCTCTAATCCTTGTTTTATATTGGTGTTCAACAATGGATCCAATAGTCTCTTTATTGCTATGTGCGTAGGTTATAGTAGCCATGTATAATCCCGCCACATCAAGTAACTGGTTTTCAATAAAGATGTTTCTGTAGCTTTCTCAATTTTTTTTTTTTGTTAAATATTATTCTCAAAATATAGTTTTGTGTTATCTGCAAGGGTCGTAAAATTACTTTATAGGCGGAACCCCATACTGCGATAGCATGATTCAACTAAGCTGTTGTACGTGACAAGGAGAATTTTATTGTATGGTATACTCTTTAGATTATAAAATTTATAGATCAGTTTTCGTATTCTTCCATTTAAATAGTCAATATGATTTCCCCATTTCAAATGCGGGTCCAAAACCAATCCTAAGTATTTTATGGTGGCGACGATATGTACAGAGCTAGTAACCGATTCATTAATAAGTATGGGTTTTAGCACATGCGGCATTCCAGCTTTTGTGGGATAGAAGGGAATATATTTAGTTTTTGTAGTGTTCAATTTAAGGAGGTTGTTATCTAGCCAAATATTTACTTTGCCAATTGCAGCGGTAGGTTTTTGTTTTGTGAATTCCCAGGTATCCTCAGTACAAATTAGCACCGTATCGTATGCATATGACAATATTGCAACCATAGTCTTTTTGTAATAGATCGTTTATAAGCTACGACCTAGGATAGTTTCTTCGGGAACTCCAGTTCTTATTATTTTTGTTGCGCTATAAGCGTTAGCTATTTTAACTTGTTGAGGTCTATTGGCTAGGTATTCTTTAAATAAGTTATATACTTTCCCTCTGATGCCTATTATGTTCAGTTTATTTAATAGCTTTGTATGAGATACTGTCAAACGCCTCTAGTAAATCTTAAAAAACTTGCTAAGACTTTCTTGTTTGAATCCAAGTTAGTGTGGTATCTGCTAATAGTTGAAGAGGTTCTTCAGTATTAAATATCATTATTTAGTACACCTATGGAATCAAAACAAAGGAAAATACTAATCTGTGTAATATATCAATAAATAATGTATATTCAACCTGCCATAAAATGATAACAGTATTATTTTTTTCTTGACGAAAGTCCATTAAAGTACATAATTACTCCTTTTTATTTACCCAAATAAAATATTTTATGTGTCGAAATAAAAAGGATTATAAGCTAAACTTTGTTTTCCTCCAAAAAATAGTATTATTACCTAATACTCTATTATAGTGTCACACAAAGTCTAATGTTAATTCACATGAGCGTCGCCGATAAAATTTTTACGGCGGGGGCCGGTTTAAATTCTTTTATAAATGGATTTTTCACATCGAATACTAGAAAATGTTTTCCTTTTTGGAAAATAAAAAACAAATTACCTAAAAAAATATATGATATAAAAATATTTGTTTTATTAGCATTGCTGCAGTGTATCGGCAATTGGCATTTGATTTAATTGTCAACAAAGTGTAAACTGTTTTTATTTATATAGGAACTCCAGACTTGTATAGTATACTCAATAGATATAAGATAATTGTTTTATTGCCTATCATTTATAAACGTCGGTTTATTTCATTATTAGTTCCCTGCGGTATCGGTGTTTTTAATATTATTATAAGAATTGTCTTATATCTATTGCGCCTACTTTGTTTCGACGAACGAGCAGCTTTAGACTGTCTACGGTCTTCCATGAGTCAAGAAAGACTGTCAGCACTAGCTACTGTCTCATAGAACATGAAATATGTGAAGCAATGTGATTAAATATTTTTCTTAAAACCAAAGCGCGAAGAGTGCTCTTTTAATGATTTGTACAGTTAAAAAACTCCGAAACTAATGCGCAAAGGTCACAGTTTTAACTATTACAGTATTGAAAAAAAAAAAAATAAAAACTTTTAATCTATTCAACACTTCTACGACCCAACTAGCATATCTACCTATATCACGTAAAGTATCTACCTTGCTAACTAAGTCTTTCGGAATGTAATAAACGTCTTTATTGAAGCAATAAAATATAAAGTTTCATGAGCGAAGCTTAGCATAGGTTATTCTACCACTTAACTCCATAATTTATCTATTTTATTTTTGTCAGTTTCACTATTTGTGAGTGTCTCAATTTTTAATAATACCCCCTTCCTCATGATTAATTCACATGCAATATCAATAGAGTTGACAAATCGGTCCGCAAGTCACGGGCGTTGCCAGTTTGAGAAATACCCAAATAAGTAAGTGAAACTTGTTTACTATTTTAGCAGACTAACATTGGATTTTAGTCTACTGTTATGCCTCGTGGTATGTACAATGTAATTTATTTCTCTCTGTAGTATTACTGATAATTTTATTTGTTGTATTTTATTAATATTAATTTATTATGTCAGACCTGCTCAGGGATAAAAAATGGCTATATGCTGACAAAGAGAATAAATTTATCAGTGAATTCCCGGACTTATTCTACAATCATAATTTGTAAAGTGTGTAAGACAGACCTGATGAGCTGGGACAAACGTGATTGTAAACGTCACGTAAATTCTGTGCAACATAAAACTAAAAAAAATGGCGTGCCTTCGACAACACAGTTTATGTTCGATTTACTCTTAATGCTGATTGCCTGTAATGTTCTGCTGCACATACTCGATAAAGAACCATTTCGGGAGTTCTGGAATAAATACAATCCCAAGGTGACGTTACCAAGTCGCACAACGTTGCGTAACTATGTACCAACAAAAAATACACGGCTATGGTTATATGTTGATGAGACAACAGATTGTAAAAAAAAGTTTTTTATTTTAAATGTTGTAGTACGTGTACTGGACCCTCTTAAACCAACATTTCCACTGTTACTAGCTAGCAAAAGACTAACTGAATGTACTGGTCAAACAATTATGCGGGTGGTGCTGGAGACGTTAGAAAAATTTCACCTGTCAAGAATATAAGTGTTGATGTTTGTGACCGATGGTGCCGCGACAATGCGTTTGGTAGGCCGTTCTCTTCAAGAACCCAGTTGTAGGTTGGTACATGTTACGTGTAAAGTGCATGCTTTACATCTTGTGGCAGAAACTATTCGACAAGGTTTTCCAGAGGTAAATGGATTAATAGTAAGTACAGAAAAGTGTTTCTTAAATCGTCTAAACGTCTTCGCGTATTTCATAGCAAGTGTCCCGGTATTCCCGAACCACCACAGCCGATTCTTACACATTGGGGAACATGGTTGAGGCAGCTTTTTAGTATGCTGAATATTTACAACAAATAAAAGCTGTGATAATACAATTCATTCCAGACGAGGCTGCAGCTATTAAGGAAAGCCAGACAAAATTCGAAGATGTTTCTATTGAAACAGCTTTAAAAATTATTCACAAGAACTATAAAGGAGTATATGACGCCATACAAAACTTACAAAACAGTTCGTTGTTGTTAGCAGAGTCACTGCAAATAGTGGACGAGGTAAGTCGACCGCTACACTCTATAGGTGACCAAAAAAATGAGCTCGTTGGAGAAAAGTTCGCGTGTGTGTTAAAGCACGGTTTCACCAGATTAAGACAAATTTGTGATGGTACTGATGGTGCATCTGCAGATCCGTTAAGTGAGTTCAAAAACTATTTTAAGTATGCTTGTATTACATCAACAGAAGTCGAACGGTCGTTCTCAAAATATAAGTACATTTTTTTCACCACATCGAACATTACTCTCGGAGACAACCATAGAAATATACATGATGCTACAAAGTTTTTACAGATCTTTTCCAGTTTGTGATAACCAAGCTAGTTAAGAGGGTAAGTTGTGCATACATTGTTATAAATTGTAACAGTTTATTACTTTTATTGCTAGTTAATTTCTTTTCTTACACTTATTATGATGCGTACGCCTATGTCCTGCGGCGCATTTTTGACAACTTTAAATATCAATTATTATTTCCTGAAATCCCTTCAAATTATTTTGTGGAACACTGGAATATTTTAATCTAGCAAATAGTTGCACAAAAAATGCATCTTTATTAAAATATTATTTGGCATTGGTCCCAAAACAATGTATTATTAAACTCAGTTTGCTTGCGTGTTTTCGTACATCGAAGCGATCTATAACATCCGGTATGGTCTAGTGGCTAGGATACCTGGCTTTCACCCAGGAGGCTCGGGTTCGATTCCCGGTATCGGAAAATTTTTTCTAATTATCTAGTCTTTTTTTCAAAATATAAATATATTTATTAAATAGTGATTCCAATATAACTTTCACATTTTTGAAAATTACTTAAATGTTGATTGGGAAGAATTAACGATATTTAGCTTTTAGTACCGACTTAAATTTACATGGTTATTTAGAGTAACGATTTAAATATTTCTATTCAAATTAAGTCTATCCATGAAAAATTTATATCGGTCATTATAAGTCAATAAGCGATATGAGAAAATTTAAAAATTGCAAAATCTGTATTGAAGAAAAAATAGTAATGAAGTCACCGGTGACTAGGGAAGCTGTTAAGAAAATATTCCTAGACATATCTGATTAAAAAAATTCTGTAACAGTTTATCTTCTCCCCGTGTTCTGAAAAAAGTTGATACTTTTTGACGGATTTCTTACAATTAGTATTGAAAATATGGGGTAAGTGAATATCTAAATTTAACTATCGAAAAATCAAAAGATTAATATACAAGAATATTTCTGTTCAGAACTATATCCATATTCCAAAAATGTTAAATTTAAAAACTGAAGGTTCAGATTTTTTTCCAGCAAAAGCTTAAGGGTGAAAATACGGTAACAGGAATAGTAAGGTCGCCATGAAGTTTTCGTCTTGTAATTGACTTATATAATTAAAAAAAGTGATTATTGATGAAAGTATAAGTAGAAATGCAATCATTTGCTACCGTGTCAAATAATTTAGACCATCAGGCACATGCAGTGTGGGGTCACATGTGCCCCATTTTAAATATTTTTTCCGATAGGTACGCTGATACCTAAATAATAAACTTTTTCTCAGATAGCCCTAGTTCTCAATATCGGAACAGATTCAACATATTTTTATGTCGTAATTTGGTTTCAAAATTTTTTAAGAAATTGAAATATGTAAGCTGGAATTGGAGTGAGAACGGTCATGGGAAAGGACCGATGGATGGAGTTGGAGCAACAATCAAGAGTAGTGCTGATTCCTTAGTTTATCAAGGGAATGATATTCATACCGCAGAAGTACTAGTAAACAGCTTAAGTCAAAGTAAAATTAAAGTTGTGTTAGTTAAAGAAAATGAAATAGAAGAAATTAAAGGAAAAATACCAGCCGATGTTCCAAAAATTAAAAACGTAACAAAAGCTCATCAAATTACTTAGCAAGTTGGGCAGGATCAACTGTATATCCCAAAAAGTACAGTACATGCTTCAATTGCAGTTATGACGAAGTGTGTAGTCACCATTCTCTTGGGAAGGGTCTCATTGTATTTGACTGTAGTAACTCAAAAATTCGTATCCTTTATACTATGTAAAATTTAATTTGTATTTTTTGCTGTGTTTTCCTTTTACGCATTCACTTTATTTTAGAAATAATTTACGTTATTATTTAATCGCTATTTTCCTTAACATTGCTTACATAGATGACGAAAATTCACAGACAGATGGCCTGCCTTCCTTGGTTGAGATTAGCGCTGCATCACAAATTATTGTTGGGGATTATGTTATCATCAAATATGAAGAAGAATATTTTCATGGCATTGTGAAAAACGTACTAGGGAAAAACTATGAAGTGAATGTAATGACAATGAGCGGTCCCACTAAATGGAAACGGCCCGAATTGCCTGACCAAATGTGGTACGATGCAACAGAGGTTATTCCAAAAATAGCACCTCCGCTTATTTTAAATGCCCGAGGCATTTACAGTTGTCCAGAGATGGTACCATATAGGGGCAAATGAGTACAAATATAATATAATCACTCTATACACTCCCCATTTACTATAAATTATTTTGTTTTATATTTGAAATATTTTATATGTGTTATTTTGTTTTGTATAAGAAAATTATTTGTTATTTTGTTTTGTAGTATTTCAATACATGTTTTTCATTTCAAATTATTATATCATTTATGCATTTAATTTCTTAAGAGTCTATATCAGATGCAAGTGAAATATAGTCTCAATTTTACCACACCCCGCGCAGGCCACGGTGCATATATACAGCCAAACCGAAATTATCGCGGAGAATGTCGAAGGTGGCCGATGTTCTAGTTACAGAACGGCATAGTGGAACATTTCAGATCGGGAGATGTTGAATTATCAGAGGCGGAGTACTAGAGGTTTCGTACGACATAAACCGACGAATAAGTTGTATTGCGTCAAGCTTATAAGCTAAGCAGTAGCTAACCTTACCCTTCATGCGTCCTTGTCCTGCAATTAATATGTAAAAACAATAAAAAAACACCCGAAATTATTTCATTTACTTTGTTTAAAAATAGCTAAAGAACTAAACAACAAAACAATTAAATCGTTAATCTACAAAAAAAATTTCCATTTTACCGTTTCTTATTAATGCATATTATTATTTTAAAAATTTTTCCTATAAAATGGAACTATCAATGTGTGTCATATCATTCAACTCAGAATGGAAAAGGCGATGAAATAATATGAAAAATATATTTGTTATTTTAAATTTAAACTCCAATATTTTTATGAAATATGAAAGATTATGATGATGTTCATATATTGCTGAATTCAGAAAGAAATTTTTTAAATTGAGCTGAATATACAGGATATCATTTAGAATAAAAAAAATTAAGGCAATTTCCGGTCAAACCAGAAGTAAAAGATATGTATGTGACGCGCATATTTAATCAGTATTCGGAATGTCATGTCCATTTCCACATATTAATGCGGGGTGTAATTTTTTTATTTTTCAGTTTTTCGGCGTTTTCTTTTTATTCGACATTCAATTGTTTTTAATTTTCAGATTCCTTAGCTTCCTAGGTTAAAAATACAGCAGAAAAATCGAGTAAGATGCACTTAAAATGATCACCCTGTACATGAGGTTACTGCTCTTAAAATAAATAAAAATTATCATATTCACCTTTCATTGAGCCTTTCATTCTCCATATCAATATTTAGAGACGGCAAAATGGGAAAACTTTCATTTATATTAGTCTCTCTACAGAAATTACCGGAAATAAAAGAAAATTATTACTTTTATTAATTTACGAAAAAATTCAATTTTCACTAGTACTTACTTTTTATATTTTCTCTTTTGGGCTAATGTTCGATTTTTCGGTTTTCTGGTTGTGTGCATGTCTGTAAATAGGGCTGGCCAGGCATGTCGAGAGGGGGGTGGAGAAGAAGTGATTTACCCCGGACCTGGGTTTTTTGGAGGAGATCGGTTTTCTTTGTGTTTTTAAACTTATTAAACCTTTCTCTTTTATTTTATTCAAATGGAATTTTAAGAAATAATTAGAAAATAACTTTTTCAAAACATTTTCAAGCCTGCCATATTATTGAAAAAAAAAAATAATATTTGTTACGAATAATTCTACTAATGGTTGTAATTAAAATACTAACTGAATAATGATAATTCTATTTTTAAAGTAAGAACACAAAAATACCACTTGCGATTAAAAAAAATGTAAACAATGCAAACTGAACATAAAAATACAATAAAAAAATAAAATAAATGAACTTCAATTACGTAATACAGAATTAACTAATATTTTGTCATTGCTCCATTAGCGTCTAAAACTGCCTGAAGTCTTGCAGGTATGGACAAAATCAGATTTCTTGCAAGGTCAACTTCTTGCGACAAGTTCTCCCAAGCGTCTTCAATTATCCCTTCCAATTCTTGGGCATTATTTGGATGGTTATTTAATTTTCTTATATGTTTCACCATTAGTCCCCATACATTTTCAATTGGATTTAAATCCGGACTTTTAGATGGCCACGGTAACAACTCTATGTTTTTATTAAGAAACCATTGCCTGACTCGATGGGCCGTATGTATGGAGCAGTTGTCTTGTTGGAAAATAAAATTATTTTCCGGAAACACCTCTATTACTGACGGCAACATAATATTGTCTAATATTTCAATATATTTAATGGAATTGAGATGACCACCACTGTTCCAACACACACCTAACCCATTTAGGCTCATCAAAGCCCAGACATTGACTGAAAACCTTCCTAATATTTGTAGATCGAAAGTATATTTTTCGTCGTATGTAGTGGAAGGAGGCCTATATACGCGAACATGTCCATCGTTACAGGATTTAAAAACCTTTTCGTCAGAAAAGACAACTTGTCCCCAGAAGTTTTCATCATTGATTATATAATTGAGTGCAAAAATAATCCTACCCTGCTTCTTTTCTTCTGAAAGTTTGTATTTTTTAGCCGCTGAACAACTCTTCAAGTCGCTTTGTAGTTTTATTCTTCTGCAAGCAGTAGATACCGAAGCAGGGAAATTTGTCTCTGAAATTGCATTTACTGCTGTCTGAAAAGGGTTCTCTATTAGGTAATTTATAAGATTTTCATCTTCTTGATTATTACTTTTTCTGGGCCTACCAGAACCAACTTTACGGGATACCGTTTGGTTGGTTTCCCATTGTTTTTTAACACTCATTATCGTAGTTTCACTCACATTGTATTCAGCAGCAAGTCTTCTTATGGACCAACCATCGTCAATTTTAGAAACAATTCGAAATTTTTGAATATCTGTTAGATGTCGAACCATTTTTAATAATGACGCCACTGATTAACGTCAACGTGACATTTGTAAGATTATTAATATCAATCAAAGAACGAATGATTTACATAGCTAAAAGAAAGTGTACCAGTTTTTATTGAAATCAAGTGTACCCACTTTATAACAAATAAGTAAATTTGAGATATCTTTAGAATACACACGCCACTGTTGTTTACGCAAATCGCAACGTGGTTCCTAAGTGCCCGATTCCCCCTCCCGCAAACGACTCCAGTGTATGCAAGTGCATCCGTGTTTCCGAAATATCATGCGAGATGGCAGCTATTATCGGAATATAGATATGCAGTTTTTAGTTTTCTAATAAATTTATTTTCAACTAATCCAAGAGTTGGGTCACATGAATATAAACGTTACAAACAGTGACTAATGTCGGAATGTTAAAAAATTTGGATACAAAATATTTAAAATGCATGCGAAAATTTTTTGACGACCCTAAAAAAAAAAAAAATACATTCCGACATTTTATACATATTTTTGAAAAATCTTGTAAAAATCGCACTCAAATCGGATAAGTTTTAAACGAGATATTCGAGAATTATGTTTTAATAGGGTATATAAGACTCTTAATAATTTTATTTCAAATAATTAAGACCTGAATTACTTCACAGGATTTGTTGTTGTGGCATATCAGTGTCCATTCCATGATGTTAGTGTCCATTCCGTGATATTCTTGGTTCTATTCGTGACACTGAAAAATGCTAGATTCTTTTAAATAAGTGTTGCAAATGCTGCATGTTTTTGTTTAGGTACATCATATAAATAATAATTGATAAGAAATATATAATTTGAGAAATTACCTTTGAAGAATTATCCTTCCTAGCTAAAAAATAATTATCAAAAATTGTAAATGAGTACTTCTGTATAAGTTTTAAAGCATTTTCTTCAAAATTTTGGGCCTACTTGACATAGAATTGCAATAATATCGCCTTCAATGAACTTAATCTATCAACAGTCTCATAATCGAAACCGTCACAGAATGGATAAATTGGTTGTTGTTAAGTGGCATTCTTTCCTATAAAAAATATTGCAACGAACATCTTTCGTGCCTACATCAGAAATGTAAAGAAGAGACTCTACTGAATGAAATATTAATAGTGCATCATTATTTAAATATTTTTTTTTCTTTAGAAAATAATTCCAAGTATTCCCGTTACCGTATTTTCATCCTTAAGTGTAAAATTTAAGGTTACAAGAAATGCATACTTTATGAAAATTTCATTTCTCTATAACCATACAAAAATTAGGCTCGATAACCTCTATTATTTTTTGTCAATTCCAATCTTATTTACTCATCTTATACTTCTCTGATTTTTGGACTGACATTATTTATAGCATCCGATATGGTCTAGTGGCTAGGATACCTTGCTCTCACCCTCCTTACATTTACAAAACAGCAAAACAATACGCAGACCTCTATACTGATTAGCGACATGACACGTCACATACAACATAACGACATACAACATACGCACAAGTACATATACGAAAGACTGCCACTATACGACGAACAGGTATAATAAGACAGACATACGGACAACACACATATACGTAACAACTCACCTGTCACACTACCTCACCTTCTCATACCCCTCCTCACCCCTATTAACCCTAGCAAAAATTGGCCCAACAATAAAAAATCAAACATTAAACAGATTTTTTTGGTCTATTTTTCTTGCGTACATAAAAAAATCAAGACAATAAAAACATTATTATTATTCTAAACATTATGTATGATATGGCAATTGTTTTGTTATTAGGAAAAAGCTAAAAAGTAATATCAAAACAGAAACATTTCTGGGTTTGGGCCACAACAGCGGCCACGACGAGTGTCCACCGCGTCTCGCGATATGTAACACCCAATGTAATATATATTTATTTGTCAATGAAATAAATAAAATACGTGATATACACGAGTTTAAGGTTTTACATGTAATGAATGAAATAATTAATAAAATTGTTAAATGGTAAATGGTAGGAGGCTCGGGTTCGATTCCCGGTAACGGAATTTCTTTTTTTTATTAACATTTTAAAATATAAGTACAAATAGTACTAATATACTTTGATATAAGTTATTTGTACAGTCCACTATAAACGTATTCAGTGATATGATAAGATGAAGATTCTTCGTAAGAGATTTTTTCCCGCATATGCGCATGCGGGTCGAATATAAACTATTCCCCTCTCAGCAGGAGGAAATAGCATATTTGTAGTACAAGTGAGGAAAGCCCTACTTTGCAACACGTGTGTGAAGATTACAATTACTAATCAGATACCAATGCTACTTCAGGAAAATTAATCCGGATTTAGAGAAAAACATTCATGTGAAACGGTTTTACAAGAAGTAATTAATGATTTTAAATATTCCATCGACAGAGGTGAACTTGTGGTAACTGTCTTATTGAATTTAAAAAGAGCTTTTGAAGTTGTTAGCAGAGATATTCTATTACAAATATTTTATCATTATTTCATAGTTATCGACGCAGCATGTCAATAATAATAATAATAATAACAACTTTTTATTTAAATAGGAATTCTAATATACAATACATATATAATCAAATGCATAGTAAGTATTACAGTATAGTAAATATTATAATATATGATAAATGAGTAAAATACAACAATTTATAATCTGTCTGGGTAATGATCCTTTTAATCTAACCAAATGAAACAACACAGATAATATTTATTTTGATTTGATATGGTCCATAAGTAATCTTTTAAATTGACCAAGTGTATTAGTACTCTTCACACTAAGCGATAATTTATTGTAGTCATTCAATCCTTTGTAAGAAAAAGTGAGTTCATTGTATTGGAAAGATTATATTTAATCAAATGAAACTTATTGATACTTCTTGTATGGTGGTCATGAATTTGTGAATTAAATACAATACGTTCATTAAAGTAAGAAGCTATAAATTGTTTAAAAGTTTCAATATACGTAAAAGGTGATTCAATAAGGTAGCAAGATTTGAATTGCGCGCCAGTTTGGCTGTCATGATGTCACAAGATTATGGCATGCCAGGTCGATAGGAGACAGATGGAAGTTAGTAAACATGGAGCACTACACGACAGAACAGCGCGTCCTGATTGTTAAACATTATTATCAAAATGGTGAAAGTTTGATTGCCACGATTCGTAAAGTGCGTCCAATTTTCGGTCGAAATAATGTTCCTCATTCATCTACCGTGAAAAGAATAATCGAAAAATTCGAAAGTATACTAGTTCGGTTAGTGATGTGAAATACACGACACGAGCTCGAAGAGGTCGTTCAGAACAAAACATCACGGCAGTTCGCGAAAGCGTGACCGAGAGTCCAGGGACGTCGATTTGTCATCGTGCACAAGAATTGGAGGTTACAACAGCCACTCTTCAGCGTATTGTCACTAAAGATTTGCATCTCCATGCCTACAAAGTCCAATTGACTCAACAACTTCTGCTAAGAGACCAGTTCACCAATTGGATCCTTGAACAACAAGACGTGAATGCCGATTTTCAGGACAAAATAATTTTCAGTGATGAGGATTATTTTCACTTCGATGGCTTCGTTAATAGGCAAAATAGGTATGTGGGGCTCAGAAAATCCACGAATGATTCGTGAGGAAGCAATGCATCCAAAATGTGTCAAGAGTACGCATGTGCCAGCAAAGCCGTGGCGGCCATTTACCAGATGTATTGTTCCATACATAACTCCCAAATGTCTACATTATAACTCAATAAATATTTCAATACTTTGCTACAGAAAACCATGTTTTATTGAACTTGAAATATTGCGCTCTTACTGAAACATCCTTTATCATTGTCATGTAGTAAAATCTTAAGGAAACAGAAGTTTATTGTAACATGTCAAGCATTAATGTGATATTAGTGTAGCTATTACATTTATGAATAATTCTGATATCACGATTTTGTAACTTCTGAAGTGAAGCTACTTTATTTTGATTAAGTGAAAACAGTAAAGTTGCACAATAGTCAAAGTTAGGTTGGATAATACTATTATATACGGTCACCCTGAATTCTAACGACAAACACTGGAAAGAAAAAGAAAAGTTTTTTTGTTGTCTTTCGAAACATGGAACTGAAATGGGCATTAAATGAAAAAACATTGTCCAACATGAAACCTAAATATTTAAATTCAGAAGTAAATTCAATTTTATTATTGTCAATATAAATGTCATATGGAGTTAAATCTATGTTACCATATTTATAATAAGTTGCAAGAATCATGGCTTTTTACTTCTGAGTATTTAAACTTATTTTTATTAAAATAATTGTAAATCAATGTTAGAGATTGATTCATTTTATTTATAGCCAGAGACTGTCTCTGCATAGAGACAACTTCGTTTAGATCAGGACTTGAAATAGATAGTAGAGTATCATCAATGGATTAGTTCCTGTCTGTGTGCGCAGAGTCAATAAACCAAAATAATAATTTTAAATCTAAAACTTTGTAATAGTAATGGAATTTCACAAGGTACCGTGTTAAGACCGATGCACTTCACTCCTTTTATTAATGACATTTTCTTAATTAATTCAGAAGGTAAATAAACAGATAAATGAAATGAATTGCATGATATTGTATGAATATACTTAGTTTACGAATTATTCTCTGAATGTAGACGGTAAGCATGATACATAGAGAACTGTGTCAAAATGTCCCTTACACGGATCCTTTATTATCTTAAAGTGTATTTATTATTTGGAACTCAATGAGTATATTTGAATTCTTCTACTGCCTTTAGTTTAATATTTACCTTCATATTCCAACAAACTATCATCTGGAGACGATTCCGAGCAAATAGAGGAGGCGGTTCCGTGCCGCACCTGAGTCCTCAGCGAGGCAGCCAGCGTGTTGTTGATGTTGAGCAATTGGTTGTTTCTGTTGTTGGTTAGCTCCCGCTTCTTCACCTCTTGGGAAGGGTTGCACCATTGCACCTATAAAGATACGAAAATTTCGAAAAATTATGACACAACTAAAGATGTGATAAAACTGCTGAGAGGCGGTTTCTAATATACGATATAAAGCTTGTACAGGGTAGGAAAATTGTTTGTATAGGGTAACTCGGTAACTGTAAGAGGTACAAAAAAATGGAAGACACATTCTCGATGTTCTTTTGTTTTCGAGCTATAAACTAAAGTTCGATTTTTCGACCTTTAGACACATGTCAATATCTTGGTTGTTTGTAAAGTTATGAAAAAAACAACTTTTACATTCTTGAGCAACTTCTTATTGTACAGTGGCGTCGAGAAAATTTAAAAAAAAAGTGCAATTTCGAGTTATGGCATAAAGTTGTATTATTTTAAATGGGAATCATAGTTGGCTATCATTTGGTTAAAAAGGAAAATTTTTTCTCTTTCATACTATATACCACATATGGGAACCCACATGATGTGTCAGTATTGGCGAAAATAATCATTTAGTAGATTACTTTTTGCGTTTTTTTGTATTTGTTACAAGTAAAGTCTCATCTATGACAGTGTTTATCCGTTTGTCAGTAAATTGCATATTAATAATTTTGTTTTCGTCATAATTATATCTCATTTAATCGTAAAAGTGAAGATATCTTACGAAAATTACGAGAAATATGATATGCTAGAATGCTTTATTCAAAGTAGTATCAATTGTGATATTGCATGCGAAATATATTTCAATTGCTATCCAGAAAGAAGACAACCTAATAAAGCTATTTTTAAGAGGTTAATAGAAAATCTCATTAATTGTGGGTCCTTCAACAAGCCAATGCCAAAAAATTATAACATTGAATATGCTGAAGAAACTTCTATAACTGTAATTGGAATGGTGGTTGCAAATCCTTCAATTTCAAGACGTCAAATTGAACCTTATTCGGAGATTTTAAGACGTCAAGCTTTGGATATTTTGAAGACACACAAATTCAGGCCTTATACAATAAGAAAACAACATCACCTATAACCAATTAATCTTCAGCGACGATTAGAGTTTTGCATATGATATCGTCAAAAAATCAACAAGGTCCATTCTTCTCTAGAAATGTAGTTTGGACAGATGAAGCCTACATTAGCAATGCAGGAATTTTGAACAGGCATAAAGAGCACTATTGGTCTGATATGAACCCTCACCGTACCGTTGATGTGCGATCTCAGGGACGCATTGGTTTTAGTGTTTGGTATGCTCTACGTGGCAATCGTGTTTTAACATATCACATATATCAAGAAAATCTTAATGGCCAACGGTACTATGATATCCTAAACCTAAATTTATGGACAATCTACCCTTATTCGAGGCAAGAAATCAGTTCTTCCAACAAGATGATGCACCACCTCATAATATCAGGACTGTCTCAGAATTATTAAATAACAATTTTGAAAATAACTGGATGGGAAGTAACGGACCAGTGAGGTGACCACCACGATCACCTGATTTAACGTCACTAGACTTTTTCTTTTGGGGCCACATTAAAGACAAATTATACATGAAAACCAGTACCGACATAAATGAACTCCGACAAAATTTTATAGACTGTGTGAATTTCATTTCAAACCTTCATATCTATAATGCAGGTCAGAGTGTTATGAAGAGGTGTAATTTATGTATCGAACATAACGGACATTAGTTTGAACATTGACTTTAATTTGAATGTATTATAAAATTAGATATAAATATCTGATTTCTTGGGCTTGGCTTGTTGAAGGACCTAATATTAATGAGATTTTCTTTTAACCTCTCAAAAATAGCTTTACTAGATTGTTTTCTTTTTGGATAGTGATTGAAATATATTTCGGATGCAATATCACAATTGTTATTACTTTAAATAAAGCATTCTAGCATATCATATGTCTCGTAATTTTCGTAAGACATCTTCAGTGTTACGATTAAATGGGGTGTAATTATGACGGAAACAAAATTATTAATATGCAATTGGGCATTTGAAAACAAAACAAGGCTAAAAACTTTTTTAATGAAGGTAGTAGGATACTATAACTATAATTATTTGAAATCCATTATTATACAGGGTACTCGAAATAAATTTTCAAATTTTGAACATTTTAAATAGATTTTTCTTACTTTTTTCAAATGGAACACCCTGTATATTTCTTCGTTGTAATATGCAGAATTTAAATAGAAACAATTTTTGTATGGGTGTTACTATAGGAATTCATAGCCGTTTTTGAAATAATTGACAAAATTTTAACGCATCAAACAACTCATTAGATAAACTTATGTCGGAAACGTAGTTGGCTTAGTGAAAGGTATTTTATGACAAATGTCATTTAAATTAATATTTATTATTCGCTGCTTTATCAGTTTTAACACTTCTAAGTAATATAATATGAATTTTAATCAAAATGAGCTAGTAGACATGATATTTGTTATAGGCGAAAGTGAAACAAATTGTTTATTGGCTAGTAGGCTTTATGCTACACAGTATCCATAAAGACGCCACCCAGAAAAAAATAAGTTTCAAAAGGTTACTGAATAGAATAAATAATATTCTGAATTTTAAAATTCTGCCGTTAGCGGAAAAACTAAAAATCAAGATACTCGGACGAACAACATATTTTTCTAAGGAAATTTACAAAAAAATTTCAGTCGATTTGTGGATGTGATTAGATAAATATGCTCTGCTTTGTTTTCCGTGTGTTTTATTTTATTCCGAGTCTGTCGGAATGGACAAGATATGGTCGGTAACATGATTTAAAGATCTAAAATATTTAAATAAGAAAATAAAAAGCACAACATTTTTGCATATCATATAAAGTGCAGTACAGATTTGGCTTTGTTAGGCTCGGTAAATATTGCAGTTCAGTAAGATTCAGTTTATAGACAAAATATTATAAAACACAACGAGCAGGTAACTAAAAATATGTATATTTTAAAGAATATATTTTACATGTAGACATATTATTTAATCAATTTCAAGCGAGAAATACAGACAATATTGAACTTAAGAAAAAAAGTTGAAGAATTTGGAAAAATTATATCATCTATTAGAAATTCAACTCATGAGATAAAAAAGAAATTTACTAATATTAAGAATGAGAAAAAAACGGAGAAAAATTAATCCTGAAATTTGAAATTCCGCAATGGGCCTTTTCACTACTTCTTAAATCTCAAAACAAATATGTTTATTTGAAAGCTAACTGATAGATATTCACCTTGTGCAACTCTGTTTGAAATATACGTCTCCCATTGTTTAATAAAAAAATAAACATTTATTATGGTAATTTGAACACTCATTTGACCTTGAAGCTGAGTGACGTCACACAAACCGTTATCATGTTGGTAGCATTTGTCAGAACGCCTAATACTACTAACATCACACCACAACTGACACATTTTACATTGTTTACGGTTAGTTTTGTGGTTATGTTCTGTGTGTTCATATACGAATCGTGTTTTGCTTTGTTTCTGCACATTATTGGAAGAAAATGGAGCCAGGATTTTCTAAAGGAAATGCAGAAAATCTGCCGAAAGTTGACTTTATTATGTTGGACGAGTTTTACATGTCAAATTTGGATTATTTATCAGCAGAAGTCAGGAATATTAAAACAAAACGGTAAGTCATTAGTAATCTTATTTTCGTGTAATTTATTTATAAATATAATGGAACTACCATTATTTTAACATGCAATTGTTGTTACAATATTTTTCCAGTTTTCCGATTCTTCTTTTAACTGTAAAATTTCAATAATTTAGCATCAATTTCTAAATACAACTACTTTTCTTACATCAAAATGATCTTCACAACAGTAAATGTTTCTGGTTTTTATCAACTGCTTCTCAACTTTGGCTATTTTAAATCATGCTTTTCGTCTATTTTCATCTGGTGGAACGTAAACGAAAATTTTGACTGGACAATTCATGTTGTTATTGGTACATGTTGGTACAAAGCACTTTTTAAACATGTTCCACACACAACAATCCAAACTAAAAAGAAACGACTGTCAAAGTCAATTTCGACATCAACTGTCAAAAAGCAGAGAACCAACTTTGCAATACACCGATGTGTCATGTTCAAGGTCGTAGTCCCTTTGACGTCACTAAATTGAGTTGCGTGACGTCACGTAAAAGCGCGCGCTTTATTTCCGCACTTATTTTTTTTTCGATAGAAATCGTGCTCAAAAAAAATAAAAAAATACGGCAAGTTTTTTTTATAAAACACTATCACATAAAGCAATAAAAAAAATCTGTGAAAAGGCCCATTGCTAAGGAAGTGTGTGACACAATAATTTTTCAGATGAAAGAAAGATTGTCATACAGAGGTCATTTAGAAGCCACATCTTTTAGTGACTCTAGACAATTTTCTTAATTATTCAAAGAAATTTCCGACGTCGACTTTCAAATCAATTGTTGAATCTTATTCAATGTTACAACAAGACAAATTAAGGACTGAATTGGAAGTCATTTATTCAAGAGCGGATCTTAAAAATATTGTAGGTAGCCGAAACATGCTTTCATGGCTGTCTGAAAATGGTTTAAATGAAACGATCAAGTTACTAAAAATTGTTGTGACAACTCCGATATCTACTGCTGAATCAGAGAGATGTTTTTCAACTTTTAAAAGAATAAAGACATTTTTAAGAAACACTATGAATGAAGAACGCCTTAATGCCCTAGCAATGATGTCAGTGAATAAGAACTTTATCTATAAGCAATTTTGACGAAAAAGTTATTGAACATTTTATTTTCCATAAAGACAGAAGACTTGATTTTGTGTATAAGCAATAACATTTTTACTCGCATTTTTAAGTGATTATTGAACTTTTTTTTGTACATACGTATATAAAACTTTTTCTTTTGTTATCAAAAGTCGTTGTTCTACTTGGATGAAATTACAGAAGGTGAGTCTTTATTATGTTGTTCATATTTTTTAAGAAACTAGAGCCCCCAAATAAAATTACCACGAGCCGCCACTGTTATAGGATAAGTATTATTTCTGATACCACATATTTTTCTGGAAAAAATAGTTGTATTTCAAATTCTCCAAATACATTTTCCTAAAGTTATTTTAAATGTAATATTTTCTAGTTAAATATTGCATAAAATTTGATCCAATCTTGAAATTTTCTCACGTAAAGAACGAATGACCATACCTACGATGGTAATGGTATTAAATAATTTATTCAATACTTAGTAACGGTAAGAACAGTTTTGTTTGTATACAGGGTAAGTCTCATAAAATGGCCTCCCCCACTTATTTCGTTAATTCTACACATTTTCTGGTTTTATGATCCTCTCTTATGTCATCTTTTACGTAGACTCTGAATCTGGGATTAAATTTAAAATTTAATTAAAAATACATAAGGTGGTCAAAAATTTGTGTGTTTTTTTTTACATATTTTTCGATAATTTGATAGAGCTCATCGAGGTGATTTCATAAGTATAAAACTATAATACATTCGCTTCACAAATAAAGAAGACATTACTATAAGAATGATTAGATTTTAAAATAATTCTATTATTTGTTTTTCAACTAAATAATTATTTTAATTTAAGTATTTAAAAAGAATTATAAACTTATAAATTATAAGTTACAATTTATAAAAATGTTTACATATTTCCTCCTTCTTTTTCTATACACATTCGACATCTTTTAAGTTAATGCGAACACTTTCTAAGTTTGTTTCATTAAGTAATATTACTAGCCCTCTTATTTTTACTTTTAAGTGCTTCAGGATATCTATATTCTCATTCTTATAGACTTTTTCCTTTAGTGCGCCCCAGACAAAGAAGTCTAGCGGATTTAGATCGGGACTTCTTGGAGGTCGATAAATGTATCCATTACCACCCATCCATAATTTGCAATTGTTATTAAGAAAATTTTTCACATTTCTGACATTATGGACTGGAGCTCAGTCCTACTGCCTGATTATATTTTCTTGATATAAAAGTGTAATATTATCCAAATATTACTTAATATCGTTTTCAGGTAAGTTTAAATACCTTTCACCATTTAAAAACCCACCACATATTGGCAGCCTTTCTCTCTTGTTTTTTAATTTTCCCAACATCGTTTGGATGTTCCGTAGGCCAGATGTGTTAATTTTTTCTGTACGCCTGAGGGTGAGAATGAGGACTCGCCTGTTATTAAAATTTTCTCGGCAAATTTTTCGTCCAGATCGGGTTTTATTAAAACTTCTGCTCAAAATATGTTATTTAGTTCATTTTGTTGATGAATTTGAACGGGAAGCATACAAAAGGGATTCGATTTATTTCTCTTTAAAATTCGTTCAATACTAGTTTGTGAAATTTCGAAATAGTCGGCTGCATTATAAGTTGAACGTCTGGGATTTTCTTGAAAAAAAGTAGAACATTAATTTCCATTTTCTCATTTGTAATGATTTTTACTTTATTTCCCTTTCTGCTTATTAAATCGTCCTTACTATGAGAGTTCTAATGTCATGCGAAAAACTTTGGAAATAATCTTAATTTTATTTTTTTGTCCATAAGTTACATTGATATTAAAATTTATAATTTTATAACACTTTTTTAATATTATTAAAAGAAGTTAATACAAATAGTTTAAAAGCAAATAGTAGAAAATAGTTGATTGATTCGACCTTTACTTGATGAAAATCCATTTTACAAATAAACACAAAATAAACTTCTGTTTGATTTTCACAATTTTAATAAACTTATGACAATTGTTTCGCCAGACAGTGGCTTCGTCAGATGGTGAGTACAAGACTAAATTCTTTATTACAAAGTGTGGGTATATATCAACTAATCTAGGGTAATAAAATGGAACAGTAATAAAATAAGGTACAAAATAATTTAGAAAATATTTAACAGCGGTGAACAGTTTAAATCTAGCTGGTCATTTAAAATGATATTACTATTTTTTTAATTTATTAATTTCTAATGTCTCTAATAGTGACAATTTTAAGCCTTTATTTTCTATGTGCAAAATATCAAAATTGTTATTAAAAGAATGATTTTCCTCTAGCAAATGGTTGGTATACGTCGAATCTAATTTATTGTTATTAAAACTACGTTTATGTTCCGACAATCTTTTTCCAAAATTTCTTCCCGTTTGTCCGATGTATACTTTAGGGCATGTACCACAAGTAAGCTTACTTGTGGTACATGCCCTAAGGTATACATCGGACAAACGGGAAGAAATTTTGGAAAAAGATTGTCGGAACATAAACGTAGTTTTAATAACAATAAATTAGATTCGACGTATGCCAACCATTTGCTAGAGGAAAATCATTCTTTTAATAACAATTTTGATATTTTGCACATAGAAAATAAAGGCTTAAAATTGTCACTATTAGAGACATTAGAAATTAATAAATTAAAAAAATAGTAATATCATTTTAAATGACCAGCTAGATTTAAACTGTTCACCGCTGTTAAATATTTTCTAAATTATTTTGTACCTTATTTTATTACTGTTCCATTTTATTACCCTAGATTAGTTGATATATACCCACACTTTGTAATAAAGAATTTAGTCTTGTACTTACCATCTGACGAAGCCACTGTGTGGCGAAACAATTGTCATAAGTTTATTAAAATTGTGAAAATCAAACAGAAGTTTATTTTGTGTTTATTTGCAAATAGTAGAATTATTTAAAAATTTGATCATTGTTATAGTAATATCTCTCTTATTTGTAAAGCAAATAGGTTAGAGTGATATATCTATAAAATCACCTATTGAAATATCGAAAAAATGTAGGATGTTACATTTAAAAAGAACAGATATTTTGGACTTTTTGTACTTTTTTGGTTAATTTTTAAATTTAAGCCCAGATTCTAAGTAAGAGATGCCATAAGATAGAATCATAAAACTATAAAATACGTTTATAATTAACGAAATAAGTAGGGAGGGGACATTTTATCAGACACCCTGTACAAATTTCTAGGAAGAAAATTAAAAATATATGTGAAAAACTTTGACTATTCAGATGTAGAAAAATATCGATTGAAAAATTGTTCTAATTGTTTAATAACAGTAGTTTCGTCCACCTGGGCTAGAGGTCGCCGCTCTCGGTACTTGCTTCGCAAGTCGCTATCCGTCACAGAGACATCTATTATGTCGGTCGGATAGTAGCATTTGGACCATATCAGAAGTTTCACATACCTCTCACCGCTAGTCAAATTACCTTAGTCAGTATATGACTAGCAGGTTGGCTACTATCATTTGTCTGTTCCATAACCTATGGCATACTGAGGAGAACTAATAAGTTCGAAACCGGTCTATGTATGGTTAGGAATTGACAAGTGGTATTGGCTACAGATCTATCATGATTTGAGGGTATAATCCAATACGCTGAGTAGTTGTTTCGTTCAAATCATATTTAATAACTAACTGTTTCTGACAAAATAAATTATTTCAATGCCCATATAATTGAAAAGGAGATATTCGGTATTATAAGCTATATGTTGAACTTCTGAATGTATTTTAATGAAAACGGATTAAAACCAATGGGGATTATTATTTCGAGAGATGGGAATTCGTAATTGTCATTAATATTTTGTACAAATTGCACTGTATAATCTCCATTTTCCATGATATACAGTATGTTTTGTTGTTAATAATTCAAAAAATATTTTTCGTCCTAGGACAGACGTAGTAAGTGATAACGTTCACAAATTGCTGCTTACAAAAGTTGAGAGATTTAAAGATTAGAACTGATTTCTGCTGTAAAAGCCATTTTTATAAAGCGCATCGCTAAGATATGAAGCAAATTAGATAAATAAATTAGTGGAAGAAAAATACTCGGTGAGGTCGACTTTTATTTTAAAATGCACAGATTTTAGGCTATACTTGCAATCATATGGAGTGCACCACGTTGAAGATAAGACATCATATGTAGTTTTTTCATTAAAAAAAATTTAAACAGTAACTGAAGGTTTTTATTAGCAAAATTATAATAAGCGCTCAATTTATCGACTATTTACTTTGATATACTCGGAAAGTCATGAAATAAATTCTTGCATATAGGTTTTAAAATAGAAGATAAAACATTTTTCATTATAAATTGTTTTGTTACTTCCAAAACAGTGCCCGTAAGATATTGTTACGCCACTGGACTGTGCAGACTGGTTAGATTAGGCTGGAATTGTACATGAACGGCCGGGAATATTCTGGAGTGCTCTAGACCGGGAGAATGGATGTATAAATAAGACGCACGGTGGGCCGAGATTTAGTCGGAAGTCGAACGTGAACGAGTAAAGAAGAAATACGAAAGAGACTTACAAGTGTTCAGTTGTGATTATAATTAGGAAAGTGATTAATCTATTGTTGTTAATTGTTAATTAGTAAATAAAGTAGTGAGTAAGTGTTACCTGGACTTTCAATCAACGAATCTACGAGTAGAGGTGTTTGTGTGGATAGCAAACACGTAACAATTTGGTGTCGGAAGTGGATTAGAAGAGAAATTTCTGGAATATTCGAAAAGGTTCTACAGTGTTCTTCTCAGAAATAAGTGGTAACACGAAGAATTAAACTACTGGACAGTGTTTGGAGGACTATTTCTGGACTGAATAGTGACTTTAAAGTGGATTTCGAGAAGTTTCTAGAACATTCGATTTAGAAATAGTTGCAAATACGCGAGTGCCGCAAGTAATAACGTGTTGTAGACTGAGAAAAAGGACTACTAGTGCAATTTCGGGAAAATTCTAGAACATTCTATTTGGAAACTACAGGAGATACGTGAATTGTGTCGACGGGAACGTGTTGTAGACTTAAAAACAAGACTATAAGTGACTTTTAGTGACAATTCTAGAACATTCGATTTGGAAACCACAGCAGATACGTAAACTGTGTTAACGGAAACGTGTTATAGACTCTAAATAAGACTTTCTAGTGCTGTTTCGAGATTTCTCTGGAACATTTCATAGACGTGATATCAACATTTTACGGACTTTATAGTGTAATAAACTTTATTCTGAAATTGATTTACGTGTCGTGAGTTAATGCCAACAACAAGAAGTATGGCGGAGAAGCAAACACAGGACATGCTTGCAGCATTGTTACAACGGATGGACGAACAAGAGAGAAGACGACAGGAAGAAAAAGCAGAACAAAGGAAGATTATGGAAGATCAAGAGAGAAGACGTCAGGAAGAAAAAGAAGAACAGAGAAAAATTATGGAAGATCAAGAAAGAAGACGACAAGAAGACAAAGAAGAACAAGAGAGAAGACGTCAGGAAGAAAAAGAAGAACAGAGAAAAATTATGGAAGATCAAGAAAGAAGACGACAAGAAGACAAAGAAGAACAAGAGAGAAGACGACAAGAAGAAAAAGAAGACCAAGAGAGAAGACGACAGGAAGAAAAAGAAGACTTGATAAGAATGATCGAGGGCCTGGAAATAAGACGACAGGAAGAAAAGGAAGAGCAGAGAAAGGAACGCCAGGAAGAATTAAGACAACTTATGGAGGGACAGCATCAAGCCATGCTCTCGGTCACTGAACAATTGAAGGAAGATGTACAGGCTGAAGTCAGTGAAGTTAAAGAAAAAGTCGGTCAAGTTGAGGGAAAAGTCAGTATTGTTGAAGGAGAAGTAGCACGGCTCAAGCAACAATTAAGGGAGAGGAGTGGCCAATTGGTACTATCGTCTGGTGCTAGGTTACAACCACCTTCCTTCGACGGTCAAAGTTCATGGTCAACTTATAAGAGACAATTTGAGGCAGCTGCACGTTCAAACAACTGGAACGATGAGGAAAAAGCAACAGCATTGATATTAGCACTAAGGGGCCAAGCATTAGACCTGCTCCAAACAATTCCTGCCGCACAGCAACAAAACTTTAGCATTTTGGAGGCAGCGTTAGAATTAAGATATGGCGACCAACATCTCGCCCAAGTATATCAGGCTCAGCTCAAATCACGCAGACAACGAGGTGGAGAAAGCCTCCAGGAGTTCGAAGCTGCTGTAGAAAGATTAGCCCATCTAGCCTATCCTGATGCACCAATGGAATTTCAACAACAGTTAGCAGTTGGTACATTTATTGATGGAGTAAGGGACCAGGAAGTTAGGCGAATTCTTAAGTTGGCCAGGCATAAACTTTGTAGTGAGGCTTTAGTACATGCACTGGAAATTGAGGCTGCCTATGAGAATACCACACAATCAAATCAGAGAGTACGAGCTGTGAGTGTGGAGGAACACAAGCCAGACAACACAACACAAAACCTGATATCTGATCTACACAAGATGTTGACCCAACTACTGACAAAATCGAACTCCCAGCAGAGACAAGACCAGCAACACAGTAGTGGGAGGCCGAATGGAGGCATCCGTTGTTATAGGTGTGGCAAATTGGGCCATATTAAGAGGAACTGTCATGAGCTCAACATTCAAGATCCGAGACAAACCCAACAGCAAAGTAGTGGGAGACAGAGTGGAGGACGTATGCGTTGTTATAAGTGTGGCAGAGTGGGCCATATTCAGAGTAACTGTCGTCAGCGCATCCCTGAGAGGGTCACAGTAATGGAGAAGCCACAGGAAAACTGGCGAGCTGGTACTTCGCGGAATATAGCAGATGGCCTTTCCAAAAGACCGTGTGAGAAAGACTGCAAGCCTTGCCACCGTAAGGAAGAACAACAAAATGTACAAATAATGAAGACCGTTAAGATTGATGTTCCGGATTATTGGACAAAAGAGTCGTTAAGGGAAGCGCAGTTAAACGATAAGGAAACAGGTCCTATTCTGCAATGGAAAGAAAGAGGAACTCGGCCCGATTGGAAGGACATTTCAAATAAATCAGTGGGGCTGAAGGCTTTATGGGCACAATGGGACTCCCTTATAGTAGAGGATGGACTGCTGAGAAGAGCGTGGGAAAGTCCAGATGGGAGGAAAGTTACTTTGAAATTGTTAATCCCCAGGTGTCACGTAGCAGATGTACTTCAGCAAGTGCATAATGGAACGTCTGGTGGACATTTTGGCATCAACAAAACCCTGACAAAAGTAAGACAACGTTTCTACTGGGTAAACAGTCGTCAAGATGTGGAGGCTTGGTGCCGCCAATGTGAAGTTTGCGCGGCAAGAATGGAGCCACAAATAAGAAATAAGCAATATAACGTCAGGGCTCCATTTGAGCGAATTACCATAGCAAGTGATCGCATGAAGGCTCGTTATGATCTTAAGGCGAATTCAGGAGGGTTCCAGGCTGGAGATTTGGTTTGGCTATATAACCCACAACGAAAGAAAGGCAGGTCCCCGAAGCTTCACCCGCCCTGGGAAGGTCCTTACACTGTGGTCACCAGACTAAACGACGTTGTATATAGAATTCAGCAAAGCCCAAAGTCCAAGATGAAGGTGGTGCATATAGAGAGACTGGCCAAGTATGCAGGGAACAATGAATTGCCTGATCGGGACGTTCAGGCTTAAGGAGGGGGCAGTGTTACGCCACTGGACTGTGCAGACTGGTTAGATTAGGCTGGAATTGTACATGAACGGCCGGGAATATTCTGGAGTGCTCTAGACCGGGAGAATGGATGTATAAATAAGACGCACGGTGGGCCGAGATTTAGTCGGAAGTCGAACGTGAACGAGTAAAGAAGAAATACGAAAGAGACTTACAAGTGTTCAGTTGTGATTATAATTAGGAAAGTGATTAATCTATTGTTGTTAATTGTTAATTAGTAAATAAAGTAGTGAGTAAGTGTTACCTGGACTTTCAATCAACGAATCTACGAGTAGAGGTGTTTGTGTGGATAGCAAACACGTAACAATATTATATATAGAATATAATGTGGAATAATGTAGGATAAGTACCTTTATAATTCTAAATAATATTACTACCTCTCCTATTTTTACTTTTAAGCGAAATAAAAGACAGCATCTCAGGTAGTCATTCCAGTTACGGGTTTACGTACAACTTTCGTATAGCTAACGCACACGATTTTTCTAGGAATTAATTTGTAACCTTCTCTCCTGTATCGTTACTTTTTAAATGCAGATAATTAGTACGTAATTCTAGAGCTTGGAATTTAGGTAATGATGACATCAAAACCAGAATTGACTGTACGTTATGTGTCAGCGAGTAAATATGTCCATGCATGTATGACACAATATATCTTACCTTGTAATTTTTTTAACGATTTTCGTAATATCCAAAGTTGAAAACTCAATCTGTTATAAAGCCTAGCTCGAAGGAGACTGGTGATATTGGGGATGTAACACTAAATTAATTCACACACATAAGTATTTTTCATTATCAGTTACCTACAAGGATAAAAGTATATTACTAATATTTGTTCTAAATGTTTTGGAGTTAAACTAGTAGGTATTGCGTCACTTGGGCGTGGTAACTTTTTAAAGACTGAGGGAACTTTAAATTTGATCTATATCAACTCTTTTGATAGTGAGAGCCTCAGTTGGTATACACCAAAGGAAGCCGCCGGCCAGGTGTTAATTGGCTGCTGGCAAATGTGAACGACGTATCTGTACTAACCTCTGTAACTCCTAGTACGGGAGCCCCCGCCTACGGCCCCCACAATAGAGACTCTGGCCTTAGCACTAGGGCCCTAGTATAATTCGGTTAATTATAAGTTTGCTTAGTCATTCTATCTATAAACAACTTTTAGGAAACGTAACGGCATTAGGTACGGGTTTAAAACCCCTACCGGTGAGTAACTCTTAACAAGGAACCAATCAAATGTATTTAGAGAATTTAGATGTCTCCAGAGTTACAAGGAAAATATAGTGTAATGTCACCCCCAAATTTGGCTAATGTAAAAATATAACTTTTTTTGATTTTTGCCATACATTTTCCGATAAAACTAGTTTACGTATTAACATTTTAAAACGAAATAAAACTGAAGTACTCTCCTTCTCTTCTAAACACTTCTTAAGACATTGAAACTGTGCTTTCGTCATATCCAGGTTAATAAATATACTCAATACTTTGCGCTTTCTGTAGGGCAGAAATTGAAGTACTTTGTCTAAGCATTATTTTGTGATTGGTCATTCTATCTATAAACAAAAATTTATGAACCAGAAGGGCATTAGGTACGGGGTTGAAACCCTTACCGCTGAGTAGTCCTTAACAAGAAACTAATAAATTCTTACTGCAGAATTTAGATATCTCCAGGCGTTCACGAGTATAAGGAAAAACAAAGTGTGACGTCACCCCCATTTGACTAGCGTAAAAATATATCTATTTTGTTTTTTGTCATGTATTTTCCGATAGAACTAGCTTACGTATTTTTAATGACAGGCGTCGGAATCTAACTCCAGATCATTTAGAACAATTATTATTAATATACTTTTATTCCAGTGCTACAAAATAATTGTTATAGTGCAATGGTGTTTTTTTTCTAATCGTTCGGCGTTCATCTAATTTTGGACATTACAGAAATCACCCGTCAAAAGTACAAGGTAAGATATTGCCTACTTTGTATTGTATGTCATCTTTGCACGTGAAAATATTGATGTGTTCGCACACGAGGTGATTCCGCCACTGATATTGGCGAATTGACTACCTGATATGCGGTGTCTATTAATAACTAACCAAGTAAAATTAGCATGAAAGCACCGGCGCCTATGGATTTACGATTTAACAACTAATTTACCTTCCATCTTACATTGATTGCTACCGCAGACTCACACGGACCGCCCTATATCCTGTAGCAAACCTTTTGGTACTATTTTATTGGATAGGCGTGAAACATTTGGTTTTTATATTGAAACGCTCTAAATTTGTCTAACTTACCTGTAAAACTGCTTATCTTGAATATAAATTGCAAGTTCAAGGATATAACATTATATCAGATGTATTTCGAATGAATAACAAGGATTGATGAAATTGTTTTTTAGTACAAATTATATGTATTCAAGAATAAAGTTGGTAAATTATGCTGAGTCATTGATATAAGGCAAAATATGAGAAATTTGCAGAAGTGTACAAAGTGAAGATTCATGCATGGAATAGAAGTTTGTGATAACTAATTTAATTAGGTTGGTTATACAGAATTTAAGAATCTTTGAGCATTCAGAAGGATATTATTCTATCTGTTCAAGAACTGCTTTACGAATTCCAACTTTAAAATGTTCTAACTAGTACTTTCTAACAATTTGTTTGCTAAATTTTTAGTATATATTTATTAATTATACTGAAATTACTATATTTCTCACCTTTTCTTGAGCGACGTTGTTAAGTATGTTCAAAGCACCCGTTTGTATTTTTGTTAGATCGGTTACATCTTCGGTTGTGTTGTTGCTAAAATCAGAGTTGTAGTTTGAAGTTGTTGATGAATAATTAGTTGTGACGTTGCTGTTTTGCAGAGTATTTATTCGCTTTGGCGAGTTCAGTATATCGTTGTTTCCATTATGAAAGGATAGTGGCCCATCCATGGTCTTCAGCCGCATATTTTCCTCTCCCTGTAAAGAAGCAATGAATTAAAATGTGGTTAAACTAGTACCTATATTGTTTACGAATAAAAAATATAGTTCTCCTTATGTTACTACTATATAGATGCACTGGCGGTTCTTCTATAGGGTCATTTGGTCAATGACCTCCCACATACAAATAAAAAAATAGAGCTATTCATTTTCTGAAGTTTAAAAATATATAATATACATATATTTTTAATATTCTTAAAAAATACATTAAAAGTTTCTAGTTCATTCTATGCACAATACTATTCCAATATTTAGATCATTACATTATTCATTTATAGAACTTAAAAATCTTGGGTTAATCCACAACGTGTCCTCAAAGCTAGCTACTGACCGAATTTATAACGAATTATAATGAAATAGACTTATGCGGAATCGTCAGAAAGCAAAAGAGACAGAAAACACTGGAGGGGACAATGTCCCTGACGACCCTGACACGGTAACGTACGAAATTTAGTACAGTTAGTATGTTGATTAGGTACGTGTTGGTCGATAAATTCTATCGCGTTGTTTTTAATGTTTTTATTTCTGAACATTTTATTAGTAAATCTCTACTTGTCGTGAAATTAAGTAAAACAGTGTTTTTGGTGTTTACTATTAAACATGAGTGTTGTACAAAATATATTAAAACTGAAAGATGGACATAAGTTGGGTTATGAAGACCGAGTGAAATTCAAAGGTGGTGGCCGTCCAAAACCTAATATGACGATAAAGCAAACATCTCTAGATAAGAAAACAGAAGTTAATAGGTATGTTTAATTAAAAAAAGTTATCCTTCAGCAAATTTTATTCATTGTTACGCTCATCAACTAAATTTAATTTTACAAAAAGCATCAAGTCAGGATAAAAGTATAAAAATTTTTTTTGCTAATTTACATAGCTTTTCTTCATTCTTTGGAAAATCGCCAAAAAGAACGTCCGTGTTAGATAATGTTGTTAAGGTGATATTACCTAAAGCTGCTCCAACACGATAGAATTTTAATACAAAGTGCATAGAGACTGTTTATACCTATCGAACAGAATTATTAGATTGTTTAGAAAAAATCATTGATAATGAATCAGAAAACAACACTCTAAACCAAGCTATTAGTTTAAAAAACTACTTACAAAATCAACATTTTCTTTACTGGTTAAATTTTTTTCATTTAGTTATGCCTCATTGTGATATATTGTTCAATCAATTACAAAAATGTAATATCGATGTCATAACAGTAAATAAGTGTATTGGCGTTTTTAATAGTAAAATTGAAGACATCAGAAATAAAATTTTGAATAACTATTTGGAGGAGACATCCATGCAGTCTGCCCAGAGATGTAAAACGGAAAAATCAAAAAGGAGAATTTCATTAGAAATTTGTGATATAATTACATCTGAGATCAAAAACAGGTTTGGCTTAAGTAATCATTTAGTAGTGTCTCAGTTATTTCACGCAGATCGATTTAAAGATTATAAAAAAGCTTTCCTCAAGATATGTTTAAATTAGTTAAAACGGAGTATCCAGTCATAAATCATTTGAAATTTAAAACTGAATTAGAAGTATTATATAGCCGAGAAGATTTTTCCAATAGTGAAGGTGCAGTTGCTTTTTTACAGCCTTTTATTAACAATAATTTGTGCAATACTTTTTCTGAAAGTGTCAAACTGTTAAAAATCTTGTGTACTCTCCCTATGACTACTGTCGAAAGTGAACGTTGTTTCTCCACCTTAAAATGAATAAAGGCATTTTTAAGAAACACCATGGGTCAGGAAAGGTTATCTTCTTTAGCTATGCTTACCATAGAAAGGTCATTAATAAAGAAGATAAAAGACTTTAATGAAAAAGTAATTGACCACTTTGCATCTCAAAAAAGACCGGAGGATCGACTTGGAATTTAAATCACTTTAAAAGATAGGTAATACAGCAAACTTTTCTAATTGACCTCCCTATCTCTTGACCCACGAACCGCCACTGTATAGATGATTAAAAATGTATAAAATGAATTCGAATTTTTAAATTGACGTCAATATTTATTTAAGTTTGAGAACTTAGCAGCTTGTTTTTTCTTCATAAGAAAAAATCAGCGAAATTGATTGTTTAATTACTCAATACGATAACCTTTAAAAAAGTATGAGTAAAACTAGTAACGATTCAAATGTTGTACACTCTTGACTACAATGTACATACGTTTATTGATGCAGTCTTACGTGACCATATAAAAGACTTTATGTGCAAAAAATGTAAATTTTAGACAGGAGATTAGAACTTTTAAACTACCTGACATAATTAAGTTTAAGTTTTATATTCAAGTAACCCCTTTATGAAGTAAACTAGCAAACTGAAAGTTCCAAATTTATGAAACCATAGTTTATAAATGCGATTTACTCTACAGGACATTCTCTGTAACTTGCAATGACGCAATGTTTTTTTAAAAATTCATTAGTTGATGGCAAATAACAAGAACCGCCGAGAAAGTACAATTGCTAACTAAAACGGTACAATCGTTCTCCACGACGCGCGATGGCTAAAAATAAACTATCGCGAACTAGTCGAGAGTGTTGGAACCTTGACTTGCTCGAGTCCCCGTTCAGTTCTGTGCTATTGTGTTGAATCGCGTTACGCCAACTCTACTAATTAGACATCGAGTTTAATGTATGGAGGAATAATGCCTATACGTGAAGTTAGAGCAACACGAAGCCAAGATGAACGTTAATACGTAGCAGAAAAAACTATTATGTTTCTTTACAATAATATTTACAAAATAGTAATGCTTTCCTGTATGTGCATTCTTATTGGTCACACGTAATTGCAGCCATATTGTTTTGAAATATGTTTACAAGCGACTTTTAACATTTTATTGCGCATACTAAGAATGAAAACGATACCGATACGAAAATAACTGACGCGACGCTATTGCAAACAATGCCCCGAAAGTCGAACTTAGCGAACTATGCGTTACAGAAAATATTACGATATCGACATAAATACACAGTGAGCAAAATAAATGAACAAAAATATGTTTTTCTTAAACAGAGGGTTTCATTGGAAAAAATATCCCAAACTATGCAATATGGATGTTTAAAGATTTTCATATCTGTAAAAGAGTACAAAATATTTTTAAGTAATTTACTTTTTATAACAAAGGTACACGATGTTAAAAAGAACAAATTCTGTACTTTTTTTTATAGATATACAAGGTGCGTCCGACTTCGATATCTCGAGTTCTATGAAGCTAGAAACTTGATTTAAAAACATGGGTATACTAGACAAAAAAGTCTATAACTGGACATTGCTTTCGGATATACAGGGTGAGCCAAGATGATTCTACAGGGTCAAGTAACATTTTTTAAAATGAAATGCCATGTATATCAGAACATTTTTTGAAACCTATTTGTTGCCTCCTTTCACTCCTCTATTATTATTGACTTTCTCCCAACCACTTGGATGTAATGATTTTTTTTTTGTTGAAATTATATCATTTACACGTGTGTATTAAAAATATCACTACAATCACAACTATCAATTTAAAAAAATATATGTTAGTACCAGTTATGAGGCATCTGTGTGATGACACTCAGCCACTTTCACTTCCTAAAAGTATACAGGGTGGCCAAAAAGGATTTTTTAATTTACAACTTTTTGAACTGAATTTCCTCATTTTATTCAAATAGAACACCCTGTATATTTTTGGACGATGTGATGTAGGATTGAAAAATGAACATTTTTTATACGTACATTCCTATAGTTATTTGTGACCATTTTCAATTTATTGAACAATAACTGCAAAATCTGCAATAAAAATAAAAAATGAGGGTTCTTATCAAATAATTTAATAGAACGTATTATAACAAATGTGTTACATGTTGCCCATAAAAACATGACACCAACAACAATCCAAAATTTGAAGGAAAGGATAATAAATGTTTTTATTTGTTTATTTATTTATTTATTTATTTAAATACAAAATCCAACAGGCAGGAGCCCAATTACAGGATTAGGTACATTGAAATTATGAATAGATAAATACACAATGAACAATTTTGAGTGTTACAAAAAATTTCTTAATTCAATATATAATATATACGAACAAAACATATAGAATTGCATATACACATATAAATATACACTTGAACATATACATACACATACATATACAGATAAATAAAGAATACAGTAGATTACAAAACATCAAAATGCAAAACAGAGTTTCTAATTCCACTTTCATTGCAGAAAAATACATCAACACAATTTTCGATTTTAGCATAGTTGACATACATTTGGTGTATTGGAGAGACCAAGAGAATATTAGTTCTTGGTATGTGTAAAATAACTAAATTGTTATGGCGAGCAGAAATTCTAGGTACTTTATAATTTATTTGATTTAATAGGTTAATACAATTCAGACGATTATTAACAATTTTATATAGAAAAATTATTGATTGAGATATTCTTCGTTTGGCAAAACTTGGTAAGTTAAATTTTTCTAACAATATATTTTGTGGAAATCCAATAGGTGGATAAGTGCCTTCAAGAGTGTACACTGCAGATTTTAAAAACTTATGCTTAATATTCTCAAATTGTAATATATTGACATTAAAAATTGGGTTCCACACAACTGAAACATATTCAAGGCGAGATCTAACAAATGTTATATAGAGTAAACGATGAGTGTTGACATTTTTAAAATCTTTGCAGTTCCTGATTACAAAGCCCAGAATCTTAAAAGCAGAAGTAGTTACCATTTCGACGTGCTTATTGAATGACAATTTAGGATCAAAATACACGCCAAGGTCTTTAATAATATCAGGTCTTTGTAAAGCATTATCGATATTATAATTGTACACGTACAGATTATGCTTCCGGCCAAATGACATGACATTACACTTGCTAGCATCGAGGGGTAGATAGTTGTTGATGCACCAGGAATTGATAGTATCCAAGGTTTTTTGCAGAATTTGACAATCATGACCATTATCAATAAATTGGTATAACTTGTCTGCATACAAGACGAAGTGAATATTAATATCTAAGCTTTCAAAAATATCATTACTGTACATTACAAAGAAGAGCGGTCCTAGTATCGAACCCTGTGGCACGCCAGATCTTTGTAAGAAGCTATTCGATTTATGACCACGGTACAAATTGATGTCGATTCTCTAGATATGACTGTATTAAAAGAAGTAACGATTTTGAGAGACCAAATTTGTCAAGTTTAGAAATCAAAGCACCGTGGCATAGAGATGGGCTTATAGTTTGTTATGTCACTCTTTTCCCCCTTTTTGTACACTGGACACACACGTGAAATCTTTCCATTTTTGAGGAAATCTCGAGGTACTGAGAATTAAATTGAAAATTATTAGAAGGGCTTTAGCGAATACAGTTGAACAATCTTTAATTAGAAATGCCGGAATTATATCAGGGCCCATGGTCATTGCGGCTTTAATTTTCTTTATAGATTGGCTTTTAGAAGTATTACTCCAGCAATTTTTAGAACAGTAGAAACCTTAAAATGGCCAAAGACGCATAGAAATGTGTGTCAGTCAAAATGGACAACATGTGGAACACTTTTTATAATATCTTCTCTTGAATTACAAAAAATATATATATTTTTAATTTATCCTGTCATGATGCCTCCTATTTACTACACGAATGCAGAATATGAAATGAGAATCATAGATCACACCCTCCAGGTACAGGATAGAATATGAACGTATTTTTCGGGAAATAATTGGACCCGTCGGGAAATGGCAGTGGCAGAGATGAAGAAAACAACAATATTTATAGTACAGCTCTCTCTTTAGCTTGCATCATAACACGGATATAGAATTATTTCTCCATGCATTAAACTCGATGTAATTAGCTACAAGTAACACACCTGCCAAGTTTCGTACTTTAACATATAAAATGCACAATTTTATTAAAATATTGACTTAATCCTCAGAACTATTTACTATACTTAAACACCCACCAACTGAAATGCTTAAAAATAGTAAATTCAATTTCAATTAAAAAAAAATACTACCTAGTTTCACTCAATTTCAGAAACATACCGAGAAGTGCTTGTATATAGGCGAAGCTAGGATAAGGATGTTTCAAAAGAAAAGGATTGTAAGTTGTAAGAGCTCCTCAATCTCACACAATCCCCTTCACCATTTGAATATTCTAAAAGCGAGAGCCACAGTAAACATAGGAGAGTCAGTTTATGTTTAGGTCAGTTATGTTGAAGTTATGAATTTACTTACACAGTTGTAACATTGTAACAGTTCTAAATTAAATTTAGACCCTACTGAATCCGCGTTGTAGAATGAGTACACTTTGCATCATAAATATCACTATCCTTTTAATATTACATTATACCTTTGACTTTTATGTTTGGTTTTATGATTTATAAAATGTAAGGTTATGTTTCATTATGTATGAGGGTGAATATGATTTCAGATTAAATATAAAAATTTAAACTGGACCCTACTATGTAATTCTTCGTTTCGGGTTCGAAAGAAAACGTTTTTATGCGGTTAGAAAATAACAAATAATAACGAAAATAACCTGTAATTAACTATATCTAATAAACTACACTTGAAAGAACTGGAATATATTTCTTAGTAAAATTGCTATTAATCGGTAGAATCGAATATTCATTAAATATAAAGGGTGTAACAAAACGGTACGGAATAGCGGGTGGTGAGAGCGTGACAAAGTATATAAAAAAATATGTATGAACGTGTTTTCGATATAAAGGGTGTTAAGGTTTCATCGAAATGGTTTTATATTTCTAAGACCTTGAAAGTAATTATAGTCTGTTTCTAATTGAAATTATTGTATGACACGTAGTCCATTGTATTCTCAACGTACCTGACGCTCTTAAACACTAGAATCCGACAAATTGTGTTGACAGTGAAACTGAGATGTTTTTAAATATGATGGGGGTTGGAAAACGACCATACACAAACTCTTAAGTGAAAAAAAAGTGGGAGTGTGAAGGCACCAAAATCATTTCTAGGAAGAAAAGTATAATTTTAAAATTATTTAAAGATTCAACTTTATAAAAAATCAATATTTTTTTTATGAATTTTGAAATCTGTCGATATATTTTCCACCAGGTTCTGGAACACAATGTTTTGCAAATATTTTGCAAATTGTCTACAAAATAACATTTTTTTTAACTTTTTTTCGCAAATTTCAATCACAGTTTTTTCGCTGCAAATTTCTTCAATTAGTCTTCATAGTTACGACTTAAAGTAGGTATTGTTTGGGTTCCATACTCCAGTACTGAGATATGACTTAGCATAAATTTCACAAATCGCCATAGAAAAAAATAATAATATTCCGCCGCTTTATTTTATTTTATTTTATTTCTATATGCATATTTTTTTCTGTTAGCATCTATTGCATCTTTTTGAGACATTTGATAGAAGTTTAATGTTTGATAAGAGCAAGAATTTATTTGAAGTTGTATTCAGAGCGACAGCATCCCTATAGAACAACATCCAAAAACTGATAGAAATATGGAACAATTTGATACTCACTCACTAAGAAAAGGGAAAGTATTAAACTGACCCTAATGCTAATGAAATTATCGTATTGACTCAAGTGCATATAAATCCAGAGAAATCCACGAAATACGCCAAATGCGAAATATCACGATCAAGTAGCCAAAATAAAATATTACATATATAAATTACACGTTTACAACCTCAAATATGTACAAAACTTGCACCCAGGTGATTCACAGAGAAGATTAGAATTTTGTACTTCGATGCAAGATAACACAAACAAGTGATAGCCACTTCCTGAATTCTGGGGTACTAACTGTTGAATCCACATTTTTTAACTGTGGGTTGTTTAATAAAAAAAAATACGTATTACTGGATTCCACAAAACTTTCATTTAATGATAGAAACAAGGCCTAAGGTAAGATTTTCGATACATTTAGAGTGTGGATTGTGGAAGAATGATATATTTTACCATATCTTGGATCCTCAAATTTATTTGATTTTCCTACAAAATACTCTTGACAATATGTTCGATAATTTTGCTCTGCAAGAGTTCAAAGAATTGAAATTGAAGTGATTGAAAAAATTCTTGGATAGGCCTCGATGAATCAATACAGTGTCCACCTAGTCCATCAGACCTAAATCCATCGGATTTTTTCTTTTGGGGGGTTAATAAAAAATGAAGTGTATAATGCAAAAAGCGATAATGTTGATTATTTCCCTCATCATAAATCTAACCAATAAGAAACATGGAATTTGTACCACGTGACTTGTTTAAATAAGTGATTATTTTGCAAAAATAATCGGTTATATTTTACCTAACTGTTAATTTTTTATTGTCATGTAAAGTAAGCTTTGGCCTGTTGTTGTTATGTGATACTTACCGACATAACAATTCTGATAGTTTGAATTGTCAGCGTTATTTATACTTACCTACACCGTCAAATGGAAGTAAATAAAGAAAGTACTCGTTTCAGAAATGTTTCACTTTCCAAAGTTGACAAAGAAATCCTAAGAAGCGTTCCTATTAACACAAAAAAAAACGCACAAATCGGTATGGGGCCAATTTACTGATTTTTGTAATGAAACAGGATACCAATTTGAAGCGACTACAACCATAGATTATATTTCGTTGGTACTTAAAGACCGGGCTTTCAATATGAGACGGAAATATGATAAAGATTATAAGGAAAACGTGATAAAAACCATGAGGAACATAACTGCAAAAATGCTCAGGAAATGTATTTTTTAAAATATAACGTAATTTCCAATCCATTTAGGGATGCTTGTAATGCTAAACGAAGATATTTACAGAAAAATATGACGAAAAGAAAAGCCTCTTCAGTTGCGTTAGATTCAGAAGATCATAAAAAAAATGATAATGCTTTGGAATGAAAACACTACTAAAGGACTGCAAAAATACTTTTCCATATTATCGCAGTTGAGCTCGCTTGGAGAGGCGGAGAAGCCGCAAATTTCGTAACAAATCACTTTAAAGAAAAAATTGATAACAGAGGACAGACAACAGGGAAAAAACGGCTCACTTTTTATTTGCGACTGTTTAACTAAGTCTTTTTTGCCATTTTAGGACGATTAGAATATAACCCCATGATCAGTAAGCACACAAGGAGGTGACAAGAAATGCGTCGATATTAAATGGTTAAAGCCTAATGAAATTAATGCCCATCTATATCCTGTAAGGATATATAAACAACTATTATCCAAGAGGAGTGCCAATATTACAACAAATCGTTTATTTCTGACATGCAATAGGTACTTGAATAAATACGAAAATTCCTATTGGTACAAAAAATCACCGATTGGTTGAAATGAACTGACCAAATGAACAAAGGAATCAGCTGCAAAACTCGGTTTAGATACAACTGTAAAAATAAACTAATCATTCCAGTCGAGCCATAGCTATCAGTAACTTAATAAAGAATAGAGCACAGGAGCAAGAGCTTATCAAAATAACCGGCTATGGAAGTGCAAATTCCATAAAACCGTATTCGCAAATAGATGCCCTACATCATTTAAACGTGATAAATAAATTAAGATGTAATCCAAATGAAATACAAAATGAACCAAGCACTTCTAAGGCAACATCAAAACATACACTACTATTCAAAACATTAATGAAGAAAAACAAGCTCAAATTGTATATCAAAAATGTAATTTTTTTATCAATTGTACTAACGCAACGAAAAATAATTAATTTGAATTGTCTCTAAAAACGAATTGTATAGAGTTCATAATCATAACCAAGGGAAAAAAGTGACCCCTTTTCCCGACTTTTCTTTCTGAGATATCGCAAGTGGACACTTTTTAAATGAATACTTTGTATAACATTTAGAATGTAGTTTTTCAAACGCGCATAATCAAAATATTTGCATACTACATAATTTTTTTGATTCACTGTATTAGAAGAGCGCTTGAAAAGATTTGGATATGAGTGTTTGTTCGTTGCATCTCAACACTAGCCTCTAAATGAGTACATCTACTTGGGTAGAGTAAATATTTAACAGCTGCCCTAGTTTCGGAAAATGGAATGTGTATATTATACGGTAGACAGAAATATTTAATTTTTACGGTTCGGAATGAGCCCATTTATTTGTATTTATTACATTGTCGGATTTTATTATCATTTTTTACTAACGTCTACCTAGTGCGTATCAAATGCTTTGTTCTTTACATTTTGCAGAATTGGTTTAATATGTGCATTCATTTTTTTTTTAATTATCATAGTTTACTCAATACTTGTAAAAAATTCAGTACTTTCCACATACATATGTTTCTTTGAACTTTGACATTTCTTTACATGATTGCAGAAATAAATAATTTAAAATTGGATGAAGAAATTCAAATATTTAGCTCTTTGCTTGGTTTATTTAAAAAGTGTTAAAAGCAATCAGTCTGGACTAGGCGTATCTCGACAGTATCTTTTCATTATTTGAAATTAGGGTAATAAATAATAATGTTTATAAAAATAATTTGTATTTTACTGAATTTTTTGATTCACAAAATTGATTTTGGCACTGTTTTTCCCGTCTTTGTCCATACATGTTGTTTAGTCAACGGTGTCACACTGCGTAAATAAAAAGGCGATATTTTCTATCTTGTGAACAACTCTATATATCTTATATCTATATATCTAAAATCTGTGTGATAAATTTGTTTGAAATGTAAGGTAATATTTTTTTTTAATTGTACCCCAAATAAAATGTATCAGACATATATTAAAGGAATATGAATGAAACAAAACCTTATTTCACCGAAATTTAAGATTGAAATTATACCTATGTATTAAATAAGATCATGATACCAAGAAAATTTGTTACACAACCAGCTCTGTTTTAAAATTTGAGAGATGTGTAAATAAACAAGAAGAATTAAAAATAAACCTGTATAAAATTATATCTGAAAATTAGTTCCCATATTAAAAACTGCCGTTACCTCTTCCCTTGCTGTGTAAAAATGATAATAAAATAAAAGTTAGAAACCTAAATGTTGTTATCCCTTTTTCGATTTTATGATTATGGTGTTTGTACTGCACATAAAAACTACATACAGCAGCGATTTATTCAAAAAAAACAAAACAGATTATATAGTTGGTTCATGGTAAATTTTGAGAAATTATATTATATATTTATTTATTTTAATACAATATTCAACGGAATTAAGTCTCAATTACAGGATAAGGTGGAACCGTTGAGCGAAAGAATTAGCAAGAGGCGCAACAGCTTGAGGATTGTCATCAAGTTTTAGTGCCCTCAAGCTATTGACAAAGAAACACAATATCTACTAAAATCCCGACCCAAGATAGGCCGCGTCTCCCGTCAAATCTCCCACTCAACGGTGGAACAATAAATATACATATAATAGTATACATTACATTTAAACACTTAAATTATAAAAAATTATTTAAAAGTGAAAGTAAAAAAACATCTGTTACAAATCTATGAATAATATTAATAAGATTAAAAGAATAATGTAAAACATATAAGTAAATAACATTACATGAGCTGGTAAGTTATATACAGGGTGTCCCAACCAAAAGTAGGCACTCTCAATAACTTTGGATAAACATTTTTTGAAAAATTGGTGAAACACGTCGACCTTGTTTCCAAGGGGGACATATTTTAATGTAATACTTGTATACCTATCATCATCCTTCTATACTACATGGCCACCCCCTCAAAAAATTCAAATGGCAAATGGGGTCGAGTGATACATCTTTTGAAAGGTGTTTCAATTCTCTACATAACTGTGTATTTTTTTAAACTTTTATCGATTCGTTCCTGTGAAATAATTGTTTCATTATTTTAGGTTCGGGAAATAAAAATAAAAGAAGCAGTTTACATTATCGAATGTATTGTTCAAAATGACCCCCACCGACTTCCATACAGTAGTATAATCTGTCTTGAAATTCTGTACAAACATTTCTGAAGTCTGGAGTCAATAAACGGCATTCTCGTAACGTAACTCTTCCAGAGATGCGGGTTTTGCTGCAAATACCTTCGATTTCAAATGTCCCCACAGAAAGAAATCCAAGGGAGTTAAATCGGGTGACCTAGCGGGCCACTCCACAGGACCTCTTCTTCCAATCCAGCGCTCAGGAAACCGATTATCCAAAAATTGATGGACTGCTATAGCAAAATGTGGAGGTGCCCCATCCTATTGAAAAAACAGCTCGCCCTCTAGAAGATTATCGTCTTCCTCGAGGATTTGGGTAATCATTGGGTCGATGTTATTTTCTAACTGATCAAGGTACCTTTCACCATTTAAATTGTCAGGAATAAGAAACGGCCCGACAATGTGATCCCCTAAGATGGCATCTTATGGGATCACATTGTCGGCCGTCGGCCCAAACATTTAACTTCTGAGGCCTTTGGGTATGAGTTTCTATGAACAAATGTGGATTGGTTTCACTCCAATACCTACAATTGTGCCTGTTTACCTCCCCATTTAACTGAAATGTCGATTCCTCAGAAATACACGTATTGTACAGTAGATGGGTATTACCGTTTAATTGTTCACTAAAAATCTCACAGAATTCAAGCCGACGATCGGGATCATCTTCGTTTAATTCGTGTACCAATTTAAATTTATATGGATGAAATTTGTGGGCCTTTACAATTCGATGAACACTGCTTTGTAATACACCGGAAGCCTCAGCTCCTTTCCTGCTCGATTGAGTATTATCCATTTGCAAATGACCCAGACCTACCACTTCGACTGCTTCATTCCTAATCGGTCGCTGAGGTTCATGCTTTTTGTTTCCTACAGAACCTGTTTCCATAAATTTTGTCAATAATTTTAAAACATACTGAGAACCAACCCTTCTATCTGGGTGATTTCTATTGAATGTGCGCTCCGTAGCTCTAGCACAATTATCGTTTTTAAAATAAATGCTGACAATTTCTATTCTCCCCTGAAGGGTATAAACCATTTTGAGAACTCACTCTGGTAAAATGTATCTCGATTTAAAATTGGTTGTGAACAAATTAATGTTCAAGGACTATCAAATATTTATGAGTCTTTTATTATTCTAAAACTAAACGGACTAGGAAAGTGTTTTTTTGTCGAAAAAATTCGTGTTGAATTGAAGGCACTAGAAAATGTAGTTTTGTTATAAATTCCAATATCCAGTGCCGTGTATTTTAGATTTTTTAAACGATTTAGATTGTGTGTAATCATCAAAAAATAAAATTAGTTTCCTTAAGAACGAATCGATACAAGTTAAAAAAAAATACACAGTTATGTAAGGAATTAAAAGACCTTTCAAAAGATGTATCACTCGACCCCCCCTTTGCTATTTGAATTTTTTGAGGGGGTGGCCGTGTAGGGTAGAGGGATGATGATAGATATACAAGTATTACATTAAAATATGTCCCCCCTGGAAACAAGGTCGACATGTTTCACCAATTTTTCAAAAAATTTTCATCTCCAAAGTTATTCAGGGTGTCTACTTTTGGTTGGGACACCCTGTAGATACGACAAACAATTTTTTAATAGATTGAATAGAACAAAAAAAGCCACTGCCAATTACTTGGGGATCAAAACTTCCTCACTGTAGTAAAACTCGACGTGTGGTGGAGTTTATAATAAAAGTAATTTTTGACGTTTCAAAAAAGTTACATTTTGACGTTTCAAAAAAGTCATATTGGTGGAACATCACTAATATTTTTTTTTAGACATTGGGACCGATTTTGCTCATCAACGAATTCAATCTCTTCCTTGACCTCTAGAATGTGTGTACCAAATTTGAAAGCTTTATCTCAAAAACTGTAGCTGCTATCGCGAACCACGCAGACAGACACATAGACACAGACAGAAAATTTTTTCTCCATAATTTTCATTGCATAATTCATCCTTAATGGAATTTAAGTAATTTTTGTAAGCTACTATGATGTGATTTTACCTCCGATCTAATTTGTTTAAAGTTATTGCAATCATTGTATTCAGGAGTTTATTTTTTAACCTAATCTTATTAATTATATGATTGTCGAACCGTGGAAGATATTGTTTAGAAGTTACTTTCTTTATAGGAACGTGTTTGACAAGCATTGTGTTCAAAATATCACAAAAATCACTAACCATATCATCCATATCTGTGAAATTAGAGAGCCCCGACCAATGAGTATACATAATATCGTGATAGAGTAGATTAAAATTGTACTTTTTATAATTAATATTACTTCTGGAACCAAGCGGAAATGAATCATTTTTACTATTTTCAAATTTAGAATTAATAATAAGCGCTGGGTGATGGGCGTCTTCATTTAAAAGAATATCATCAGCTCGACACAGTGCAGCATTTATCATTACTGTATATTAGATCTAAAATTATTTAAAGTGTGATTTCCCTGCTACAGATTTAGGAATTTTGCCTAATTATTTAGTGATTTAATTAGTATAAATATGGAATACTTACCATTTATGTAATTTTTGCAAAAAATATTCAAAAATAAAATGAGGAGAATATAAACAAAACATTTCTCCAACACGGAAACAAATGTTTTTGCTATTCTTCTAACAAAGTGGTCAAAGGTATTATGGAAGGAGGAGCAAACCTTGGTATTTTAATGTTAAAAAGTTGGTTTACTTGAATTTATTATTACATATTGTTTAATTGTTTTTATATAAGCCCCTTTTTCTATATGAACGAGGCAGACACTGACCTAGTAATTATCTAGCTAGTAATTAAACGTCTCTCTGGGATATTGGCTTAACGAAGCAATTGTAAACAAATGAATAAATAACTTACCCGTTTGTCGCACGCCTGCAGAGCCATTAAAAACTTTTATGACTAATAACACTGCGAAGTCCACTAATTTTCAAGAAATAAGAACAAAAAACGTTAGAGACAACGTCGGAGAACACTTTATTATTATGAAATTGGATATATGGGCGGTATGGCGGAGTAAAATAAATAGAAAACGTCACAAAGTACATAATAAAAGAGTCAACAACCGGGTGATATGTTTGGAGAAGCTGCTGGAAGTGGTGTTATTAATTAGTGTAATGCTTTTAGGGATTTATTTGGTGCCTGGAACATCCCTGCCGACATCGGAGCACTTTCAGGGGCGTGTAGCTGGTCAAATTTGATTTGGCTTGTTATGTTTTTTTTGCTTATGTTGACAGTGAACTTCAGATTTTTCTTAGTAACTCTGCGGACGTCAGTTTAGGTAGAGAACATTAGAAAAATAGGAAACTAATTCTACTTGTAAGAAAGGATTAATAAATTTTTGCTTTACTTCAGTTGATATTTTTAGTAAAACTAATTGTAAAATCTAAATTTTGTTGCATATAAAGGTTTGCGTGTTGCTATTCAGAGAAGTTCAATGCGGTCTGCAAAAACACATTCGGCAGACTTGCAAATTATATAGGAACCTCTTAAGAATTCTTGCAAAAGCTAGGACGTCATAGTTTTGTTTTAACAAGATAGTGCGACGGCCCATACAGCAAGGCGTAATTGTATTGTTTTAATGGAAACAACTACTCGGCGGACAAAAGCTCCGACCTGTATAGAATTAAACCTGCAAGTCTTGTTTGGTAGCTGATCATTTACCAATTCCACACTAGACATAGACCAGCTTCGAACTTGTTATGTTCCCGTTAGTATGCCATAAGTAATGGAAAAGACAAAAAATAATAGCAAACCAGGCTAGCCTTTAGCAGACTAAGCAAGACAGACATGGTGAGTGATAAGTGTATCCCTCTGATGGTCAGTGCTACTACCAGTCAGATATCACTGATGTCTTAGTGACTGATAGTGACATGCAAAGCAGGTACCAAGAGCTTAATGGAAATGTTTCCTAACAAACTAATTTCGAAACATGGGGACATAAGATCTTCTGAGCTATCGGTATGCGACTTCTTTTTATGAGGATATCCCAAGGAGAGTGTATACAAGACTCCACCCCCAGAGTATCACTGAGGAACTCCTAGTTAGAGTTATGCAGAATTTCTGCAATATATTAGCACAGTGTTTAGAAGCCGACGGATAACATTTAATATAAATTGTTTGTCTTTCATCTGTGATTATGGTAATAATAATCAAGTGTTGCTCCCTTTAATGTGTTAGAAAGTATGCTCAGTCAGTTGCACTTTTGGAGATAAGGTGTAGAAAACACTTATACATCACTGATGTGTAACAAATTTATGTGAGTGAAGATGTATAGAATGCGGATTGTAAGTATTGTTGATACTAGTCAACGTATAAAACGTGGTACTTGAGTTTGGATCACGAATTTTTCAATATAATCTGGATCTCCATTTGAATGGCTCGACCTTGAAAACATGTCATACTGTGGGCAATCTAGTTACATTTCAATTTATTACTGGTAAAAAATAATGTTTTTGCGTTGGTCACACTGGGTTTTGATTTCTCAATTGTCATCTTTGGACGATTTGTTTGTGATGTGCTGTGACTGGATTTATTAATTATTGTACTTTTTGCCTGATTTGTCAGTTTTATTAGATTTGTTCTGTATTTATTAGTTTTTGAGTGGCATTCTGTGGTTATTGTTTACTGTAGAACTTTTTTGTGCGCTTAATTAAAAATGCATTGTTTGGTTCCTTGCTGCGAAAGTTTCACCAGAAAAAGAAAGAAAAATTGTAACGTTCATTCGTAAGTCTGGTAGTATTCAAACACCAATAGGTTGTCTTTAAAAGCTGGATAGTTTTGTAATTTTTTATAATAAAGCATTTTTAAATCGAGTTGTTTTTCTCTTCTCAAATGTGAAATATTTTTTTCTTCAAATAGTATTTAACTAATTTGTAATACACGACTGTGATAATAACACAACTTATCTGCTAGTTGCCAATAGTCAGTAGAAATATCACAAAAGTGAAAATAAATTGAAAATAATTCGAGAATCTGTTGCTTAGCAATAGACACGAGAGCTCGCAGGACTCAAGTGTTTATTGATGAATGGCAACAAGTTTGAGAAAAGAACCGGAGAATTATTTTCTAATTTATTCTCACTTTCGAATGATATTCGAAAGATTATTTTTCTATGTTTAAATACAAAATATAAACATTGTCTGAACGTTATTTGTGGCATTCTAAGTTTTCTTGCTCTTTTTTGGGATTTACTACCACTGACGCCGAACTATAGTATATTGTTTTATTAGGATTAAAAGTGACACTTTGTTTGACGAGCAATTATAGCTGTTTTTTTTTGATTCAGCGTATTGATATGCTTATAAGCGAGCAGTTTTTCTTGGTCAAGCAGTGACGTCATATATGAATGCGCGTCAAGCGTCCTCTGAGAACGCTAATAAAATGTATTCAGGAGTGGGGATAAATCATCTTGTTATTCTTGTAGAAGTTGAGTGTGATGTTATTGATTTCTGTATTTTTGAAATGTCAAACTTGTCAAATTGAAGCGTTAAATTTTTTGTGGAAATCAGTTTCGTGACGTCATCGTACAATGCGCTGGTAAGCACACGTTTAATACGATTAATAAAAAAAACAACTTATGTGATTGCTATGGATATTGTGTGGTTGCTAGGGATGCCAATAAATATAAACAAACATTCTATTTAAGCAAATAAATTGCGATTTATTATAGTCCATTATTAGAAAAAATGTCTGATTGTGAAGATTTGTCGAGTATACCAGCAGAGGTGGTTGATATTGCTAACGAAGTGACTTTAAATCTTCTACCACCAAAGGCGCGTGAAGTGTACGAGCGCTCATATAATCGTTTTATGCAATGGTGCTCCGAAAAGAATATAAAATCGTATTCGGAAAGTGTTTTATTGGCATATTTTGCCAGTCTGTCCTCAAAAATGAAATGTTCCACTTTGTGGTCACAATATTCAATGGTGAAATCGACACTGACTCAAGAATGGCGTAGATATAAGTAAATTTTCCAAGTTGAATGCATTTTTAAAAAGGCAAAGTAATGGTTATACCCCTAAAAAAAGCTAGGGTTTTAACGAAGGACCAAGTTGAACAGTTTTTTGGATGCTGCAAAAAAATTTAAGACAATACTAGTGGCAGATGTCAAAACCAGAAAACACGTCAATGTACAAAAACAAACTACTACAAAATATTTTCAGTAGGATAATATAATTAGATTATTCTCACTATAATAATAAAATTGGAAAAAATTAAACAAAAATACTGCCAAATGTTTGGAAAATAAAAACATTAAAAAATAATAACGGGAATCGACTAACGTGTGTGGTAAACATGATTTAAATATCCGCGGTCTCATAACCTTTTATAATTGGTTAATACGTAGCCAATATAAATTGTCCACAGTATGACAGCTTACATGTAGGGGACATTTTATTGGTATTGAATCAGAAATCCAGATTATATTGAGAAATTCGTGGTTTCGATTCGAAATCGGCTAAACCCCGCCCATTTCAGTGTAAAACAGGTTGGTTCGTCTCTGTCCCACATTAGCGATATTTCTTCTCTCTCTGCGCCACCAAGTGCCAAGCAATAATCGCTGAGCAGTAGCTATCTAGGTTCAATGCTCTAATTTGAACAGGTAAACTCAAGACAGCCTTGGCTAGGAAGGACACTTACTATTGAATTTACTTACTTAAATTATAACCTTGATCTCTTACCTCAACAAATAATATAAACTATTTTTATTGTTACGAAATCTAATCTAGACTTTACTATGCATCATTGTTTTTGAAAGCGCGGTCTACCTCGCTATTATACTCTCTGTACATACAACAGGTGTTTAGCTCAAAAGTTCTCAAATTGAACAAAAGTGCCTAATAATGTACACAAAATAACCCCTCCGACAAAACACACGGTCAATACAGTGACTAATTGCTTAATAACTGTGTAGGTCGATGACCGGTCATGGGCCATTTTTACATGAAAAATGTTTAATTATTATTTTTTTTTTATATTTTTGCATATACTTACATATTTGTAAGTATAATGTCAGAAATTGAAATTTATTTTATTACTATTCTAGAGCCCGTTTTCGAGAGGTGCATTGAGAACATTGTGGAACATTTTAAAAATGTCGCGTCCACTTCTGTCAAAGTAATATAAAATGATGGATAAACAATATCCCGAAGTTAGTGCAATATTTGTGAAAAAATTTCGTCATGTAACTCACGCATCTGGGCCCTAACTATTATGTCACGTATTTCTCGAAATCTAATATTAAGACTAAAATCCGCCTCTGAGATTTCATCCAAATTCCCTATGTATATTTGTAAATATCACATATTACCTACTTAATGATTTTTTAAGTTAAGTTAAGCCTTATTACTTATAGTTAATATATAGTGCTATTATGTTCAAATAACCTCAAATAATAAGTGAAGATAGGTTAGTTATTTCTTTCCATAATTAAAAAAAAAATACTCTAACCGTCTGTCATTAAAGTAATCTTAATTTTCAAAGTTGGAATTAAATAATCCTACATTCTACGTTCATTAACACACATTAACAATTTATAACAAATAACAAAATAATGCAATTTATATTTTTTTAGCATGTGCAGTAATTCTCGCTGCCGTCTAGACTACGGTAATTATGGTTTACTTTTGGCAAATTACTAAATCATTTTAGAAGGCAGACGAGTAATTGGCCGGGATCATTTACCTTTCTTGAATTATTTTCAAAGACTAATGGTAAACTTTGTGTACTGAATAATTCTTTCTGAATGTAGTCCAGCTAAAATTGAAATTAAATATAGATATGCAACTTTTGTAAAGCGCCTTTTTTTTTAAATAAACGACAGAGTGGACACGTGCCCCTCCTCTGGATCCGCCACTGGTGTTTCATTATTACGATGCATAGTAGTATTTAAAATATTTTTAATTTAATTACGCTTATATACGCATTTTACTTATAAATTTTGGTTTCTGTTCGAACTAGCCTTTGGGATGTAGACGTAAAAAAGTTACTTGCAATATTTCTGACGCTGTTCACCACATACATTTGCTAGAAGTTTTTATATTATCAAACTATAAAATCTTGTTCTGTTATCAACGAGCTAATAAAAAAAGACCCTTACAAACTACTGTCATTTAATCAGTTTGTCTACGCCTTTTGGCTTTTCTTTCCGTATTTTCTCTCTATTCTCTCTAAAATGTATTTATCGCGATAAATTATCCAGACCTGAAAATCCTGAAATTGCCTGTAAAAGTTACTTAAGCGGCTTAATATTATTCAGCTTAAAATTAACACCATTTTACAACGATGTCTTTGTTATTTTGTTTCATTTTGTAAATATAACACAATCTTGGAGAAAATTTGCTTTCTTAATATTCAGAAAGTTTCACGAATGAAAGCTCTGAAAATTGGCAATTAATACTGGGTTCACATTCTGACAAATTGCAGTATGTTTGTCTTGAATAAAATTACGTTGCATTCATATCAGGAAACTTTTTCCTGAAGTGGGTTGAAACTTTTGTCATGATGAGACGACACTAATACTAAAGTAGTTTGCCAACCAAGTTGGCATCATCAGGAGATGAATTGGGAGGTTATTAAACTTGTTTAATCTAGAACTTTTGAATATTACTTAAATTAATGCTACTGAATTAAATTTCACGTACTTTTTAAGATCCCATGTAGGCCAAGGATATTTTGAAAAAACAGCAATAATTGCAAAAAGCTCTTGAAAATTAAAAACATTTTATAAAACTTTATATTTTGCTAGTTAGGTTAGATTAGGTTTTTGCGACCTTCAGCAGGCCCATTTTGCTAGTATAGCAGCCCATATTTGATACGGGCGTGTCGTGTTACAGACGTCTGCATCTGGAGGTGCCGTCCTCCTGTATGATGCTCTTTTTACTTAATTACACGTATAATATTATCCAATTCACATAATATAGTCCTGTGCTTTTAGTATCCGTTAAAAAAAAGTCCAACACTTTAATTTCATTGTTCTAAACAAATAACGTCTCAAACCGTTGTACGTGCAATTTTTACGTTACGTAGAAGGGCTAAAAAAAATATCTTCGTTGCTTTTAATTTTACGAATATGAACGTTTTATAAGATCAAAAGTCTAGAAAATTATCATACGAGTTATAGTTTTCGAGAAAACTTGATGTTATGACTCAAACAAATACGTCGATTTTATTATCCACTGATATTGTAAAATTATATTTTGAAAATGATTTAGGTGAGCACGTTTTAAAACTTATAAAGGGACGATGGAAGTATAGAATAGATACTATTATTCGTATATATTTTATAACTGACCCCGAATAGTAATAGGCGTATCCCTTCTTTTATTTCGGAGTATACTAGACTTTGGGTGTATGCTTACCGCATTCTTGCTGGCAAATCATTCACTTTTGGTTAGTTTTTCGGCGTCTGTAGACGTATTGCAATATAAGAAAACAAAGTTGCGCTGAAAATGGACATTTCGTGTTGTCGCATGTAGATGAAGAAATATTTTGTTTAAAACCAAGCAAAGGAACAATGGAATAAAAATCTCTTCTCGACGTTTTGACAAACATACAGACAGCAAGGATCATATTTCTTATTTCTACATACATTCTTCGGATGTGACGCAACATCTGCTTTATTTCATAGAGGTAAACCGGCAGCTCTGAAATTCTTAGACAAACGACCGAATTTGAAAGATGCAATTGAAGTTTTCAATCGAAATGATGCTTCTCGAGAATCAATTTCTTCCAATATAATGCGATTTTCCTTGGCCATGTATGATTCTCCAATTAAAGAAAATTCCTTGAATAACTATCGCTACTTGTGCTTCTGTAAATTAGTGAGTAAAAATAAATCTGTCACATTTATTATCATCTAGAGCGATAGCAGTTAAAGAACATTCTTACCGAGTATATTCCCCCCAAGATTGGGGATATGTATTAAAAACCAATTTTTTTAAGCAAAAAAAATATTAACATCTGCCCCCGATTGTGTTTTTATATATATTTTTTTGCAATTGCGCAAAAGATTGCGGTCAATTTTGTGGCTGCCAAAAGTTAAGACTCCATTGATCCTCTGTTTGCGGCATTTGTCATGGGCAATCTTGTTTAAATGCTCATTATCTAATCGAGGCAAACATAAGAGAAGGCAAGAAGAAGAAAATGTAGCAAAATGACGATAGAGAAGAAAGATACGAATGAGAAGAAGAAAAATACAAAGAATAAGAAGAAAGTGAAAGAAAGAATATTAGTTCTTGCATGATTATACTTTGAATATTCATAATTCTGAGGTATTGCCACCACTGACTGATTTTATTGTATAATACCTTTTTTTATCAAAAATTTCTTGTTATCTTTTGAATACACATTACACATTACATTGATTACACATTACACATTACAAAAATTTTCGAAAAATGTTTAAAAGATAGATTAATCTCTTTTCTAAATAATAATGAAATAATGAATAAACACCAGTTCGGATTTACAGAAGGATTAAGTACCAGTAATGCATTATATGAAGTAATAAGAGAAATCATTGACCAACTAGACAATAATAAAAAGTGTATAACAGTTTTCCTAGACTTAGCAAAAGCCTTTGATACAGTGCCATATGAAAAACTCCTTAATGTTCTCGAACATTATGGAATTAGAGGCAATGTATTGGACCTATTTAAATCTTATTTAACAGACAGACAACAATATGTAAAAATTAGAGACACCCTAAGTAATGCGCAAACTATTCAAATCGGAGTTCCGCAGGGGACAGTGCTAGGGCCAGTATTATTTAACATATATATAAATACCCTACCCACAGCGAACAAGTATGGAAAAACAGTGTCATATGCTGACGACACAGTGTTAATCTTTACGGGGAACACTTGGGAGGAAACAAAAGATCAGGCAGAACAAGGCTTAAAAAATGTAAAAAGCTGGCTGGATATACACAAATTGTCATTGAACATAAGAAAAACTAATTATATTGCCTATTCCATAACATCTGCAAACCGGCCAGAATTCAACACATTAAAAATTCAAAATACTTCAAGTGAAATTCATGAAACGTTAACCACGAAATATCTAGGAGTTATCATAGACTATAACCTCAAGTGGGAAAATCACATAAATTATCTAACAAAGAAAATAAGATTCCTGGTACATAAATTCTATCTCTTAAAAGACATATTAAATAATAAACTACTGATCACCCTGTACCAAACACTGGTAGAATCACTATTGCGCTATGGTTTAATAGTCTGGGGAGGCCTTTACAACAATGCCTTAAAGCAACTAAATGTAGTACAAAACTCCATATTAAAAATAATCTTTAAAAAAGACAGACTATACCCCACAAATCTATTATACAAAGATAAAATATGTAACATGCGTACCCTTTATATCATATCCATTTGTATATATATCCACAAAAACAAAAATCAAAATGACTACATATCTCACAGCCATAGTACGAGAAGTAAAGACAACCTGCATATTAAAATACCAAATAATAAAAAAAATATCAGCATAGATTTCTAAATTACTTAGCTCCAAAATTTTATAACCTACTACCAAAGGAAATTAAAAAATATAAAAATATCAAAAAAGTTCTCTAATTTAAGCAGGACATACATCAGCCAAAATTATTCTGACTTTATTAAGTTATTTTGACCCCCGAGGTACTTTTATATACATAGTACTAATCATAATTATTGACAGCGTATACACATTCACTATTATTTTGTTATTATTACTGTTATGCATTTTTCTATATACCAAACACTTTACACATTACACACTATTTTTTACACTATTTACAGTGCTCAAAAAATAAGTATATAATATTTAAGTTTAGCTTAAGGATTATCTTTAAATACTTATTAATGTTTCAGACTCTTTTAAGACAACGTATTGAGATACCATCATAAAATAATTAAAATATACAGAGTGGGCTCATACAGGAGCTCAGGTTCACCTAAGCACCTAGGTGCCAGACACAAAAAATAATTATAATTAGGTACATAATAATTTAATGTAAAAACCTACCAATGTTTACAAATTTTTAAATGAATGAATAAATGAAAAAAAAAAAAAGAAAAAAAAAATATAGCACCTAATTAATAAAATTCTTATGCATAGAATAAAGTAAAATCGAAACAATTGCTTGTCATAATTTTTACATTAGGTTTTCTCGAAAATTGTAACTCGTAAGAAATGCAGCTTTCTTGGACTTTTTTCTTTAAACGATATATCTTTTGTTGGATTAAGACGTGCATCAGTATAAATTATTCCAATATTAATGTTTTGTATGCAGCAGTTTCTTATAAAACATAACAACAATTTGAAGGAAGGAGTAATATGTTCATTATATTTTTACATTGTCGATAACTATTCAGAAAACGTTTAGCTGCGTTTTATAAATTAAATGATAAATTTATGTGTTATTGTAACCAGCCGAACCCATTGCCGTCCTCTGCTCATTATATTTGAAAGGGAGATATAATAAAATATGATTAGCCGTTTGGTACGCAAAGAGCTCGTAAATTATGACATTTATATACAAGTTTAGAATATTTTGTTGGTATACTTGACTTCTGTTATGCGCATTTTATCAGTACGTTTATTTTAAGTGCATGTTGTTACATAAATTTTCCCTCAAGCTTTCAAGAGTTCTTACGTTTTACAAATATAAAAGCATTATCGCCTGAAACAGAAAGTTTCAGCTTTTTACTTTATTAAAAACTGTAAAAATTCCCTAGTGTTATGTTTATTTGCTTGGAGTTATAATATTCTTAGACGGAAATGTGCTTTTATTTTTATAAAATTTTATTATTGTTCTGGTCTTAACTGGAACTTGCATTTCTACATTCAAGAAGCAAAACAATTCTTTTGTCTTATTATTTATTTTATTTATCTGAATCAGTGGTCTACAAATTTTAACATTTATTCTGTGCCCTTAAACAAAATCATTTCTTTGTATTGTTTTTCACCCAAATGGGTCCAAAATAACCGCCAAAATTTTGTGCTGACTAGAAAATATAATAAATGAAGTAACTCCCGGAAAATTGTAGGATTTTGTGTTGGGTAATACAGACGAGGCCTTACAGTTTATTGTGGAGTCCGAACAGAGGGCATTGACAATTCCATCTCCCGTACGAAACAAATTACAGATAACATTTGTAACTTGCTCCAGGATGGAATTGAACCATCGACCTTCGGTATCGAGTAAATAGCTATAAGCGCTTTATCCACATGCCTACCGTGCCCATAAAACTAACTGAAATGTTATTTACCTCTAGTATAATTTTAATGAAAACTGTCATTATCAAGCGTAACAAATATTTATGTCACTGATTAAATAAAACATTAGAATATATATTTTAATCGGTAAATTAATTTTCTCTTCGTGCGTTTTTTAGCCTGTTTCTTATAAATTACTTCTGAAGTATTTTGTATAATAGTCCAACAGTCGTCTGCTAACATTTCAGAACTCCATTTGTCTAACATCTTTTTTCAATATTTAAAACATTCTGGAGGAATCTGTCGTTCTATGGTCATCACTTACTGCACCACAGTAATCTGGAAAGTAATCTAGATGTGAATATAGACAATTAACTTTTAATGACATATTGCAACCTAACTTGTGGTTGCAAGAAAGAAGATTCACAATGAAGTCTCTATAGTTTCTGCTTATTTATTGTTCATAAATTGTGTGTGTGTGTTACAATTTTAAAGGAATCCCAAGCAGCTTCTTCATTACCTTCAAGAATGTTTTCAGCGTACCCGAAAATTCCTTCCTTAATTTTCGCATCACTTATTCTGGAAACAGTTTGTTCCAAATAACTGAAAACATGTCCTTCTTTGTTCATAACCTTTACAAAGTTTTTCGTAAGTCCCAGTTCTATCTATGCCGGTAATAGGACCTTATGTGGGGCAACTAATGGGGTGTTAGTAAAATTTTTTGTTTTCAGTTCTAAGGATAGTCTTAGCAGCCATGTTTTCTGGATTTTCTGGTCTAGATCTCTTATGATATTACTTAATTAGCTTTGATTAGTTTTATGTAATTCTCCTCTAAAACCAGAGAAAGTTTGCTTCTTATATTGTTATTTAGCATGACAAAATTACTAAGAATTGGCTATTTTTGCTTGGGGTACAATTTGGCTGTAAACCAGTGAATCTAATCCTCATTAAGTTTGGCACTTCCCGTAATTTGAAGATACTTTTGATCCTATATTAATTTTTAAGTCATAAAGGTAAAGTTATTTTAAAATATTTTATATTCATTAGATTTTGCTGTCAAACATAAAAAATAAATGACGCCGACGTTACTTTCTTCTTAATTTGCTTAATAATAATAATAAAAAATAGATGAATAATGTTTTATTCTTTCCTCTAATTAGTCCTAAATTTCATCTCAGTGTGGATCATCATTTACATATAATAAACAGTACTTTGTATTTCTGAATAATTAATATGTTGATATTAGTAAAAGTGGCTTTTAGACGAATACCTTATGTCGGCAAATAACCGTAAATATCTGATGTGGCCAGCACAAAACTTTCTTATACCAGTATATTGATAGTTTTTTTTTTTTTTTTTTTTTTTTTTTGTGGGGATTTCGGTCAGGTACAACTAATTAAATTTTTTTTTTTCTAACGTTTCGGTTTATTACACCATCATCAGAGAAACTATTATTTATTAGGAATTTGCTTTAAAATTTTTTTCTATTACATGCTATTTGTATGTCTGTTTTAACAGTTTCGTTAAAACAGACATACAAATAGCATGTAATAGAAAAAATTTTAAAGCAAATTCCTAATAAATAATAGTTTCTCTGATGATGGTGTAATAAACCGAAACGTTAGAAAAAAAAAAAATTTAATTAGTTGTACCTGACCGAAATCCCCACAAAAAAAAAAAAACTATCAATATTAATTGATAATAACGGTCAAGAAAGGAAAAAAATATATATACCAGTATATATCATCCTGATCTAAAAAATCCATTCCATTTAATTCTTCACTTACCTCAATTAAATTTTAATAGCGTACCTTGAAATGTTTCACTCAAATTATTAAAAAATTAATTATCAGCGTCATTCGATACTGTCAATAATAATTCATGTCATTTTTAAATAATTTTTTGTTATTGACATTGATATTTTTGTAACTAAATTCTAGAACTTTCAAATGTCAAACTGTTAAATTTATCTTAACCCATGTTATGAGGCCAAATGTGTAAAATATTTCAGTTTACATCAGCTTTATTTAAGTACTTGGAAAATATATTTTATTCGCTTGATATAGTAGAAATGATTTATAATTTTTCATCAAAAATAAATATTTTTTTGAAGTAAAATACAGTAAAGTTTGGGTCCCATGGACCCCCTTTCAGCTGGCCATTTTGCACATCATCGAATTTTTCATTGTATTTTGGCCTCTAGAACAAGTATACCAAATTTGAAAGCTTTATCTCAAAAACTGTGGCTGCTATCGCGGTACTACAGACATGTGGACAGATTTTTTTCATAAAGTTATGTTTTTTCATTATAATTCGGTGAGATTCGTCCAGCGATGCAATAAAAAATTTTAAATTTTTTTCCCAAAATTGTACTTTTTTCTTATTTCATTCATTATGTCTTCTGGTGGTACCACATTCACCAAATCTAATGTGTCATCTACAATATTGTTGATAATCTTAACTGCCAAATATGGGAAGTCTCCCATTAGTATTTTTTGAGTTATCGCGGATACACACATACACACACACACTCCACACAGACACCGACAGACATCATTCGGAAAATAGTCAAAATGGATTCAGCAGGGTTCAAAACGCATATATCAATCAAAATCTCGAGGTCAAAAAAATCACGATTACTATACTTCCTTATATTAGGTATAAGAAAGTAAAAACTATAGGCATTTAAGTTAAATATTAATAACAAATAAGTTTGTCTATTCCTGTCATTGGAAGTAGGTTATTTTGTAACCTCTTTCGATTCAGAAAGTAATCATTTCCGAAGAGATTGTTTTGATTCGCGTTGACATGACAAATGTGGGGCAAAGTATTTTGCCACATTTTTTTCATAAGAGGGTGTGGAAAGTAATCTAGAGTTACTATTAAATGACAAGTATTGCAATTATTACAATTACTGATTTCAATGGCAGATGTTATTATTATATTGTTTGGATTAGCATTCGACAGTAGTGTAACTTCTATGTCAAAGTTGTCTTTGCCAGTAACTTGGATATCGTGGTCGTAGGTGTACAACTATCATCCAGGATTTTATTTGTGATTTTCATTTTAATTTCGCTACATTTCTTATTCTATCTTTCTGCAATCGTTGCAAATTTCTATCCTGCATGCCTTATGAGGATTGTTATGTCGGCTTCACCATCAACTGGTAAAATTGCTGAGGATGGATGTAAATTGTGATTGATATAAGACGAAGGCAATTCTAAATATGCTGTTATTTTTTTAGGCTAATTTACCAGTGATACTTAAAACAAAAGACTAATTCAAATATGCCCCAAATACCTAATTCAAAAATATCGCCTATGATTGATATTAATGGGCTTGAGTGTAGTATATTTCCTATAGAATTAAAGCAAAGAAGGGTTTACTTCTTTGGTCGTAATTTAATTTTCTATGAATTTTCGTTTTCGAATTATGTATTGTTATAATTAAAATAGACCCCACATCCTCAATAGTTCACCTCTACGACATTCTCTTCCAGTTTCCATAATTAAAACAAAATACAGTCAAACAAATTAAATATAAGTAAGCAGAGTAAGGTATTTAGTATCTAGTTTACTTTCATCATTCGTTACGTAAGCGCTGTCTGCTGCTTCTTCCAAAAATTTATTGATATCATATCTGCAGAAAATGTTCGTCTTCTTAGGTTTGTAGCCTTCCGATTTGCGGTTTAAAAATATTAATAATTTGTTCATTTTTTAAATGTCTAGGTTACCCTTTCCAACCAGTGTATTTCAATATTTAATGTCCGCTCTACATGGTCGAAGATTATTATCAAATATATATATATTTTAAGTATAGCATGTAACTAACTCAGAAGTTGGGATCTGCTCTTACGTTTCGTAAAACACCATGAAACTGTAACTGCAGCAATGAGAGCCGCGGATGAACTAGAGGCCGACGAAATGCTGACTTTGAATCAGTTATTGAACTTCAGCTGAATTGCCTGAATTATCTGCGGAACAGGGTTATCTGTTTCGACAGCATGTCGATAAACCTCGGTATTGTGTTTTCTATATGAACATAGAAATACTGAGTTTCCAACCAGGCTGACACTCGGCTCTCTAACGTCAGCCCGTCTTACGTCGGAAACTGAGGGATTCATTGTGGCTTGGTCTACCGTAGATGCGTGTGGTGAGTAGAGGTTCCTCATGTTAACTGCAGGAATCACTCATGTACTTATTTTCAGCATGCGATTTCGGCCTTTATCCACCGACATAGTGCGGCATTACAGGTGGTATATTACGATCTAAGGCACTCGTACGTGGTAGACGAAACACCCGTTGTCCAGAACAAGATATGTCAAATTTACAGGAACTACTCGTTCCCGACAGTCAGGTTATTCCAAGCTAACATAGTCCTCCTTGTTCACAAACTCAAGGTGCTGTATGTCATCGAGTTCTTGGCACTTACGTGAGGTATCGGAATCCATGGGAAGACTGTCCAGCATTAGTTCTTCCGTTCTCCACTACTCTGCCATACATACACTCCAGACTTAAGAGCTCCCCCCTCCAGTTTATATAGGAGATACGCATGGGGAACGGACAATCTAGGATGAATACTTTTGTGAAGATTCATCATTTTACGCGTGGAAGACCAGATCTTTCGGAGTCAGTGTCTGTAGTTCCGGCGAAGACATTCCTTTATTTGTTTTATATCCTGAATAATATCTCTCCGATATCCAGATATCGTAAGATGCTTTCGTCTGCAAGCTGCTCTTCTTCAGAGACTTTCCTTCCTCTCTTGAGTGTATGACTGCACATTTATCCAATCCGAGTTCCATGCCAATAGCCCGCGTGTAATCCTCGACCACCCTAAAAGCGTTTTGAAGTTCACTTTGTTAGTAAAACTTTTTGAAAAAATCATTCAATATTGTAGAAACGCGATGCCTACATAAAACCTGGAAAATATGAAATAAGCTCTTAAGGGAAATTAGTATTAGAATCTGAGAAACTTGTGAAAAAGCTTATTTTCATAGATTGCAATTCATTATTAAAAAATCTCTTTATTCTTTTCTCATTTGTTTATTGTAATAATAATAATAACAATGTGCTATTGTTCGCAAATTATTGATATACAACTTATTCAGATAGATATTTAACAATTTTAAAGGAGTTACATTTCAACTAACGTATTACTATTATTAACGATTAATGAAATAATGGTTATATTTAAGTATTTACTTGGAAACCAAAACATATGCAAATGAAACTCTCAAACTCACGGTAATTTAAAGAATTCATTTAATATAAATAAACACAATGTTTAGGGGGAATTGGAGCCACTACTCTTTCAACCTCCTTTATCATTGTCTTTGCTAATGGATATATCTTCTGTCTTCCTTCAAGAACAATGACGAAGGACTTAAGACTAACAGGAACATTATATTAATTGGCTTCTTGCATGCTGCGTAAAACTAAAAGCGATTATTGTAACGCACAAAGCTAATGCATACAGTGATGATGCAAATTTATTTGAATATAATCAATTTAAAAATAAATAATTATTTTTCTTTGTCCCGAAAGTAAATACCATAGCATAGCAATAAATGTCGAGTTTATCATTACCCTCATTAGTACATAATGGGTAACAGAAATAACCATGAATCAAGTGTAATATTGATGTTTTATATTTATAGCAATTTTATTCTTTGAGACTAAAACGCCATAACAATAAAATAATTGGTTCATGAGATGAACGCTGGTTTGATTCTTAGCCACTTGTGTATTAGATGATGGTGCAAACACATTTATTTTGCCCTAACCTACATAAAAGGTTAGGGCAAAAACTGACGCTAATTTCTATTACCTACAATATAAAGAAATTTCTAGTTAATTATCTGCTCACAATCTGTAGTCCTAATTATTCCCAATTTTTTTAAATGCTTTATGTTTTCGAGAAAACAAATTCAGATATCTGTTCATGGTTTTTTGCTCATAATATACTATTCCTACAAATTGTAGGAAACCTGTTAATTAAAAAAGAAACACCCTGTAGATATTCATGGGATTGTAATTTTATATATTTTTTTTATCAAGAACGTCACTTTGAATAGTAATTGTTTAACAATCATTAAACAAGGGTATTCTTTGGTGAACATTTTAAAATACTTGATAAGATTAACATGTGCAAATATAATACATTCAAGGTAATAAGAAAGGTAAAGAGTGGCGTTTCCTCAATAAGTACAGCATAGCGCAAGCATTACCAAACAGATAAAAAGGTAATAAAGATGTATACAGGTATAAGATAATGTTTTGTTTTTATAAATCCAAGTTTAGGGCATTTTGAAAATTGAAATATGACAACTGACAATGCTGTACCGCACGAATAACAACTCGCAAGGCTGAAAATTCTGTAAGCAATGCGTACATCCTCTGTGTAACTGTCAATTATCACATCCATCCCACTATATTAACGATTATTCACTCGAAATAAAATAAACTCATTTGTTCGCTTTAGAACATATGCAAAAACCACAACAAAACAACTACATTTCACTCAAAACACAAATAAATTTTAATTACATCATTGTGAAGAGAAAATGTTCCCTTAACTAGTAAACGCATTTCTAGTGAATACAATCAGCATACCACATTCAATTACAAGAGTACATCCAGCTGCATATTTATATCTATTATGCCTACGGTGCTGTATCGAACACTGAATTTAAAATGTCTCAACTTCTGTTTACACGTTTACTTCGCCTGGTAGAAATAGAATTAGGTAGAATTATTTAAACACTACACGTGTTTTTCAGTACTTATAAACATTTATAAGTAGGGCTGTCAAAAAGTGTTCCGTGGGACAGTGGCGTACGCGAAATTAACTAATACGAGAAACAATAAACTGTTACAATTTATAACAATGTATGTAAAACTTACCCTCTTAACTAGCTTGATGATTAGCTTGCTTAACCCAAACTGGAGATGTGTAGCCATTTTGTAGCATCAGGTATGTTTCTATGGTTGTCTCCATGACTGATGCTCGCTTTGGTGAAAATATATTCTTATATTTTGAAAACGATCGTTCGACATCTACTGATGTAATGCACGCATACGTAAAATAGTTTTTGAACGCACTTAATATTTCTCGGGCTGCACCATCACATATTTGTCTTAATTTGGTAAAACCGGTGTCTTTATTTAACATACTTGCGAACTTTTCTTTAACGCGCTCATTTGTTGCGTCACCTATAGCATGTAGCAGTAGATTTACTTCGTCCACTATTTGCAGCGACTCCGCTAACGACAACGCACTGTTTTCTAATTTTTTTATGTTTTCATGTAATGGTTTATAGTTCTTCGCAATATTTTTTAAAGCTGTTTTAACGGAAATATCTTCGAATTTTGTTTGGCTTTCCTTAATAGCTGCAGCCTCATCTGGATTGAATTGAAGTATCACAGCTTTTATTTGTTGGAAATATTCAGTATAATAAAAAGCTGCCTGCAACTATGTTCCCCAACGTGTAAGAATCGGCTGTGGTTGTTCTGGAATACCGGAACACTTGCTATGAAATGCACCGAGACGTTTAGGAGATTTAAGAAACACTTTTTCTGTACTTGCTATTAATGCATCCACTTCTGGAAAACCTTTTCGAATAGTTTCTGCCACAAGATGTAAAGTATGCACTTTACACGTAACATGTAGAGACGTACAACCTTATTCTTGCAAAGAACGGTCTACCGAACACATTATCACGGCGCCATCAGTTACAAACATCAACACTTGACTTCTTGACAGTTCAAATTTTTCTAACGTCTCCAGCACCACCCTGGTAATTGTTTCGCTAGTACACTGACTTAGTCTTTTGCTAGCTAGTAACAGTGGAACTGTCGGTTTAAGAGGGTCCAGTACACGTACTATAACATTTAAAACAGAATTTTTTTTACAATCTGTTGTCTCATTAACAGATAACCACAGTCGTGTATTTTTTTAATTCACATTTCATCTTCTTTACCATGTCTACGTGTACAGTTGGTAGATAGTTACATAACGTTGTACGACTTGGTAACTTCACCTGGGTATTGTATTTATTTCAGAACTCTCGAAATGGTTGTTTATCGAGTATGTGCAGCGGAACATCACAGGCAATCAGCATTAATAGTAAATCAAACATAAACTGTGTTGTCGAAGGCACGCCATTTTTTTTATTATTATGGTGTACACTATTTACGTGAAGTCCACAATCACGCTTATCCCAGCACATCAAATCTTTCTCGCACAGTTTACAAATTATTTTAGCACCATCATAGAATAAATCCGGGAATGAATTTATTCACTTTGTCAGCAAATGGCCGTTTTCTACCCCTGCGTACGTCTGTCATGCTTTATTATTAAATTAATATCAACAATACAGTATAACAAATAAAATAAAAACACAAGAACAATATGCAATACGCCCAAGTGACTTAACGTGTACACAACTCGAAAGCTAATAATAGACTGGACTGGAGAAAGAGTTTCGCGGTCAAAGTGAATGCCGGCGACAGTAAGTACATCTGTATTCTACGAACATGATACAAAAAATGATTTGCAGCTTTATCCATAAGTGAAAAAATATTACAGCAGCTGGTACTTGACTTCAGTTATGGATATTAAAAACGCATCTATTGATGATTACAAGTGGTTAGGTTTCTGTTCTTTTATCTAACTTGTTAATATGTACATGACAAAGAATGTCGGTACCTACCAGTTTGACCGTTATCATTATGGACGTCTTAATCGTACGTTTTTAATTATGGCTTTAATTGCGAGAAAATAAACACAATTACTGATAAATTGAGTATTTTCTTTAAATCTACTAAAAATGTGTGAAATAATTCAATTTTATTCGATTATAATTTAAATTTTATCCACTTTTGTATTTTACACACATATTATTTTAAAAACTAGCAAAAAAAATAATGAGATTAAAAAATGTTAAGTAACAAAAACAAAATGTGTGGCTTCGTGGTCGAGCGGTAAGGACACTTGGCTTTCATCGTGGAGTTCCGGGTTCGATCCCCGGTGGAGGGGCTAGGATTTTTTCTAAACCAGAAATTAATCCCAGAATACTTATTTCAAATTTATTTGCCACGTAAAAAAACGTCGGCCTTTTTGACCGCGGTAAAGGGATCAAAGAAGCCGACGTTTTTTATGTTGCAAATAAGTTTGAAATAAACTGTACGTTCTTTCATTCTTATCGGAATTCATCAGGGGGTTCAAAAGCACGAACATGTTATTTAAAATATATTTTAATTACATAATTCAATAAGAATAAGAGTATAAAATATTAAACTATTGATTGTTCGGGCATGAATCTTTAATATTTGATTACTGTTTATTTTTATTATATTAAAAATTATTAAGGAATTTTTACTATATCAAAATTTGATGAGAAAATAATTAGACAAAAGGAAACAAAATAACTGAATGTTTGTTTTAATTTGTTACCAAAATAAAAACGTATTGTTTATTTTATTATTTGTAATCCTGATGAAAATAAACATTGTTTGTTAATTATGCCAAATTTGAGGCACAAGTTTTTATGGATATTTTAACATTGGAGTTTTAGAATATGCGTTGCAAATTACATTGTATTTACCCAGGATCGGTATTTAATGTGTAGCACGTACTAAAAGACCTATAAAAATAAATTCAGAAAAATAAATGAGAGTCATTTTATTTTATTATCGGTAGAGGTTAAACAGCCTCTTTTATTCTTTATTGATATCTTGAGGTATGAGGATACCAAAACAACTTCATTTTGTACATATAAAAATTAGATGACAATCTGCCTTTATATTAGATTATAAAATCCAAATCAACTAAATAAATTTGCTGAAATTTGTAGTTTAGTTTGTGTTTGATTCAACTGTGATACACGATGTTATTCAACTGAAAATATTAAACACTTACGAAATGGTCTTGGAATAAGTACAAATTGTTTTATTTATGAAAAACTATCACAACAGTTAAACGGCTGCTTGGGATTCTATCATACCCTGGTTGTCAGGTATGTTATTAAAAATGACAAGTACCTTTTAAACGATCAAACTGATATCATTAAGAAAAAATAAGTGTTTTTGGACGCACAAGAAATTCTGCCTCCTATGTCACCGAAGTACCTTTTGAAAATCTAGGATTTTGTGTAAGGTAAAGAGAGACGAAGCGTTACAGCTTATTGCGGAGTCCGAACTACATCTAGGGCATCGACAGTTTCATATCTCACCTTAGTTGGAATCAAATTTAAAACAAATTTTTAATTAGCCCCGCAGTGGGATCGAACCACCGATATTCGGTATTAAGTACGTAAGAATTAGCACTATTAACCACTCAACTACCGTCGGTGCCCCATGGCTTCAATGATATAGCTACTTCCTTCTTTTACTTTTTAATTTGGCACTTCTTTAGCTAAGTCAGTTTCTGTGGTACCACAAGGGTCCTAACTGGGACCCCTGATTTTTTTAATATATACTGCGGCTATTCTTTATAACAATGTGCGCTTTTGTGTAACTCAATACTATAATACCCTATTGGAGTACAGTTTCTTGCTGCCTCAATATTAGAGGTATTGTGAATTGTGATAACTCATCTTTTTAATAATTATGTGTTTTAAAAATTAATCCGTAGAAGTAAAAATTTGAGCTTCTGTATTGATTAGGAAAGTTAAACACATATAAACAAAAATAAAAAAGTGTGTTCATTTTATATACAGAATATAATAAAGTCCAAATACTACTGTATTAAATACACATGATATCCGAAAATTCTTTGGTCAATGAGCTATCATAGTTCTAATCGCTAAAGCAAATCAATTTAATGAAATTTATTACCTGGTTAATTTTTTTTAAGGTGGTATGGCTGCTCAATGTTTTGTTTCTAAAAAGTACACCATTGATCATGTTTTTTCTCTTGTAAAATTTTAATACCGCTCAAGCACCGATGAGCACTAGGGTCATCTGACAAAAGTTTATGTACGAGCTTAATGAGATGTGATCAATAAGCTTGTTTTTGATTATACTGATTATTATTCTTTTCTGGATTCTTACACCTGACAGTACCTAAATCTGACTCCGGTTCCCCGATTTGCTTTCATCATTTCCGTAATTTTTTCTTCCACGATGGTTGTTTTGGAGTGACTCATGTTTACTTTAGGCGTGCCTGTCTCACAAAGCAATCGTTAAATATTCGCAAAAGTTTGAGCAAAAGCAACATATGTTTACTCTTCAAAGCTACAATGTTTTTTATAAAAGTGAATTTTTAATAGATATAATCAAGTCGAAAATGGGCGTTTTGAAAATAATTACAAATTATATGTGATAAATGAATGTAATTGAAGCATTCGTTTGCTTCAGAGTAAAGAGTAAATTTACCTAAGATCGGGGTAGCAAATGACTTCCATTCAGAAGTCACTTGGGGTAGCTTTGATATTAAAAAACTCAAAATTTGCCAAGCAACACTTCGCCCTATAGCTGAACGAAGACATATTCATATATAGGCAGGTACATCTGTTACCTCAAAACACTGTGATAGGTCTGTGCTTACGAAATTTAACACACCTCCAATGTTGCCAACAAGCCTTTTAGATTTCCCCGCGGTAAATTTTAAAAATACTTGATTTTACCCGATCCATTACCTTAAATTTTCCGAATATTTACCTAAGCTTTAAAATGAATAGGGAATGAAATTAAAGTAAAAAATTGGAGTGTTTTATTTTTAATTTCTTTTACCATACATTAATATTCCACATAGAATTATGTGGTTCAAAATTTTAAACTTTTTTTTTACTGTTTCTATCATTAATGTGGCTGACATGAAGTTCTTGATATTTTTCCATGTAGACGTTTTTTGAAAGGTTAGTTATTGTTTGAATATCTATTGTTCTGTCTGATTACATGTTCTTGAGGTAAAACTCTGAAAAGGCCTTTTTCTGAAGCTAAGAATAATTACCTATTACTAAAGTCCTCCCTATTTTTATCAATCCAGCTAATGATCTTTAAGTAAAGTCAAAAACTTACTTGCGTTATTCGATACCCTATCATACAACACTATTTTCCAATTTGAATCTTTCACAACAGTGTCAAGAGGCTGTAATGGTTTGTTTGACACTGAAATATTTAATGCCCATCACAAAAAAAGTTATATTTCAAATATCTCAGCTAAGAGCTTGTCTGCACATGACGAGTAAACTTTAACGTGCCCATCGAGGTGGTTAAAGTTGTGTGCACACGGAGTGTTACACCGACAATTTACGAACGACATTATTATTTACCCAGTTCAAAATTATACCACTTTTCGAATGGCTAGTGTGCAGTCTGTATATTGCTTAGGGTAATTTCGAACGGCCTCTTGGAGTCTAGATATAAAAATCGAAAGCGCTTAGGGCGTCGATAACAAGAAACAGGCAGAGAAATACCTGAAAATTATTTCTTTCCCTGCCAGTAGATGTTACATCTTACAAGAATTATCAATTAATTAATATAATATACGATTGAGCATACTTCGTTTATTTTAAGGTCCTATCATATTTTTAATATTTTTCCCTTTCTTCTTAAATACCAGGTATTACCCGCTTCCATATTTTTACCCAATGTCTATATCGAAATACCCATGTTTTGGGTATTTACCCGGATATCGGCAACATCGGCAGGTGTGACACCTCTGTACATACACAATCTATAGTCTCGGAAATTGTATTTAGAATTAACTACGTTTCGCACTGCACCTTGTATATAATTTTATATACTGAACATATCCGCCAGATGTGGTGGATGTTTATTTCAATTAGAAATGTAATAAAATAACATAACACAAAACTTACGCATATCCTTTCCATTAGTAAATAATCTAATGTCGACCTGGAAAATTAGTTAACATTGTTGAAGAAAGTATAAATACATGTTTTAGAGTTATTAGACCAATGCAGACACTAAAAGATGATTACAAAAAGTACCACAAACGTATCTCCACACAACCTGTCTATGTTTATGTTTAAATAATATCAACCGGCAAAAGAAACGATCAATTTTCTGGATGAATGAACCGAGTAGCGAGCTTGTTCGACTAAAACTGACGATATTGCGTGTGACAGAAAAGTCTGAACAAAGGCGTACTACCGGGGATACTTTATTATCCAAGAATAAATCAGTAATAATTTATTTCGGGAGAGAAATCAATGAAAATATGTGATTAGACATGTATAAGTTATAAATATACAAGAAAAATATTTTATTGTGTTTACAGCTAAATGTCAACCAGTAAATTAAGTTAAATATTCAGTAGGTAATGTTCCTTATCAATTTAAAAAGTGAAGAAATATATTTCTAAAGCAGAAATTCTTCAGCTGGTGTGATATTAAGGATGATAGCGTGTCCTTCCACCGAGACAACTTGGGTTTAAAATCGGGTTGGACTGATTGTGAGTCTATGAGATATCAGTGGCGGTTCGTGGGTCAAGAGATAGGGAGGTCAATTAGAAAAGTTTACTGTATTACCTACCTTTTAAAGTGATTTAAATTCCAAGTCGATCCTCCGGTCTTCTAGAGATGCAAAGTGGTCAATTACTTTTTCATTAAAGTCTTTTATCTTCTTTATTAATGCCCTTTCTATGGTAAGCATAGCTAAAGAAGATAACCTTTCCTGACCCATGGTATTTCTTAAAAATGCCTTTATTCTTTTTAAGGTGGAGAAACAACGTTCACTTTCGACGGTAGCCATAGGGAGAGTACGTACACAAGATTATTAACAGTTTAACACTTCCAGAAAAAGTATTGCACAAATTGTTGTTAATAAAAGCTGTAACAAAGCAACTGCACCTTCACTATTGGAAAAATCTTCTCGGCTATATAATACTTCTAATTCAGTTTTAAGTTTCAAATGATTTATGACTAGGTACCCCGTTTTAACTAATTTAAACATATCTTGAGGAAAGCTTTTCTTATAATCTTTAAATCGATCTGCGTGAAATAACTGAGACACTGCTAAATGATTACTGAAGCCAAACCTGTTTTTGATCTCAGATGTAATTATATCACAAACTTCTAATGAAATTCTCCTTTTTGATTCTTCCGTTTTACATCTCTGGGCAGACTGCATGGATGTCTCCTCCAAATAGTTATTCAAAATATTATTTCTGATGTCTTCAATTTTACTATTAAAAACGCCAATACACTTATTTACTGTTATGACATCGATATTACATTTTTGTAATTGATTGAACAATATATCACAATTAGGCATACCTAAATGAAAAAAATTTAACCAGTAAAGAAAATGTTCATTTTGTAAGTAGTTTTTTAAACCAATAGCTTGGTTTAGAGTGTTGTTTTCTGATTCATCAATGATTTTTTTCTAAACAATCTAATAGTTCTGTTCGATAGGTATAAACAGTCTCTATGCACTTTGTATTAAAATTCCATCGTGTTGGAGCCGCTTTAGGTAATCTCACCTTAACAACATTATCTAACACGGCTGTTCTTTTTTGGCGATTTTCCAAAGAATGAAGAAAAGCTATGTAAATTAGCAAAAAAAAATTTATGCTTTTATCCTGACTTGATGCTTTTTGTAAAATTAAATTTAGCTGATGAGCGTAACAGTGAATAAAATTTGCTGAAGCTTTTAAACTTTCTCTATAGGCACTGTCTAACTGCATTCTAATATCAACTGTACCAAGTGTTGCTAGATTACAACAGTTATTCATATGACTTGATGCGAGCGAATGTTTCTGTACTTTTATTTTTAAATGTTTCAAGTCAGTTACATCTATTTTGGACCATATAGGATCAAGGTCATCACCAAATAGCAGGCATGGGAAACAAGAAAATGCATTTTTTTACCTCGCATCCGCAAATCCACTCGGATAAATCGTACATTGAATTTCGAAAATACCTATTAACTTCTTTTTTTCTTATCAAGAGATGTTTGATTTATCGTCATATTAGGTTTTTGGACTGCCACCACCTTTGAATTTCACTCGGTCTTCATAACCCAACTTATGTCCATCTTTCAGTTTTAATATATTTTGTACAACACTCATATTTAATAGTAAACACCAAAAACACTGTTTTACTTAATTTCACGACAAGTAGAGATTTATTAATAAAATGTTCACAAATAAAAACATTAAAAACAACGCGACAGAATTTACCGACCAACGCGTACCTAGTCAGCATTAAGACTGCTCTACTCTGAACTTTGTGTGTTACAGTTTCCGTAAAATGTGTCAGGGACATTGTCCCCGCCAGTGATTTTCTGTCTCTTTTGCTTTCTGACGATTCGCGCATAAGTCTATTTCACTTTAATTCGTTGTAAATTCGGTCCGTAGCTAGCTTTGAGGACAAGTTGTGGATTGACCCAAGATTTTTAAATTCTATAAATGAATAATGTAATGAATATGAATATAGAGGCTCGGTGCTCGGGGGGATACGAAATCCTGCGATCTAGATATTTGAATAGTATTGTGCATAGAATGAACTAGAAACTTTAATATATTTCAAAAAAAAAAAAAACATATATATAATATATATATATATATATATATATATATATATATATATATATATATATATATATATATATATATATATATATATATATATCATATATATATATATATATATTCTGCCGAAACGTCGTTCAGACAACCACGGTCCCTCTCGGGGCCTATCACCTACGCGGGAGTATACCCGGAAAACGAATTTAACATATATATATATATATATATATATATATATATATATATATATATATATATATATATATATATATATATATATATATATATATATATATATATATATATATATATATATATATATTAAATTTACACCGCTGACATCTGTCGACATAGAACGCTAATTTTCAATATATAAAGTGATGTGTCGACTAAACCGTTCCAACCTGAATGTTGTCCACGCAAAACAAATTCTAATAATATCAATCTATACTAATGCCCTGAACACACACTACAGGGATTTCATGGAATGTTAAGACATTAGAGGTAAGTATTTTAATTGTAACTTACAAATGATTATTATTGTCTCTTACCCCATGTGCCGGCTCTGCACGTACGGAAATTGTCTGATTATGATTCAAATAAACTCAACCTCAAGACCGCTACACACGTTACGATAATACTGAGGAGTTGTGTGCGCAAGCAGGTCTGCGCAGTTAAATCTTACGCTCATATATCATTCACAACGTAAATAACTCAGATAATTCTGTGCAGATCTGATTGTGAAGATAAATCGCTCAGTTTCATCTAAACGTGTGTAGCGGCCTTAGTCTATAAGACGGGCTTTAAATTAAAACATTAACAAAATACACCTCTTAAACATAAAAATTTTAATTGTATTATGTACACATTGAAGAGTAATCAATAAAGCTGTCCGAGTTGGCTGGAGTACAGCCACGGTCTTGCGATGGCGTCACACGTGCCGATTTAGAAGTGATTTACGCTGCAGTCTTATTTGAAAGGTTAATGCGTGAGGTTGTACCTATAAATTATACATAATGTCAAACGCGCCAAAGGGTAAAAAACGACCGTACGCGGACACAGTGAATAAATTTATCGGTGAATTTCCGGATTTATTCTATGACGGATGCAAAATAATTTGTAAAGTTTGCAATCAAGACTTAATGTGCTGGCACAAAACAGATTGTCGTCGTCATATCAATACCGTGCAACATCAAAATAAAAAAAATGGCATGCCTTTGATAACTCAGTTTTGTTTGATTTATTGTTAATGTTAATAGCCTGTAATGTTCCGCTACACATACTGGATAAACAACCATTTCGGGAGTTTTGGAATAAATACAATCCCCAGGTGAACTTACCAAGTCGTACATCGTTATGTAGATATATTCCAGCTGTTCGTGAAGACATTGTAAATAGGATTAAATGTGGATTAAAAAATACACGGCTCTGGTTATGTATTGACGAGACGACAGATTGTAAAAAAAATTCTATTTTAAATATTATAGTACGTGTACTGGACCCTCTTAAACCAACATGTCCACTTTTACTAGCTAGTAAAAGACTAACTGCGTGTACTGGCGAAATAATTACGCGTGTGGTGTTGGAGACATTCGAAAAATTTGAACTTTCAACAAGTCAAGTATTGATGTTTGTGACTGATTGTGCCGCGATAATGCGTGTGGTAGGCCGTTCTCTTCAAAGAAACAATTGTAGGTTTTTACATGTTACGTGTAAAGTGCATGCGTTACATCTTGTGGCAGCAACGATTAGAAAATGTTTTCCAGAGGTAGATGCATTAATAGCAAATACAAAAAAAGTATTTCTCAAATCTCCTAAACGGCTTCGAGAATTTCACAGACAGTGTCCTGGCATCCCTGAACCACCAGAGCCGATTCTTACACGTTGGGGAACGTGGTTGAAAGCGGCTTTTTATTATGCTGAATATTTTCAACAAATAAAAGCTGTGATACTACAGTTCAACCCAAACGAGGCTGCAGCTATTAGGGAAAGCCAGGCAAGCTTTCAAGGCGTTTCCCTTGAAACAGATTTAAAAAGTATTAGTAACAATTATAGAGGACTACACGACGCAATAGAAAAATTGCAAAATAGTTCGTTGTCGTTAGTGGAATCGCTGCAAATAGTGGACGACGTAAAAACACAGCTACAGGCTATAAATGACGCAAAAAATAATCGCGTTAGTGAAAAATTCGAGAGTGTATTACAGAAAGATCCTGATTTTAGCAAATTAAGACAAATTTGTGATGGTGCATCTACAACTTTATTAAGTGAGTTCACAGATTGTTTTACTTATGCCTGTATTACATCCGTAGATGTCGAACGGTCATTTTCAAAATACAAACATATTTTTTCCACCAAAGCGAACATCGCTGACAGAGACAGCTGTAGAAAAATACCTGATGCTATTATACTATAGATCTTCCCCACTTTGTGATGACGACAACCAAACTACTTCATAAATCTGCTTAAAAGGGTGAGTTTTATACAAATTTTTATAAAATGTAACATTATTGTTAAAATTTATTTCCATTTAATATACTTATTCAAGTATTATGATATGATGTAAACATATGAGTCATATGACGGCTCTGCCGGCCAGGTGACCTCGGACAGCTTTAGTAATCAACGACGCATTCGTCGTTGACAAAAAACTTTAAAATATACCTAAAAAATATAAAAATGGTGTAAATTAGTGTATATAAATTTGTATTTTTGAGCATGTTTCGACGAGCCAAACTGTCACAGTAAAAAAACTCGCCTTAAAACAATACCAAATTGGGGAGCGGGAATGTCCAGTTCCGCTTATTTTTGCTTAAGGAAAAAATATTCTTGTATATAATAATGTGCCGCAATTTATTGATGGTTATTTTATAGTTTGGAATATAAATTTGAGGTGAGTTTAGACAATAAAAATGTACAAAAAAAAAAGAGGAAGGTGAAAAATCTTATTACCAATGCATTACTTAAACATGTAGAAGAATAAGTATTACAGACGTCCCTAAACCAAGTATTCTAAATTTCTCAACAATGCCCTGACCTCAACCGTTCTTTTTTTTTTAGTGACTAAGGATATTTAATACTGTATGATGGGGTTTTCTATGTTTTTATATTTCTTGAGTGGTCGTACCTATTTATGCTTCATATAGAACAGAAACCTACCATTAATACTTTGGCTGCTCCACGGAAAAATACAGTATGCATAAAATTAGAAAATGTTCAGGAAGAGCAATTTACTTTATTGCTTATCTTTTTTTTTTCACAATAGGTAACAGTATTTACTATTTTAGGCAGTTACTGTGTTTAAAATGGGTTTTCATAAAATATTTATTATTATTAATATTAATACTGACATAGTTTCCCCCGAAACACCAAACACCATATACTGCACTCGACGCGTGTGTCGCTAACCAAGTTGGCATCATCTGGAGATGATTAAAACTCATTTGAATTTGTGTTGAGTTTTAATCATCTCCAGATGACGCCAACTTAGTTAGCTCGTCGAGAGCAGTATATGGTGTCCTGGTGTTTCGTGGAAAACTACGTTAGTGTTATATTCACATCAAATGTTCCAACCAACTCCAGGATTATTATTATTATTATTAACACAGTATTTTAATTATGTACATGAGCAGAAATTATGTTTTTTGTTGGGATATTTTCTCATTTTCCTTCACAATCCCATTCAGAATCACAGCATCTGAACAGTATTAATAGCATACTGTTTTCTTTCCTATCATTAGTTGTATACAGTGTTTTGCATTGTAAAATCCACAATTTTAGTGCAGATATTGTGTTATCGTATTTTATATCTTCATATCCTTTGCAGGTAGAACACCTGCTGTTGGATAGAAAGACGCTGTATAGCAGAGAATTTGCACATGAGTGAAAATCTAATTTTGAAAAAATATTGGTTACTGTGTTCGTCCTTGGAGTAGTCGACATTTTCCCTTGCACCTAATTTAGTTTCGATTAAAAAAAAAATTTAACCCCATTTCGTCCAAACCATTTTTGTTTATTTAAGAATGAATACTAAGTTTTGCCTTATCTGTGTGTCACAGCAAAGGTTTTCTAATCATCAAACACCAAAACGTTTGCTAATGTTGAAAGTAGACTCGGGAATTAAATCGGTTAGAATCGAGTAAAATTAATAATGGGCGTCTCCGTGGAGTCATTTGGTCATAGCGGAGAAGAAATGCTTGTAATGGTGGACGAGGATCTGAGTTTCAGTACCAGATTATTAGCAGCAAAGAGGAGTTCCGAAGAAGGCGACAAACAGAACAATTAGGGAATAGCTTCTTTATCCATATCACGTTCAGTCAGTACAGGAATTTTGGTTTCGTGATACAAAAATAGAACAAAAGATATAAATTTTCAGAAGCAAATTGTTTTTAGGGATGTCATGTTTTACAAAACGTGGTATCACAAATCTTCATGACCAAGATTAACTTATTGTTAGGAATCGATGATAACTTTTTGAATGGACCTCCGCCTCATTTTGCATGCAATGTGACACTTTTTGAATGAGAAATACCCGGTCGGCTTGATTGGCAAAGAACAAGATGCTTCCATTATGTGCTATCACATTCACCAGGTAATTTCTTATTTCGGGGAACTATCAAAAGAAAAGTATATAAGGTAAAAATCGCCACCGAAGAGCAAGTGTGGTCTTAAGTTTGTCAGGTCAGGGTTCTCAATTTATTCGCGTACATGGTATCTCTATGGTGTAGTAGGTATGTCTCTAGTAAGATGCGGCTCAATAATTTTAATAATAAAAAAAATCCATTCTAGCTATTTCTGTAAGTTAATACTTTCATGTATTCTTAAGGTATAATCTGTCTCAGAAAATATTAGCTGCTCTTGTCTTTTCTCTCCATTTCTCTGGTTATATTAATACTATATTCATAAGTAATATTCTTGATATAAACGATGCGCCTTTGTGTCAAGACCCTAATAAAATTAATACAATGTTAGAGCTAGTGCCTCGCAATTAAATCTGTTATGAGTTGATGTGACAAGAGTTATTAAAAACGAAACCCACTTGTTGTTGTGTTGGGATGAAATCGGTGCTAAATTCTATTTTTAGAAAAAAAAAACAGTCTGAAGGATGTTCAAATTAGTTATTGTTAATATATACGACGGGGAATAATTATATACGTCAGAACTAAAACTTAATGTATATTAAGATTTAGACTATATTTTTGGTTTAAATTAGAAAGATGTTGTTGATTACACGCAAAATTTGGCACTCCATTTTAAAAAATGTATAGACGGAATGGAAACCAATGATCTCTTTTTTGAATTTGCACTACTGGAGAATTAAAAAATAATATTAGATGAATAAAGTTTTATCCAACTTGATTGGTGAAACGCATATTGACTATAGTACTCAATGTTTTGACGTTTGTGGAAACTATTTCACGGTTAATATGTCTGTCATGGTGTGCTTGATATAACCAATTTCATGTATTTTATACATTGAAATGTTTCTTAAGATATTTTCTTAAAACCGCCTCCTAAGTCACCGAAGTAACTCCTTGAAATTCTAGAATTTTGTATTAGGTAAGAGAGACGAGGCTCTAGAATTAATTGTAGAGTCTGAACCACATCTAGGCGATTGACAGCTTTATATGTCTCACCTTAGTTGGAAATTAATAATTAGTTGATTAAAAATTAAAAAACTATTTGAAATTACATACTCTTCAACATCTTCCTAATTTGTATTACTTTTTGACGCTATGAATATTTCTGGAAGCTTTGCGTGACCATATATTATTATTATTATTATTATTGTTTTCAGTTCAATATATTGTAATATAAAACGAATTTTTGTAATTTCTTTGTATCCAAAAGCCTCAACTTATTAAAACCCACATATTGAGCAAAATGCTCACGCGCGACAAACCATGTCATAATGCAGCTAGCGACAAATGAGGGTAGAAAATATCTGAAGATGCATATATCAACAAGGTTGATGTGTGGAACAGTTATAGATATAACCACTTGTATTTATTTTAACAGAAAAACGTATTTTTTTCTTTATACTCTGATGTTCCTTTGTCTTATTTTTTATCACCAAAACATATTTCATATAAAACCTTCCTTTTTTCTCTATACTGTTGTTTTACAAAAAAGGCATAATATTTCAAGAACGGCCGGAGTAATTGCCAACATATTATATATTTTTAGAAACGGCGCGGATAGATCTCTCAAAATATGCAAAAATGTACAGTGTTTCATTGAAAAATACAAACTGTGTCATTTTCTCTATTATTTGACGCCATTTTGTTTAATTTTGTTTCATTTCCTGGAGTGGGTTGGAACCTTTGATGTGAAGATAACACTGACGTAGTTTTCCACGAAACTGTTTTAATCATCTCCAGATGATGCCAACTTAGTTGGCGAAACGCGCGTCGAGTACAGTATATAGTGTTTTGGTGTTTCGTGGAAAACTACGTCAGTGTTTGTTTAATTTGTCAAAATCTACAATTTTTATCTCTACACTTTTTTCATCTCTAAAAACATAGGTGAAAGTAGATGTCAAAATATATGGAACTACCCATATAAAAACCAAAAAACCATTTACTCATGTTTCTGAGCATTATTGTAGCCAGTTAGGTCTACTTAGAAGCGCACTCCAGCCTAATGTGGCATCGCTCTATTGGGTTATTAAAGTTATTATCTGAATGTATATGTATATTGTCAATGTATCATAAAAATTAGTGACATGCACGAACTTCCAATTGTATTTTATATTTGTATAATTTATTAGTCAAGGGAAAAATTAAGAAATACGTATGTAAATACAGAGATTTCGTGATTATAATCAATCCTACATCTACATAATACATAAATAATTGTTGGCAATTATTTTTTGAAAATATTACGCCTATAAAAAGCAAATTTACAATGCTATATGTAAATAGGCACTTCACAAAGAATATAGAGAATTTAATTTCTCATTAAATGTATAATTTAGTGGCACTTTAAGCGGATTCAAATATAGTTACGTTGAAGAATGTATCGACAACAGGTTGTTGTTAGTTCTACTTCTCATCACGAATAAATCTTGATGTTTCAGACCCTAAAAAACATTTGGCAAGGCTTCTTAAAAATGTCAGTATATCAGCTGTTGGTCATTATTAATTCCGTTTGGTCTGACTGAGAAATGGCTAATGCAATTTTAAGCAAGACATACACACGTTCTGAAAAAATGTGTGAACAATTATTTTATACAAAGTGTAAAAATTGGTCATTTAATATTTAAAGTAGCTCGTTCATATCTGTAAAAATTGCTATATTTACATTTATTGTTGTAAATTCCTACATTACTTGATTAGATTATTTCTAATAAAGACTGCGCATCAGTCTTGACTTACCCCCTTATTGTAATTTTTAACTTAATACTAAGAACTTCTAATTTTCCTGATTTATGGAAACGTTCGAGGTTATATCCTATTTACAAAAGAGGGGACAAAAATAAAATATCATTTGTAATTTTGCAAAACTTCTGCATATTATACAATTATGTATCTGGTATATCTCTTGAGCAGCACGGATTCGTGAAAGGCAGGTCTACAGTAACAGAAGACGCAGCATAGCAGAGAATTTGGACATGAGTGAAAATCTCAATTTTGAAAAAAATATTGGTTACTGTGTTCCTCCTTGGAGCAGCCGACTTTTCCCTTGCATATAAATTTAGTTTCGATGAAAAAAAATTTAACCCGATCACGTCAAAATCATTTTTTTTATTTAAGAATGAATACTAAGTTTTGACTTATCTGTGTGCCACAGCAAAGGATTTCTACTTTTTTTCTCTATACTATTGTTTTACAAAAAAAGACATAATATTTCAAGAACGGCCGGAGTAATTACCAACATAATACATATTTTTAGAAACAGAGCGAAAAGATCTTTCAAAATATGCAAAAATATACATTTAAAAAACACAAGTTTCTCTATTGTTCGACGCCATATTGTTTAATTTTTTATCACCAAAAGATAGTTCACATCAAAATCTACAATTTTGATCTCTACACTTTTTTCATATCTCTAAAAATAAAAGCTGTAGGTAGGTATCAAAATATATGGAACTATCCATACAAAAACCAAAGAAACCATTTGCTCATGTTTCTGAGCATTATTGTGACCATATTATACAATACGATTCGTGAAATGCAAGTCTACAGTTACAAACCTTGTGTGTAAATTCCAGTATATAAGTGACAAAATTAGATCACCAAAGTCAGTTAGATGAAGCATATACTGGATTCTCCACGGCATTTGACCGATTTGACCACGGTATTTTATTTACTAAATTTGAAAACTTTGGACTTCCACGTCAGTTGTAAAATTTCTGATAAATTCATGCAGAAGTCAGGAATACCACAAGGTTCGATATTGAGACCATTTTTGTTTGTCTTGTTCATCAACGTTATCATCTAATCTACTATATGCAGACGATTTAAAACTATTTTGTGAAATTAAATTTGAGACATCACGAGGAAGATAACCTCGATAAAATATAAATATAAGCTGGGTGATTTATAATACAAAGACCAGACTACATGAAGGATCTTGGAGTTGTTTTTGATCCTAAATTATCTTTTATAAGGTATATTGAAATGACTACTTCATCTGACATAAAAGCACTGAACTTATCATAAGCAATTCAAAGAAGTTTGACAGCTTGCATACGCTTAGAGTGCTTTATGTTTCATTTGTTAGATCGCTGTCAGAATATACATCAATAGTGTGGAATCCAAAAAGAGGCAATCAAAACAATATTTACTTGAACTATTCAATTTTCTGAGCTTGCAAAACGTAGGGCGGCATAATTAATCATTTTTTTGTACAAAGTGGTTAATAATTGTAAACCATTACACCTGTCAAAATTTTTCAAAAATGTCAAATATTTCTCAAACGGCTAGGTTTAGGCATAGAATATCCTACATATTTTTGATTCAGAATTTTACGCTCTTTTCGAAAACTTTAAAATATATAGGATATTCCATTTAAAATAAGCAAGTTGGTATCAACTTCCGGTACAACCGGAAGTGCCAAATGCTTGTAATTATTTTATTTCAATTGGTCACATTTCCGTTGGTAGTTCCCTAAATTTTCAAAATTTTCTGGTGCGAACTTTTCCCTATATCGATCGATGCAGTTCCTGGTGAGACACCCTGTATATATATATATATATATATATATATATATATATATATATATATATATATATATATATATATATATATATATAACAAAGAATAGAAGGTCACTGCGGGATGAGATGTAACAGGAAGAAAAGGATAATGGGTATTGCCCGCAAAAAAGGATGAATCCGTCGACACGTGTTTCTGAGTCACTACTCGTAATCATGACGGCTATAAGTTGTAAGGATAGGTACAACTTAGGTTCAACAACACAAAAGGAAACCACTGACAGGAAGCCAGTCGCACATTTGTGGCTGCAATTGAAAGACCCCGTGTTTACAGGGCATCAGACAATATGGCCACGGAGGCAACTATAGCTGCCTGCGTGGTATTCCCTACCCAGGGTTTAGAGTAACAAAGTTGTTGAACCTAAGTTGTACCTATCCTTACAACTTATAGCCGTCATGATTACGAGTAGTGACTCAGAAACACGTGTCGACGGATTCATCCTTTTTTTGCGGGCAATACCCATTATCCTTTTCTTCCTGTTACATCTCATCCCGCAGTGACCTTCTATTCTTTGTTACTCTAAACCCTGGGTAGGGAATACCACGCAGGCAGCTATAGTTGCCTCCGTGGCCATATTGTCTGATGCCCTGTAAACACGGGGTCTTTCAATTGCAGCCACAAATGTGCGACTGGCTTCCTGTCAGTGGTTTCCTTTTGTAGTTGTACCTATCCTTACAACTTATAGCCGTCATGATTACGAGTAGTGACTCAGAAACACGTGTCGACGGATTCATCCTTTTTTTGCGGGTAATACCCATTATCCTTTTCTTCCTATATATATATATATATATATATATATATATATATATATATATATATATATATATATATATATGTATATATGTTCGTAGATAAAATATATATATATATATATATATATATATATATATATATATATATATATATATATATATATATATATATATATATTTTATCTACGAACATATATTTCATTTTTCGTATTACTTATAATAAAATTTTGAAAGAAAAAAAATGGTAAATAAAAGTAACAATAAATACGTGCATACACATGTATATACGCATATATACATAGATGTACAGACATATTATACACTCTCACGCACATATAGATAACCTGACCTTTCAACTAAAATCTTCTTCAAAAAATTCATATGTCATAGAAGACTTTGTCTTTTAATATCTTATTGATTTCCTTCTTAAATATATTAAGAGGATTCTGCTTGATCGATTCTGGCAAATGGTTAAACATGTTTATACCTGCATATATAAGTCCCTTTCCATTTACATCTAAAAAGTGGTGTCAAGAGTTTACTTTTGCATCGTGTATCATGATCATGAATTTCTGAAAGTGTGGGCCGCTTATTTTGTTTTTTGTGTATAATTATACTAATTTTATATATATACAAATTTGTTAGCGTATATATATGATCTCTCTTGAAATACTCTCTGCATGACTCCCATGCTTTTAGATCATAAAGTGCTCTTATGGCTTTTTTTTTGTAATAAGAAAGTACTTTTAGCATTAGTTGATGTTCCCCAGAATAGAATTCTATTCCATATTGCATGATAGAATAAAAATTAGAATAACATATTGTTTTAGCTACACTAAACCGATGTTTTGTTTAATTGTGTTTATAGCAAAAACGTAATTTTTTATTTAACTCAATGTGCATTTTCCAGTCTAATTGAGGATTTAAATGAATGCCGAGAAATTTTGTGCATGTCGTGGGAGTGACTTCTCCATTATTTGTTGATATAGATTACCTGATCTGCATCAGGTAATTTTTTATTTGGTTAAAATATGATACTGAATGTTTTGTTAAAATTTAGAACTAACTTATTGGCTGCAAATCAATTAAACAGGTCTTCTAGTACTATATTTGTTATATCTACCAATTCACCCAGGTCACTATGTCTTCAAGTTATGCTAGTATCATCAGCAAACTGAGAAAATTTCGCTAGTGAAAAATTTGGTACTATGTCATTAACATGTATTAAAAAAAGGTTTGGTCCAAGGATGGACCCCTGAGGGACACCACATTTAATATCATCAGGGTTTGAACTTATTCTCTCTATTTGTCCCCCTTCTCTAGATGTTGTTTCCACGGGCATTTCCGCACTTGCTTATGTACATATTTAGAATTTTTGTGCTCCTACATATGTTTGAATTCTCGTAAAGAAACGCTGTCACAGTTAGTACATGCATCGATTTTAATTTAAATTCAGGCATTTACATGTTGTGACACGGAACGCTGTCACACATTTTCTACAACTAATACACTTATCGCTCGCAAGCAATTTCTCTAATTACCCGTGTTTACATTAGTAATTTACTAAATGAACTATTTGTATTTTGCTGGTGAGTTTTAAAGTGTTCAATTGTCAGGCGGCAACACAATTTACTGTGGAAAATTACATCTCCTTTGGCTGTCGTACATATTTTATTTACATGAATGCATACAAAGAATAATTAAACTTAAACTTTAACAAATTAATTATTCAGTAAATTTTATTGACACTAAACTAGAAGTAATAAACACGGTTTTAGGGGAACATATTGCGATAGACAAATAATGTAAATCCTCAAATAAAGACAGTCTTATTTTGCACTGAGAAGTAAAAAGAGTATCGAACTAAGAAATAAAAAGAGTATCGAACCCTGACAATTTCTTTTTATTTTGGTTTTGTTTTGGTTAAAATCTCACTTTTTATTAAACAAATTTAAACTATGGGATATTGGAGAGAATAGTAAAGAATAATACTATTCCAAATCAAATTTAAAAAAATGCTTAACATTCTTTCGAATGTTCAACCAAGACTGTGTATCTAAACTTTCAAGATTTCTTGCAAATTATGAAATAAAGTATAGTATGTTACTATGTAAAACTATCTTAAGTCGTAGTATGTGTTTTAGTGTGGGTCACATACCGTTCAGGCCTACAAAATACGATACGGGTATGATAGCTGTCGCGCGCAATCCTACAAATAGGATGGTTCAAGAGAAAATGGCGCTTGCTTAACGTTCGACTATATTCTGTTAGAATTTATGTGTAATATTACAAATTTCCTTTGCGGAGCTATAGTGAATTTTATCAGAAAAATCTTCATTAGTGCTAGTTGTTGTTGATGTACCGTTCTTGGGTTTTTGGAGCATTAATGTATCTTCGTATTGGAAGGATTTAAAGTAGTTTGTTGCGTGAGCGTCTCCTTGGATAAAAATTTGCCGTCAAACTAAAATACTCACTATTCTAACCACTGAACGACAGTTCCGTTTCCGACGAGTCTTCAAAGTCGATACAAGACCCTCTCTTGGAAGGTTCTACTGGATTCTACCGGATTCTACCGGTTCTACCGGATTCTACCAGTTCTACTGGATTCTACCGGATTTTACCCTGATTATACCCGGATTCCACCAACTCATATGTTCCTGGTTTAAGTTAGAATTTTATTTTAAAATCTCTCAATAATTTTGAAAGTTTTCATAATTTTAACTTGCAAATTGGCAGCTTTACGTTTTTCGGCATGACAAATAAGAATTTATAACTAATTTTAACGTTGTTCGTAGAGGGCGCTAGTTATACTCTACTGCTCTGACAAATCGAGGCATGTTTCTTTGCCTGTGGAATTATGGTCAAAATTAATCGAATATCTGAAAGAGCGCCCTTCTTTATATAAAAAAGTGACTCTGGTTTAATTTCGACATTTCTATCCGTTTTCCAGATATTTGCTCTTAAACGATTCAATGCATTTCTTTTTTATGCAATTTCTAATTCTTAAAATAAAAAGTGTGCCGGGTAAATCATAAATAATTAATACAAATAGCACAGACACAGAATCATAATTTAATACCTATTAGTTTTTATTTTTGCTTGCAAATAAAGTTACCTTTTCAAGAATTTTTACAATAAAATAATAATAATCTTGAACACACTACTCAACGGGCAAATACCCCGACCTGCATTGGATGATTATACCTTCAAATCATGATAGATCGGTAGCCAATATCACCAATATTGAATACACTGTATCTCTTAGACCAGCAACATTTGTATAATTTATGTTGGACTCAGTGGCGGACTTAGGAAGATAGTCGTAGTAATACAACGATTTGTTTTTAGAGTGTAGCTAAGTGTAGCACCCCTGGAACAAAATCTTGACTAACATTGGGTCTCAAAATATGGATTTTGTTAGGTATTAAAACTAAATTATCATTTGTGCTGAATTAAAAGAGCCACACATTGCATATTTCCTAATAATTCTGGCCACAAACTTTTGAAATCAGCTGAAAATGATAAATTTATCAGCATTAAAAATCACTGCAACAATAAAAAAAAATTAAATTAATTTTTACAGAAACCTATTTGCAATAGAACTTTTTCCGTCGGAGCGAGACTAGAAAACGTTCGCAAGATAGAGGCCAGCGGCGTGACGTCATATGATCGCTGGCTCGCTGCCCATAGCACTGATTAAATGTACATTTATATTAATCTATGCCCATAATAAATAAATAAACTTCGCTAATAACTCAGTAGCCAATATGCACAGAACACATTTCCCTACTTGGATAAGTGTATGAAAAGAAATATATCGGCAAGAAAATGGCGTTTTGTTCCTGGATGCATAAATACAACTAATAAAACTCCATCTAAAATATCTGTAACCGTACCAAAGCATATAATAGAACAGTTCTATATGTGTTGTATAGAAAGTGTTTCAAAAATAGCATGCCAAACTTCTACATGATGAAATAAATTTCAGATATTCGCAGTAAGCTCTAATGTATCATTTTAACTAATATTAACGCACATCAATGTTTTTTGTGGACATGCCTATTGTTATTTGATTGTTGTCGGGGTCAGCGTTGGCTGTAAGCGGAAGCCAACGAAAACAAGCGACGAGCATGCATTTACATGTATTCAGTCGAATGCGTTGAAACAAGGCATGCAATCCGAGAGCTGTTGATACGTTAATGAGAAATGCGATGTTGACAAGACTACATTTATAGTAATATTTACCTATTTTAAGTACTGTTGTATGATAATATAATATTAACAAGCACAAGCGTTATATATAATATAATGTATAGTGAATTTTGTATGTACATAATACATACAAAACTCAGGGTTTTTCTTGGGTATAATAAAATCTTAATATTTAAATACTTCGTCATATGTATTATGTAAGGCGAACATGTTTTAATTTTAGTAATCATTTAGATAAAATTCACTGTTAGAATCTGACGTCTCTGTATACCTAACACCCATGGCGAAAAGCTCTAGGGGGGCGCCTCCTGCGTCCCCTAAATCCGCCGCTGGTTGGACTCAATCGTCACATTTTGGTCTCTAGTATCTCCAGTTTCCAGATTTACCATTCTTAATGAATAAACTGTGTAAACTTGTTTTCTTATCCTAAGGTTCTAAATTCATCATATAAATTTAGGGAATAAAAATTGAATTACCCTGTATATGGATAAAAAAATATTCACTAACCATATTATTAAGCGCAGCTAAAATTATTTAAATCGTTTCAAATATTAACAGATTACAACCTCATTGTTATCAATGAACTGACACAGACACTGAATAAAATCAATCTACACTTCAATTACCCAAACGAGATCATTTTGTCTTTTTCTCTTAAACTTCGTTTTCATTAAAGTTGTTTTCCTTGGTAACTGCATATCATCGCTGATTCCCGTGAACTCATTTGTCGCTGGAAAAGGCCTAAGTCGGCAAGACCCATAACCATTATCGGCGCCCCGACGCTGAGCGTCTGGAACCAGACACATGCAATGTTCTGCTCGAAGGGAAATACGTGCGACGCCTCAGAAATGTTCCAGTTTCGGTAAAACTTATAACTCGGAAAATAACTAAATTTATAACTATTCGTACGTAAAAGGTTTCGGTATTTTTAACCAAAGAAGTGACGACGTTTTTTTTATTGAGATGAAGGTGAGATGTTTATTTACATGTAATAAGGTCATTTTGGCTAGATGTAGTGTATAAGTATGAAGGTAAAATCTTTTTCAAATGAAAAACATAGTTGTGTCTTCCCGTTTGACCGGAAGTGACATAAACTTTTTTTATTTAAATATCAATCACAATAGTAAACTCAATATATCTAGAACAAACTAATGACCAAGAAATTATACAAATTATCAACGAATTAAAACTCAACAAAGCACATGGTATGGATTCTCTAAGGGCAGAAACAATTAAGGAATGCGACGAGTATATAGTTGGACCATTATTGTACATTTTTAATAAATCTCTCGAATGCACAGTGGTCCAAATTTAGTTGAGAACGGAACTAATATTTTTTTTCCTTGAAATGTCTTAAAAGCACTAAAGAATCATGGGAAAAATATGAAAAAAAATCTTGGCTTACAGATATGGTTTTTAAAAGGGGTGGCATGTCGGGAGCACTAGGTTCCGTATGTCTGTAGGGTTTTTTGACTACGACCTTGTTTTAACCATTTAAAATTATTATAATCATTCTGTATATTAAACGGAATGATTATGAAATAAAAATAACGAAAATGAATTGATAATATTTAGGAGCTTAGGGGTAGTTTTGAAGGAAATACTATACTTTTTTAAAAACATTTTTTTCAAACAGGTCAACTTATCACTCAATTCAAACGTAGAATAACAAAAATAGGTCAGTTAAGTAATTTCAGTCACTTTCACTGTCGTCATCTGTTGATGATACATTTGTGGTTGTATCGCTTTCATCTGCAGAACCTTCTTCCATAACCGCTGCACAAAGCCGTTCAGTTTCCGGCTTAAGATCTGGTTCCTTTAACAGGCTTATAACCTCTGAACTAAAGGATGAGAGTTTCTTGTTCGGCAATTTTCTTGAAGATGATATTAATGGATCCGACGAAAGTAGTAACCTATTCAATAAATCTTCATTTGTAGTCACCCTCGAAAACTTTCTGGTATGAAACTATCTAAACTTTTTTAAATCTTTATTCCGAGATTCCTGAGCTTCCTCAGACAGTTGCCCAATGGGTAATAGTGCAGTTCTTATTATTGCAGATCCGTGAAGGAGAATTTTATGAACTGACGCAGGCATGTAATACCATGGATACTTTTCCACGAACAGTCTGTCCGTTTGCACTGCATATTTGTCGAAAACCTCACAGTTAATCTCGTATCCACAAGATAATGCAGATAGTATAACGCCGAACATTCTAATTATCTCTTCATGAATACCAGTTATGGAAGCCGATTGAGCTGGATCTTTAAAAAAACGTCTAGCTGTATTTCCGTCATTTGTACTTCCACTTCCACCAGGTTTCGGAATGTCTACTAACAAATCCATTTTTTTTTCTGAAATCTTGTAATTTTTTTTTCGCACTTCAACAATGGATTTATTTTCTCCTCATATCTGCCACTTTTTTATCTCCAATCTGTATGATACATGTAATAGACATTCAAAACATCGAATCCATGCATGTAAAGTTGATAAACCAAATTGAAAAGATTGTTCGTCTGCCTGCTTTTGTAAAACTGCATCAATGTTATTCATTTCAACAGGTTTTGCTTTACATAAATAGCAGATCTGAGCAGAAGATGTGTCAGTAAAGGCGTTACAAACCTTTCCGTTTATCATTGACATTATGCAAATATATCTAATTCTGATGTCTTGGTTCTGAACTGTACAATTAGTTGGCTGAAGTTCTGCTATTTGAGCTTCAATGTGTTGCATTTCTGCCAACGAAAGTTGTGTGGTTTCCTTTTGAAACTGGAAGCGAATCGGTCGACAATACCTTGTAGAGGATGGCCTAGGATTTTGCCATACAATTCGTTTTTTCTTGATCTGGTTGCTGAGAATAAAGCTGAAGTGGTACCTATGATGATAAAAATAAATACCACCACTTAATCCCATCTCCTCATATCGTTGTTTATACCGTGAATGTCCAGTACTACCATCGCAACCCCATTTAACTAATAATACCAAATCCTTCGATTGTTCTTCAGTCAAACTTAAAATAACTAGTCCCTGTAATTGAAGTAGCTTCCAGAACTCTATGGTAGGCGGGATAAATATCAGCGTTATGTTTTTTCCCCTCTTTTCTTAATAGTAAATACTGGTGCTTTGACAATTTTCCTTCGACAATAAGTGAAACTGCTTCATCTTCATTGTATGGTATAACATTTTTTCCGTTCTCTAGTCTTGAGCCATGAAGATCTTATCTTTCCAGCACGAGCAGGAGTTGTGAACACAGCTTCTGAAATCAGTTTAGAAGTTGCCTGTTGACCCTTTTCTTTAAGACTTTTTTTTGGCAGCAAATGTAAGTTCCTCAACTTCATATACTGCTGCTATATTTTCCACTCTCTTTCTTTTCGCTCTTTCTCCTATTTCTAAAAATGATTTCTTTGGAGGACCAGTTGATGTACTTGGTTGTGGCTCTGCAGAGGGCTCCTTTCTCTGAACCAAATCTGATTTTTCAAAAACAAATGCTCCATTTAACCAACTGTCATTCCTTCTTAAAAATCGAGCCACAGTATTCGCGCAATTTTCAAATTTTTCAAAAACTTTACTGCAAAAACGACTGAAGACGTCATTGTTTGTCAATATTACCCTCTATTTCAAAGTATTGGACTAAATAATTGAGTAGATGCTTTGTTTGAATATTGCGGTTTTCTCTGGATTTCTGTCGTAAAATATCGAAAAGTTGCCTTCTCGTTAACATTTTCAATAAAGGACGAAATTTCCTAAAAATTAAAATATTAGTATTAACATTATTCGTAGCATTATTATTAAATAATTATTAATTATTTTATGCCATATCACGTTTAATGTATGTATAGAAAAATAATACATTCTCACAGAGACTCAAAATAAATTAAATATTTTTAAACTGGGGCAGTGGTGGTCCTCAAATATTTGATATGTTTTTACTGACACTTCAAGCTATTTTTTAAATATTTTTCGAGAGCGGGGACTCGCGGGGATTTTTCTGTAGGTCTACGTGAAGTTTAAAATTTACACTGATTTGAGAAACAATGCAGAAGTTAATGCTTGTGAAATAAATAAATTGCTTACCTGACTAAACTGTCCAATATATATTTCACCAAAATAGCATACAAAATATTAACTACCACCTCTGAACAAACTCGGACTACTAAACAAACTTTTATTACATTAAAGCGCACTACATAAATGCTTGGGTTTACCCAAGCGTACAAAGCAGGCAGATAGCCGTAATGACCTGAAATTATAGGAAGGGATGGTCTGGGTATTTCCGCATGCGCCCCTAAAATTTTATTAAGATACAACAACCTTGAGAAAATGGGACTTTTTTCCGCTTTTAAACCAGATCGGAACCACTGTGGAATGTGGCACTTTTCCCAGATCGCAGTTATTAAACCAACATATAAATCTGGTGACCAATTAGACCTCCATAATTATAGACCTATTTCATTGCTGTCATGTCTGTCAAAAATATATGAAAGAATTATTAAAAAAAGATTGTTAAGTTTTATAAATAGATATCATATATTATCAACAAAACAATATGGATTTCGAGAGGGCAAGTCAACACAGGATGCAATTGCTGCTATTAAGAAGTATCCATCTGCCGTTCTATCCAATAGTGATGTAACACTTTTGACTTGATAAGCAAGAAGTTGACCAGTCTTAATTAGTAGAAAAAGTTCAAGTATAGGACCTTCGTAACCCGTGGACGAGTGGGACGTTTTCTTTGTTTAACGGAAGAGTTTGCACTATTTTAAACTTAGATTTTGCTCTATTTGCATTTCAATTCTGCACTAGTTGTAACTATATTAGTTAATTTAGGAATTTAAAAATATCGTTAACTTAGTTACTCTATAATTTGTATGTAGGGTGTCATAAAATCAATTCATTAAATTTAGGAGTAGGGAATTATTTAGCGTTCCTTGTAAATACAATAATTAATAAATCGTAATATTTCAAATTCCTCCTGTAAGTAGGAATGCTTGTTGGGGAAAAAAAAATAAGTAATACACGAAGGATTTCGTTGGCCAACTGCATCGTTCTTCGAGGGATTAGTCTAGGTGAGTTAACCTTTACATTATAAAATTTAGTTTTTGTTAATAAGCTTATTTATAGCGGGGATTAATTTTCTTTATTCGTTCGACAGAATGAATTATTATTGTTGTGGTATCTTCAGCAATATAGATTGAACGTATAGTTTGATGATTTATCCAGATAAAGGAACCAACCCACATTAAAAGGTTACAGTACGCACAATATTTGTAGTTATATTGTATTGTAATATTCATAACTAATCACTAAATCATTTTGAGGAAATCATTATTTATTACTGTTACTAGTAGTTAGGGAATCTGCATAATTCAGGATTACGAAGCATTACAATCTCTAAAGATTTTGTCTTTGTTAGATTTTGATCTTAATTCCTCCAACTATGTAACCAAAATATAACAGACAAGAGATGGTTGATGGATGCCAAGTGATTGGACAGCACTTTAATATCGTTAATGCTTTTTATAGCAATTCATTATCAATGATATTGTACCTGTATTGCAATATTTAAAATCTATATTTTGGCGAATGCGCCCGGTATAAATACTAGTTTATTTAGTAAACCGCATAGAAAATGGTTTCTGCAACAAATTGTACAGCAAACATGAACTAAAAAAATAAATTTACTGTTTGTTTGCTTTACTAAAATATTTCTTACATAAAAACACTTAAATGACTCTTTCCTTTTGCTTCATTTAGCAACTTTTCTGTATTAATATGTTTAAACTCTAATATATTACATTACTAATTTAGAATTGTTACAAAAGCTCATATCTTGATAAGGTAATCATAACGCAAAATCAGGGTTCTGACTGAATAATATTTTAGTACGTAAGATTACATTAGGTTATATAATATGCAAATTTGAAGTTATCTTATATTTAAGAAACTGGCCCCTCTAGGGTACTATCAGCTACACAATACCACAATTGCAAATCCAATACATGATTTAACACTGCAAAAACTTAACAATCACTTTTTTATCTTTTGGCTTTACATGTAAAACTTGGTATGTCCTTCAGCTGGAATTGAAATATGAAATAATAACAAATAAAAAATCGTTTTCTTTATAAGAATCTACACTGGGATATTAAGTTCTGTATTTGTGAATACTTTATTTCAAGGCTTCAACGTTATATATATTTAAATCTGTTATTTTCTCAATAATCCATAACAGCGTCTTATTGATTTTTACCATTGTAGAGGAGACTGTATTTGTTTTCATTAACTTTCGGCTGAGTACTGTACAGGATAAGCCAGTTAAATGAATTCACCACTAAAGTAACTGTTCTACATATTTTAATTCAAAAATATTTTAACAAAAGGGCGTAAAGCTCCCTAACAGTAATGTGATTATTGCCTAGTATAGTAAAAGGTTAACTTTTACTACGGGACAAATTTGTTATTTGAGATAAATGCGCCGGACTCTTATTCATTTTTCTATCAATGAAACCATAATACTGCCATTTACAATTTTTTGAAGTGCCTGGAAAGTTATTAAATATTTACATTCGTTTGATCACATCTGTATAGTTTGTTTTATTACCATTTTTTATATTTCATCAACGTTTATTCCACAATATGCTGAAGAAAACAGTACATAATATGAATTGTTGTTTGCAATTATCACTCAAGGAAAAATGTGGATAGAACAATCCACTTTCACTATTTTCCCAAGAAAGACGCAGGTTTTGTTTATATCACCAATAGCTGTGGTATTGTGGAGAAAGTAGATAGAAGAAAAGTATGGGAGAAAGCAAAATTGATGGGAAAAGCATTAACTTCTGCATTTCATGTCCATTTCAAGCCAGGTGACTATAAAACAAAAGGCATATAAACTTATAATAGCGACATTTTTTGTTAGGCACTATTAGCAAAATATAGTGCAAAATAGTTATTACTTATTAAATTTATTTACCAGCTCTCGATTAACGTAATAATAATATTGTTACGTGTTTGCTATCCACACAAACACCTCTACTCGTAGATTCGTTGATTGAAAGTTCAGGTAACACTTACGCACTACTTTATTTACTAATTAACAATTAACAACAATAGATTAATTACTGTCTTAATTTTAATCACACTTGAACACTTATAAGTCTCATTCTTATTTCCTCTTTACACGTTCACGTTCAACTTAAGACTGAGTCTCGGCCCACCGTGTGTCTTATTTATACATCCATTCACACAGTCTAAAGCATTCCAGAATATTCCCGGCCGTTCACGTATAATTAGTTTCATCTAACCAGTCTACACAGTCCAGTGGCGTAACAATATATATTTTTCTACCTAAGACAAAACCCACAGAAGCAAATAAATCGAATGTAAACAAACCCAGTATCAGCTGATCATTACTCGTCTGATCGTAGCGCCATAAGCGCCATGGTGATTTTATTTCCCAATAATAAAATACCAAGTTGTTTTTGTTTTATGTGGTTGGATAACTACTTATAATAAATAGAATTATTTATGGCTTAACATTTATTTGTAAGATTCATGTTTTAAATAGCAAATATGCATTTTTAATCATAACACAAATTATTCCCTTAATGCTAATTAATAATATTTTCAATTTCACGGCAATCCAGTTCAAACCTTATTTTATTATTTGGGTAATTTTAAAGCTAAAATAAAAATAACATTAGTTTGCCTCGTATTGATGATCCAGTTATTTAAGAATTTTTAACTATATTAAGCGGAAGAGTTTAAAAAAATTCGTCTCTAATAAAATGTAATTTACTGTTTCATTAATAAAGACGTTTATCTATTTAAATAATATTAGTTTGCCTCGTACTGATAATCCAGTTATTTAAGAATTTTTAACTATATTAAGTGGTAGAGTTAAAAAAAAATTCGTCCCTAATAAAATATAATTTACTGTTTCATTAATAAAGACGTTTATTTATTTTCTTCCAGGCAGAACCGATACCGAACAGTTGTCCCGTGAACTTAGACATTTCCTTGGTGGGCTGGTTTGATCTTCAGTTCCAAAAGGTGCGTCCGGCTTCATCCCTTCGAATACACCGATTATTAGCAGGACCAAGTTGACCGAGTAGCCTGGATTCAGCACTTGAAGCTCGTACTGGAGATCCTGATATTTGGTCTGGCTGACCATAGAAAGGCAAATATCAGCCTGGTTGATAAACCAAGTGTTTCTATGTCTATGTTCTTATAAAAGACGCAAGAGGTTTATAGACGTGCTGTTGAAACAGATTTTCTTATTCAGCAGCTCTGATTCAATATTTTACCCGATTTAGCTAAAGCTCAGTTACTATTTCATCGGCCTCCTCGCCTGGTGTTAAACATGAGATCGAATTGATCTGCGGCTCTTTTTGCTTCCTTGAACAATCTTGCGTCCACTCTTGCAGTTTTGTGATGTTTTAAGAAACGAGAGAAGATCCAAGCTCCTGAGAATGTTACATGCCATACTCAGTACTACTCTGCAATGCATACACTCCAGGCTCTAAAACCCTTGGCTCACTCGTTGATGTGGGAGATACACACGACGACGATTGCATTTGTGAATGTTGATCATATTGCGGGTACTCTGTCTAACTGACACAGCTTGTCAACTGTCTACTTTATTACTCCAAAGGAGTATAACAGATCCATAACGACAAGCATATTAGTAGCAGATACCTTGTTCTTCCCCCAAATCTATCGGAGTAGGTGTCTGTACTACCTGGTTGAGGAAAGAAGACCTGCGGAAAGAATGTTATTTCTGCATTTCATTCACAATTAGGCGTAAATGAAATAAATGAATTAGTACATGAAGAATTTTTGCGGTCGTTTGTATCCACACTTACTCATTGGGAGAGATATTGTATCTCTAGTAAATGGGCAATACTCTGTATTATCGCAGTCAACTTGACAGATATACCAGCGACTTACCGAAAAATTTACTAAATTGTAGTACAAGGTATCTTATCGCAAATTAAAAGCTAACAACATTTTTTTTACGGTGACAGAGTGCACTTTGCAGTGTGAATCGGTTGCACTGTGAACTGTGCACTGAATTAAGTAGTTGTCTAAATAAAACAAGACATATTAATGAAAAACAAATATATTTCTTGAACTTAAAAACAAATTTGTATGCCAGTATATTATAAGTAAAAATAGTGATAAACATAAACAAATTAAAGAAATAAACGGTAATATAACTAAATACGGTGATATTTCAAACATTTTGATAAAATAAGTAAAGAAAAAAGTATTTTTAATTTTTTTACTCTTTAACATTTTTTATGGTGGTTCCCACTCTTGAGTTTAATGTCCTGAAATATGTTTGACCGTGTTATTAAATAAGTGTACGTAATTGGTGTAAATAGTTTATTGAGGGAATGAGGAATCCGATTTTTGTGCGCCCATATAAAATATGTACAAATTAAGACGACATTCGTGCAAAATGTACTTTTGTGCTTTCATATTAAAAATGTACTAAATTTAGTACAAATGTATTAAAACGACAACACTGACTCAGGTTGTCATCCTGGGATACTCCTCTCCTGAATGCTACCTGCTCTCTCGTGACCTGCTGTGCAACAGATATGCTGAAACGAGTGCTTCAGAGAGGTAGCTGCTGTTCTATGCATTTTACTAATGGTACTGGTACACCAAGACATTCGAACAAGTGTAGCAATGGCTCGTGAGATGTTGTATCAAATGCCTTCCGGTAATTGATTCGTCATCGGCGATATATTCCGCTTGTATTGCTTAATAGACAGCGGTCCATTAGCAGGCAGTCCTAATAAAAAAGCACACAATTTTTCATTCATTCCAGGGGTCGGATTTACCAATCGGTTATGACGTAAAACCAGGGTTGGCTTAAGGTTGTTATGTGTCAAATTTGCAGGCATATATGAAACGGTATCTTACCTTGACATTTTTTTTTGCGAATTCCGTATTATTCAAAATTGATAAAGTAAATTTTTTATAAACACTCATCGAAGAGAACTGGAAGTATAGGGGGATGTACTTAACACTAAACTAATACACACAAGTATTTTTCACTGCTGGTTACAAGAATAAAAGTATGTTACTAATATCTGTTCTAAATGTTTTGGAGTTGACCTTTGTTACGTGAAGTATATTCTGACATGTTTTCTTCAAAATTCTTCCAGCAGCTTTCATATAATTCACTCTATCGGTAAGAAATAATAAGAACTTGTCCTTATTTTTTGTATATTTGTCACCCCAAAACTCTTGTCGACTTGAATTAACTACCTCAGCTATAGTGTAAGAATTTGAAGCTCCTTAGCGATCAAGTGTCCGCTCATCGAACAATTTTCCTCCAATGTACTCACTGAAACATTCGCTACCTTAAAAATGCAAGCATTGGTGGTTTCGTTCACGCTAAGCTATGTACTTCCCATACTTCCCATTAAGATTAAAAGAAATTTTCTGTCTAATATTTTCACACTTCGCTGAAAAATATTTTTTTCTTAGTGTAGCATGTTAACTATATTTACCACTAATACATTTTTCCAAAAATGTGTAAAAAGTGGATGGTCTAGTTTCGACCAAGGTATGTTACATCCTATCGTAAATTTCACTAAATCTAAGGTAAAATTACGTTCTATGTCACTGTAAATAATGCCACCTACGTTCCGTTTATGGTTTTCTGACGAAATATGTCTATTAATATTTGTGTTGCATGACCACGAAATTGATTTGTCACATCTAGTGCAATACAATTGTCTACCATCAAACCGTAAATCGGCAATATAGCGAATCCAAGAATTTACTGTAGCTTCCGTCGGTTTAGTACGTTGTGATATTTTAACTGCGGGTTTTTAGTACCTACGTCTGAATGAATCCACGATATGCAAGATATTGTTTGATCGTGTTATGTTTTCTCCCCTCAGTAATGTAAATTACCAGTATATTGTAAAAAAAAATTATTACTCATTACGTTTTCATTTAATATAGTGCATTCCTCGACAAAACTAAGTTACGCATTAACATTGTAAAATTAAATAAAATGCACTTAATATGTTGCATTACTTTCTTTTTTATAGTTTGGGAATGTTTCAGTAGGTGTTTACAATATAGTATATCATCTGTAAAAGACATCCCTGGAATCCGATCGGTGAATCCGACCTCTGTTTATTACCTACTCTTCATTTTCTTTAACTCAGACACATCGAAACAATAATTTTCATAGAAACATAGTTGATATTCTATTTCAATGTATGTAAAAGTTGACAATATTTAAAGAAACGTGCAATTTATGCAAATAGGAATATTCATGAGTGAAAATTGTATAAAATTATTAAAGAAGCATAATTAAATCACTTAATGCAAATTCTAAAGATAAAAATCCGCATTTGTAAATATTAAAATTAACCAGTAGTCAGTTGGAACAGGTATATTATACACAACAGTGTGTAAAATAACATTAAATAAGAAAATGTTAAAAAATATAAATCAAGTTAATGATGAATTGTATATTTGTAGGAAAATATTATTTAGAGAAAACATCTGATAGCTAATTTAGGTTAGATTTTATCAACTTATTGTTTCACCAACCCCACAGGAGCCAGCGAAGGAGTTTACGATAGCCATGGTGATTTATTGTTTTCACTAATCGAGATAACTTAAAAATTAGCATAAACATAATAAAACCTGGAAAGTGCTACTTTTAGTTTGAACAGAAAATAGCCAGTAAAAAGCTTTGTTTTAGAGTGAGTGAGTTATAGTTCAGGTTGGCAATTTTCTGAAAACAAACAAACGGAGTTTTGAAATAATGTGGAAGGTGTCTGATCTAAAATTTATATATAGTAATAATAATAATTAATGGAATCCTACATGTGAGTAACCCATTGCGTAAATGAAGGAAGAATAGATTTAACCTTCATAAAAACTAGTTTCGAGTCACATAAAATTTAACTCGTTTTCAGCGCTCCACTGAAATATGAAAATTACTGCGCAATATCCTCCATATTTTATTTAACATACAATTTTAACATATACTGTTATGTGAAATTTTGAGGTATATTAGAAAGAACATTGCACTTTATAAAAATTATTTTTTGGAAACCATAATTTTTATTAAATTTAAAATTTAAATTTTACAATAAACTGATAAAAAAATAAATATTAACATAATCCCTACGAATAATGTGACAAAGTGTCTGATCCACATTCTTTTAAACAAGTGGTAAAATACAACGTATAAGTCAGAAATTGTTTGTAGATTTGATTAGTATATTCCTTACAATGTAATGGAATATAAATCAAATACAAACTTTACCCTTTATAGTGACAACCACACTGCGGTGACTTCAAAACCTGGTTTACAAGGTACGCACTACATCAATAGAAAAAGTTGTTTATATTTGATCTTTAAGAGCTCACACCAAACTTTTAAAATTTGTTGTTGGTGCGAGTTGAATTTAAATTGCAACACAGATCTCAAATACGAAGAAATTGTTAAAAGAATAGAATCGGTATTAAGTAATAATTGATGTTGACTGACTGAAGTTATATAATGCTTAAAGTTCAAACGTAGATGCTTCAAACTCAACTCAGCGCGGTGGTTTAATCGTTATAATTAACAATAGAAATTCCACGGAGTAACGTCTGTTTTTAAAAATAAATGAAATGACCGAATTTTCATTTAAGATTTCCTTTTGTATTCAGTAATCTCCAGCATATTTAAAAAAAAATAAGAGGTACAAGATATTTTAAAAATGTACAAATATGAAAAATTACATATAAGGCACCTCAATCAACAAATAAGTTAAAAATCAAATTATTATCAAAATAAATGATTTTCTTGAACATTCTGATAAAAATGCAACAAATATGATGAGTTGGCCATGCAAACTCGGCCGTTTATTAATAGTTATTAACGATATAAGTTTGATTATTGAATCTCTAACAAAATGACTTTGATTGCCAGGACGAGGCGATGAGCCAAGTTCTGCGGCAATCAAATGAGTTCGTTAAGCAATAATCAAACGTGTATTGTTTAATATTTTACCTCCATCGGTGAAAATAATAAGTTTCCATTTTATTATTACGTGTAAGATGCATTAAAAATACAAATGTCAGAAAATTTGACGTAAAATCCAAAATAAGTCAGCTTGTGTTTGATGTACGTATCTCTATGGTAATTTATATAAAAATTAAATGATATTATTGCTCAAATAAATAAATTCTGCTACAATTTATGTTATTCTTTGTTAGAAAAAAAAAACAAAGCAGTTAAGGATTCATAACAGCACTAGTGCGGTAATAGAGATCTTAACTAAACCCAAATTCATTTCTTTAATAGCTTATAACAACACCAACGTATATTGTACAGAATACGAAAATGAAAGAAAATAATTAAACTATTGAAGAAAATGACAAATACAGAACCAAATAATTTAACACCTGGACATAATTTTAATCAACATCATTGTAATAACACAGAAACAACATAGGAACAATATAGGCATAAAAAATAAAAATACATAATTAAATAAGATATTCAAATGGTCTTCCACTATTATTCGAACATTCTCTGGATCGCGAATTGTTTTTAAATTAACATTTAATAAAATCTCTGGTGTTACTGCCTCACAAGCATTTGTAAATTTTTGGTCATCATCATCATCATTCGATCATCAATATTCTATGGCATGCGGAGATAAATTTTATCTTTTATATAAACCCAAATAAAAAAAGGTAGAATTGATAATCTAAAACTGAATGCAGTGCTACACTTTCCTCAGGAAATAAGAGTGCTACCGTAGAGAGGCGATATTTGGCTTTTCAGGGGTTATTTGGTTTACTGCAGAAAACTTTCAAAATTACTCTTATAAATAGTGCATCTGTGGTAACGAAGATGTAGCACATTATATTAGTGGTGAAGGTCCAGAGTTGTTTGTGTATCAATTTCCATCTGTCAGCTGTGCAGTAAACAGTTTTTTTGTCCGGTTGAAATTGTGTGCGTTTTTAAAGTTTTTTTATCTTTAAAATTCCATGTGTGGAGAATAAACGGTAAGTACTACCTAAACATTTATCAGAGGCCTGAAAAATATCATGTTTTGCTAATAAATTCACAATTTTGTTTAATTTATTTTTTCAAAGTACAACACATAACCGCCATTTTTATTTTAAGGGGCTATTTGGTTTTATTTGGGGGCTATTTGGTTTTACTTAGGGGTTATTTGGTTTTGGCACTTTTTTTCGGTTAGCTTGTTTATTTTGGACTTTTTATGTATAAGACAAGTATAGGACTTGTTATTTTTCTTTCAGATGGTCCGCACATATAAAAGGAGATATACAGATGCCCGAAAAGGAAAACAATTTAGTCCGTATAAGTCATACACAGATGCTGATTTGAAAAATGCAGTCAGGGTAGTTAAACAACAAGGCTTAAGCTATAACGAGGCTTCGCAAAGATATAAAATACCAGCAACGACGATTGGTAGAAATATCCGGGGTGAAAATGCATCATATGGACTGGCGGGTCGACCCACAGTCTTTTCAGTTGAAGAAGAGAACGCTTTTATTCAGCATGTTTTGGCAATGGCGGAATGAGGTTTTCCATTTGACATGCTTGATCTTAGATTTCTGGCAAAGCGATATTTGGATAAGTCTGGTAGACGAATTAATTTCTTTAAAAACAATTTGCCTGAAAGAGATTAGGTATAGAATTTTTTTACAGAGGCACAAAGATAAATTGTCAAATCATCTGTGTTTAAATATATCTCTAAAGCGCGCGGCAGTTAGTGAAGAGGATATTGACAATTTTTTTCAACACTATGAGAAAGCTCTTTAGAACGTTAGTCCCGACTGTATCGTTAATTACGACGAGACTAATTTGACGGACGATTCTCGTTCTAAAAAATTTATCTGCCGACGAGGAAGTAAGTATCCAGAACGAATAACAAACAGCACTAAGACATCAATTAGTGTAATATATGTTGCTGCAGCGGATGGTTCGCTGTTGCCCCCATACGTAGTATACCGTGCAGAACACATGGAGGCAAGGAGGACCTCAAAATACTCTTTATAATCGGTCCAAGAGCGGTTGGTTCGATTCTGCCTGTTTCGAAAATTGGTTCATGATAACTGTTGTTGACTACTTCCGTACAAAGTCATGAAGAAAACTGCTTATAGGAGATAATTTGTTCTCCCATTTTTCAAAGGCTGTTATCCAAGAATGTGAAAGATTGAACATTACATTTATTTTCTTGCCTCCAAATGCAACGCACATTATGCAACCGTTGGACGTTGCATTCTATGCACCTCCCTAGAGATATTCGAGGGAAATATGAACAGTGTGAAAAAAAGGTCCATGTATGAAATTTACTGCGCTGCCGAAAGATGATTTTCCAGGTCTCATTTTAAAACTACAATATAAATTAGATTCCGAAAATAAAGGTAGTAATAATATCGTGTCAACTTTTAGAAAAACTGGTTTATTTTCTATTGATTGCAGTAAACCAAAAGAACGACTGCTCGGACTGTAGCAAGTATAGAAAATATAAAAGATCATGTTTCTCAAGCAGTCTTAGATGCTTTAAATGAAGTAAGAGAAAAGACAACCCCTCCAACAAGCAAATACAAGACGGAAACGACTTCAAGTCGAACTTGGAAAGAGTGCCAATTTTGAGACGCCTTCGACAAGTAAAAAAACGAAAAAAAGTACAAAAAATAAAAAACAAATAAATTGGGAAAGTGATACCGACACGTCCGATGCCGATGAGATATCAATAAGAAGCTCTGACTTAGACAATGAGTCATTTGATGAAATTGAAAGGGAAAATGAGAGTGAGACTAATAACGATCCAGAGATCATGAACAAAAATGAAAAAAAGAGAACTGGGTTTAGTACAATATGCCAAAAAGAAAATGAAGAGATGTTATGTCGGACAGTTAATGGATATCGTTGAGGGGATGTGTAGAATAAAATTTGGATCTGTTCTAAGTCCAATTTTATTATTGCTTTATATTAGATGCATTCTACCATGGTATTCTCTGGAATAATTACATTTTAATAGTCTGAAGAAAATTGCTGTCAGTACATTTTAGGGTCATGACTTAATATATTTTTCTTTAACACAAAATATAATCGGTTTCTACAATCGTTATATTTAGCAGTAATGATTTTGTCCTGCATAATCATCACATTTCAAATCAATCTCGTACGAAGGTTTTGAAACGCATTTTGATGAATATCAATATCTGATCTTGTCTTCTGATTTTCCATGGAAGAGTCACTAAAAGACGACATTTTTCAAAAAAAGAAAAAAATAAAAATTTTGTATTTAATTTGCCATAGCAATGAAGCATATTTGTCTAAGAAAAAAATTAGTAATTTTTGTGATATTCAGAGATTGCACTTAAAAATGTTTGTCATAATTTGTTTGTGAAATTTTTTGATAAAATACATACGCATGTATTACAAATTATCAGAGGTAGAATTTACCAATCGGATATGACGTAGAACCAGGGTGGACTTGGTGGTTATTTGTCAGATTTGAATGCATGTATGAAATGATATCTTTGAAAATTTTCTTTAGCGAATTCCGTATTATACAAAGTTGATAAAATCAACTGGAGGTATAGGAGGATGTACACACACAAGTATTTTTCACTGTTGGTTACAAGAATAAAAGTATATTATTAATATCTGTTTTAAATGTTTTGTAGTTAAACTTCGGCGCCTTTCATTGAAAATCCATTTATATTACGAGAAGGACCGCTCGGCGTCAACAGATATAACTGGAGCATACTTAAAATATGCAAACTTTCGCAAAGTCACCACATTCATGCCCGGTGAAGCAAGGTCTACTTCTTTGTCGCTTAAAAAGGTCTATTACACCTGTCATCGTAACAAATCCGGGATTTTTTGGAATTTTGTTTGTACCCTCGGAGCAATTTCTCCCTGTAATTGATAAATATGTTGTCGACGATCAAACGTAACATTTATTACATCCTGTAGTAAATTCTGATGCTGGCTGATATTGAAAGTCTTGTATGGCTAGAGGAATTCGTGAAAAGCTTCCGTGTATGATCTTCAGATTTTCTTGAACAGTTGGATCCATAGATGCCTGTTGCGCCAGTGAAATAGCAACTGCGTTATTTGGATTTAACTGCTGCATTAGGCATTTCACGTTTTCTAAATGACAGTAATAGTACGATGCTGCCTCTATCCAAGTTCCCCATCGTGTTTAAATGGGCTGTGGAGGTAATGGAGTATTTGGTAGAATTTCATGTAATAACCGTACACGACTTGTTGCTTTAAGAAAAACCTTCTTTACACTAGATATCAAATTATTAACATTAGGGTAGCACCCCTAATAGCTTCAGCAATCCTATAAAGCCCTTGTGCTAAACATGTTACATGAAATATATTCTGATATATTTCCTTCACCATTCTTCCAACAACTTCATATAATTCACTCCATTGGTAAGAAATACTAAGAACTTGTCCATATTTTCTACATATTTGTCATCCCAAAACTCTTGTAGACTTGAATTCACTACCTCCGCTATAGTGCGAGAATTTGTAACTTCTAAAACTTTAGGGGCAATCAAGTGCCCGCTCATTGAACAATTTTCCTTCAATGCACCCACTAAAACATTCGCTACCTTAAACTCGCACACATTAGTGGTTTCGTCCACGCTACACCAGACTTACTTTCTATTAAGCTCAGAAGAAATTTTTTTGACTAATATTTTCACACTCCGTGGATAGATATATTTTTCTTAGTGTAGACCCCGAAGGCACGTTAACATTGCTATATCTGCCACTAATATATCTATCCAAAAATTATCTAAAAAGTGGATTGTCTAGCTTCGACCACGGCATATTACATCCTATCATAAATGCCACGAAATATAAGTTAAAATTACGTTGCATGTCACTGTAAATAAAGCCACCTACGCTCCGTTTATGGTTTTCTGAGGAAATATGTCTATTAATATTTGTATTGCATGACCACGAAATTTCCTTGTTATATCTAGTGCAATAGAATTGTCTACCATCAAATTGTAAATCGGCAATATCGCGAATTCAAGAATTTACTACAGTCTCCGGTGGTTTAATACGTTGTGAGATTTTAACTGCGCATTTTTTAGTACCTATGTCCGAATGTATCCACGTTATGCAAGATACTGATCTCTGATCTTGTTATGTGTTCTTCCCCTCCGTTGGCTTTCAGTAATGTAAATTACCAATATACTGTAATTTAAAAGAATCTATTACGCCTTACGTTTTAATTTAATATAGTGCATGTCCTAACAAAACTGAGTTACCATGAAAATTGTAAAATTAAATAAAATTGCACTTAATATGTATTTATAGTTTGGGAATGTTTCAGTAGATAGGTATTTGCAATATATTATATCTGTAAAACCCATCCCTGGGAACCGATCGGTAAATCCTACGTATGCAAATTATGGATAATTTTAGTGCAATCTTACCCAAAAAATATCGATAATTTACAATGTACTTATGGTAGCACTAGTAATTTTTTAACAGTTTGTTGAAAATATGGTTTTTTGAGTTTTTTGCTTCTCCTTCTATCGTCTTATAATTTTCAAATATGTTAATGAAATATGACTATATGCGTATTTAAATAATATTCAATAATATCTTTTTTGAAGCTAATTTTCATTAGCTGAGCGATTATGTAGATATTTAAATACATCTCACGCCAAGAAAACAGCAATGATAGATAATCCACAACAAGAAACGCAGTTAACGATGTAGGTACTGTTTGAATTAATAAATTTCAACTGGACATTGCAAAAATTATTTTCAAAAACCACGTAATAAAAATAAAAAGAGCCCTGTTTAGACTTTAAATAAAATGTACATAATAAACATTAACATTTTATTGGGACACTTGAAAGTCATTTAAAAGTTATTCAGCTCGTTATATATTAGGATGCTCTTACGAAACGAAAGTTTTAGTTCCAGTTTAGCCGCTGGGGAAATCAACTGCGATAGTCGCGTATAGGTATTGAAATGTAGTAGACCCGGATGGGCCATATTAAGGAAGTATTACACACTTTTCATCATTATGCTTGCTTTAATGTTGATAGGTGTTACTTAAATTTTAACAAAGGTATTTTATCGTTATGTCTACGTACCGCAGTAAGGCTGAATTATCGTGTTTATTCTAAACATTTAATAAAAAAATTTAAAAAATCCTTATTTATTAATTATCTACTTACAACTTATCAGTACTAGTCGTTCCAATTCAATTTGATTTTACTAATCAAAAGAAACAATAAATAATTTTGTTACCAAATGAATGACCGCCACCATTTTATTTTGGAATAAAATTGTACAATAAATTATCTTATGATTAAGATTAATCAAAATATTATTAACAGAAATTGTTTGGAATCTTAGGTTGGAACCTAATTAGTCGCGGAGACGTAAGAGTGACATATTTCATTAAAGGAGGATGCTCACTATCCCGCACTTACAGTATCTTTCAAATAAAAAAAAATAGATTGAAAAGTCATATCCTTAATGCTAACTGGGATTTCTTACATGATTATGATAACGCTGAAGAAGCATGCGCTTCTTTCTATAGCGTACTAAATCACATATTTGAAAAGTATGTTCTTATTGTTAGCACCACCAGTAAAAGGACTTTTCCTCCCTGGATTAACGTTGATACAAGGAAAAACATTAAGGTAAAAGCAAATGCTTGGCAGACTCACAAAATAACTGAAGATACTAATGTTTTAACGAATTTCAAGAGATAAAGGGCGAAAATAAAAATATATGTAGAATTCTCGTTTAAGAATTACACCACCAATGTAAAAAACTCTATAAAGTCTAACCCAAATAAATTTTGGTCCTATATTAATAGTAAAAAATTAGTCAGCAATATATCCAATGCAATGGTGTATAATAAATCTTTTATAAATAACCTAAACACCATAGCCAACGCATACTCTAAAGTTTGTTCTGTACATAAAAAGGTAATAAACTTGAAATCACAAATTTTCGACCAATAACAGTTATATGCAACTTTTCCAAATTGTTTGAATTTTTGTTACACAATTCTTTATGCCTTATCACCTCAACAACATAGTATATTTATTAGTCTTTGTATGTTAATTCTGTATAATTCCCATCCTATAAATGGAATTTGTTCTGTTGGTTGGTGCAAAATAAAATAAAAATAAAATATCCACGACTCACTAACCAATAAAACGGTCTATTTGGGACAAATCTTCTGTCTTTATTCATACTATTTTTACATTTTGTAATTTATAAATTTCCAATTTTATCCAACTGTCTATTATTGCAACATTTCCAATAATTAATATTAAATTGAAAATATGCTACGGTTGTTCACAAACACGTGGAATAAATGAAATGTCGGATATTAACGAATTATTGTAATGGAAAGTATATTGGGCAAACGAACGATCTATTCAGATTGGATTTAAAGAACATATCCCTCTTTTCAAAATACGGAAGAACAGAAAATTCTAGTGTTGCCCAAATGCATTTGGGAATAACAGTTAAAATATATTTAATCATTGTTTATACGTTACTAATATATATACCGGGTGTCTGTTTTAACCAGTCATTTTGTTCTACTTCATTGCTAGTAATGGTATATTTAAAAAGTATATCACTAAATTTATACTTAATTTTCTATTCAAATTATGAATAAATTGATAAAATATAAAACGTTGTTTCTGGTAAATTTTAAGTACAAAGTACGTATGATGTATTATTAAAAATATGAAAGAAAATGCAATAAAATCCGCATTCCATATACACAAAAAAAAGGATATTTCCTTTTAAAATACTATGGTATTGAGTCAATGACAATTTTCTTATGATATGTATTAAAAAAATGTTGAGTTGATGATTAAATTGTAAATATGTACGCTATTTTCAATCTAAAATAAAACTACGTTTGTTGGCTTCCTGCCGAGTTGTAAACTCCCCCATGTCTGTAAGACTTCCTTTAAAATAGCAACCCTAACGTGCTAAAGTCCCGGAAGCTGGCAACATTGACTTATGGATAAAGGCCATGCAGTTTGAAACCTGTATTTGTCTATTTTTCTTTACTTGAAGTGTTAAAAAGATGATTTCAATTTATCTATTTTATTATTTGTAGATAAACCCAAACACATAAGTAATTAAAATTGCACTGATGGGGCTATTTCGTTTTATAAGACTTATTTTTTAGGAAATATCAAATATGTTCCTAATCAAACTACCAAAGAATCACTAATCGCAATTTGTAACTATGCAAATAAATTTGTCGTTTATAAATAACGCCTTGGTTTTTTAGTCAGAATGTTCCTTTCGGCAAGAAATAACAAAATATGGTTGATAGTGATTCTAATTGTGTCAGATATTGCGGACTCTGCTGCATTAGTGAGAAAAAGTTATGATTAAAATGAAGGTGATAATCGGAACAGAACCCAGTTCAAATTCAAAACAATTTTATATAAAATTAATAAAAAATAATAAGGTGTATTATATGTCTCTCGCCAGACACCTAGTCCGTTGCCGATCTAGCTTCACCGTGTATGGAAACATAGGGACAATTGTTAGGTCAGGAGGAGCGGGGCTGTAGTGATGGGACTCGAGTGACTTTTTTTCACTCGAATAACTCGGTAGGTTTCCGAACTTACTCGAGTTGAAACTCGAGTCGAGTTGAAACTCGGTTTCATTGTTATAAACTCGAGTCAAAATTAGGTCGAGTAAAACTCAAAAAATCGACTCGACTTTTGACTCGAGTCGCTTTTTTGACTCGAGTAGATTTTTGAATCGAGTCGATTTTTGAATCGAGTCGCTTTTTGACTCGAGTTGCTTTTTGACTCGAGTCGCCTTTAGACTCGAGTCGCTTTTTGACTCGAGTCAAGTTTCTTTAATTTAATTGTTTATGGTTTTATTAATATTTTTAAATATTCTTTAGTGCCAGTGTGATTTGTTTATATAATATAAATATGAAAGATTATTTACATGAAGGCACTGAAGGCACTAATCTTGTAAAAGTAATAAAGATGAAAACATGTAACCATGAATGAAATCACTAATCAATTACTATATCATCGGGTCATCGGGATCGGGAATTCCGCTCCAGGTTTGTTGTTTCATGTTTGTAGGTCAGATTGTATAATTATTAATTAAAAGGTTTGTTCGTAGAGCAGTTTCCAACCGTTTGAAACTATCAGAAGCATGCGCACATTGTTGTAGAGATGCGCTTGTTCAATCAGAACGTTTGTTATTGCAGAGCTCTCGTAATACTCGCATCTCTATAGTCAGAAAACTATCACAAATCGCCTCTACGTACAAACCTATAATTGTTACATACGACGTTATTACGACGTATTAGAAAATTAGAAATTAGAACTTAGAATTCTTTAAACTTAAGACTCACACGACTGCAGCAATCAAACTGGCATATTCATGTTCATAAAGATTTGTTTTTCGATTCAATTAGTTCGAAATAAATAAAAAACCGTAATCGGTGTGTATAAAATATTAAATACTGTATTTATTTAATATTTTGTGCTAAACAAGAGTTTAATTTAGTGTTAATTTAATAAAAAAAAATTGTTGGTTTTCTTTAAATGTCATTTTATATACAATTTTAATTAAATATTTAATTTTGTATTTGAAATGCGTTGATTTGCCGGAAAAATAGTATTTGACCTGGGTCCATTTATTATTTTGTATTTCAATTATTATGATTTATGTTTATCTTTTCGATTTTTCAAACTTATGTTGGAATTAGATGGTAGTGTTTTAAATGCTGAAAGATTGCCAAAAGAAAAAACCTAAATACACTTTAAAAACTTACCGTGTAGCAAACCACTGAATCATCTCCAACTACTTACTCTATAGTTCGCCTCGAGTTTGATTTCGACTCTGCCCTGACTCTAGACTCTAGTCAAACTCAACTCGATTTAAAACTTAAATCATATTAACTCACTGATTCGAGTAGCAATAACTCAACTCGCGTAACAACTTCACTCGAATTGCAACTCGACTCGATTTAAAACTTGAATCATAGTAACTCACTGATTCGAATATCAATAAATCGACTCGAGTAACAACTTTACTCGAATTGCAACTCGACTCGAGTTAAAACTTGATTCGAGTAGCAATAACTCGACTCGAGTAACAACTTTACTCGAATTGAACAGCCATATGACTCTAGTCACCCGAATCGGATTTTAACTCGAGTCACTCGAGTATTTTCACACTCGAGTCCCATCACTAGGGGCTAGTCCGGGCTTAAAAATATTATGTTAAACAAATACAACTCCTGAATATAATTTTAATTGTACAATGGCAACAAAAATATTCAGTGCATACAAAACCATGCGCTTAACGACTTAATGCTGAAAAAAAGATGTATATTTTATAAAATGGTGTATATAATGGTGTATAAACATTTGGAATTTAGCAGAACCGTTTAGATTGAACAAATAGCTAAAGTTCAAAATTGTCACTTTGGAGTCAGTATTTTTTGAACATCACAACTTCTATGAAGAAAAATATAATTATCATAAAGTGAAATGAAAAATAATAACGCTAAAAAAATTTTTTGCCAATTATAATTTTCTAACTTAAAAAAAAGTTATCACAGATAGGTATAACATATATCATTTTAAACAATTATTTTCCCTATTGCTATTTGCCAAAACGCTGAAACTTGGATTATTAAAAAGATAATATGCACATTATGTTCAGTACAACTTACACAATAAAGGTAATTTTAATTTTAACTACTCTGTTCAGTACAACCAAAAATAAATAAAACAAAAGTACCCACCTGTTGAACAATCACCTCAAAACTTTAAAACATCCACATACATGTGTTTCTAAATCTCTGCATCATCAGTATGGAAACCTCGAAAGTAACTGCGCATCTTAGTAAATTCTAAGTAATAATTATTAATAGCTTCACAGAACAGAATAATTAAAATTATATAGGTAATCGAAATCCCCCGTAAGTTTAGAATAATTTAAAACAAATTAGGTATCCTCTGCTTGGTAAAAGTTTAAAATATAGAGTGGAATGAATAATAATAATAACTCTAAACATTTTTTTTACTAATTATTATGTTCTAACTTTTACAAAAATGTATCACATAATTATCAGCAAGTACACATCTTAACACCATTTTAAAATAAAAATCGAACGGATACGGAGCTAATAAATCTAAAGTTTTCATCAGAAACCAAATGCATAGATTTTTAAAGAGGCGGATGACAAAATTTATTTAATGATGACGGTGACATAATATCTAAAATATTTTTTTGACACCTGCTTCCGAAAGTGACATTTTCTGTTGTTTGTCAGTGTATTTTTTACTAGCGAAAATAGACGTTTGTCTCCCTTCAGTCGGTTTCCAATAGCAACGGGAGACAATATACATTTACTCCCGTTGCTATTAGAGACGGGAGCCAATATTAACATGAAACCAAATAAAATATTATAATCAATTTTTTATTTATCATTATGAACATTAATGGTACAAATTGTTAGATTATTAAAACTAATGGCAATACAAGATTTTGATGAACAGCTTAATGTTGTTGTGTTAATATCAATGTCCTAATTTTCGCTCGTTATTGTTGATAGTGATTCACAACCCTCAAGAATAATTTGCTTGTCTATATTTATATTTTCGCAAGTTGATACTGACTGTGATTTTTTTACCTCCAGTAATAATTTGTTGAGCCACATTACACTTTTTTGAGATAGAATCTTCTAAATATCCTTCAACAACTGCTGAGGACCTCCATCCCCCATACCTCTTCAAATTTATAATATCCCCTCCAGCTTCTACCAGAAGCGATGCGGATGTTCTTCTGAAACTGTGTCCAGTATAACTAGAAGGTTCCGGCAATTTAAGATACTCGGCAACTTTACGGGGTATTTGGAAAAATGTATTTTTTCCAACCGCTTGCACTGTGCATATTCCTTTAATATAATTTACGAAAAATCTGGAATGTGTTGTTTTTGCAGATCTTAATGCAAAATACTTCCTATATATGTCAATAACGTTATTTCCATTAATCTTATCATTAGTTACCACAAAAGTACGTGCAATGCGCGTTTTTGTGTCTGGAATCATAATAACTAAAATGTCATTTTTATCTTGAATATTTTCGAGACGTAAATAGGTTAATTCGTCACACCGACAAGCCCCACAAATTGCCATAACTACAGCAACCTTAAATAAAACAAGATGGTTGAGGAAACTACTAATAAGTTAAAGAATAATTAAGTTTACCTTCATGAACAAATATATTTCATCAGGGCTTCTGAAATAAATTTATTTATATCTTCCCTACTGAAAGTTTTTGCTTTCTTCGGTTTATATCCAGCCTTTTTAAAAAATTTATCAGTTTCTGTTTCTTTATCTCGATATCTTCTCTTAAGAGAGGTGTAGTTTTTAACATCGAATACTTTGCCCAAAGGGTCGACGATTTGTATTTTTTACTGGCAAATGAAGAATAAGACAAAATGACATTATCATTTATTTTTTTGACGTTGCTGGTTGTCATCCAATTTTTGAACGTAGGTATTATATTCGTTTTCATATTTTAATCTCGAATTTGCTGGAAGATTTAGTGTGACAATTTTTGTTTCTTCTACAATAGTTTCAGAAATTTTACAGTCACTATCCGAACTCATTTTCTTTTTCGTAATACGCTAACTCGCGTTGCAATAATAATTGTGCAGTAAACAATTTTGTTTGACTATTACTTGCTACCATAGAAACTGGAAACTAGCCGCTCATGGTTTTCATATTTAAATATTTTTGATTTCAGCAAAATATAAGAAATAAAGCTTTATCATAAATAATATGTGTGAACGAGTATGTGAAGGTGTCAAAAAAATCATGTATGCAACTCTGGAGTAAAGTATTATTTCCTCCCTTGGATGATTGCAACTTTCATCCGCGGGGAGAAAATGATACACTCCTCCCTAGGTAAACAAATAGCTATTACTTGCAAAATAAACAGGTACCTACTGGTTTGCATTACGTTACGATCATTATTGGAGTGGCTGGAGTATATACGAGGGAATGGATCCATATGCTTATTGAAGACATCGAAAGACATAAAAATTACCATACCAAATACCAAAACAAATCTTTGATACAAATTTACCATAGGCGTTGGAATTATTGATTACATTTTTTGTGATATAGAGAGGTGGTAAATGTACAAAACAATTTTTCGGTATAAATACTTTAGATAGTATACCCAAGAAAATAGTTTAATTTTTGATTGCCAAATACTGCAAACTATACTGCCACTGTGCACTGGTTCAAAAGATCATTTATATTATTACTAGCTGATTCAGAAATAACTATTTTAACACTTAAGAGTAATGGAACACGGAAAACTATACTTCAAGTTCACGTATGTGTGTTGCACAAAATAAAGTAGTTAAAAATACATTCAACAGCTGCTCTTATCACTGCAGTTTTATGTTATTTTCCTACGTGCACGAATTCATTCGCCACATATTGTTAATTTCAGTAAAAGGCCATAAAAAGGCGATAAGGCCAAATGGGAAAAACAGTCGAGAGTGTAATCATAAAGGAAAGATTTGTTTAATCTGGTCTCTTTAAAGCGATCGCCCACTAAAACTTCACTATAACCCTATAATCGACTTCATATAAAATCAGTGGCTCGTGAAGATGGATAGTATTAAGTGGTGCTTCGAATTCGACAACATATCAGTGTCGCACACAGGATATTTCTGCGACGGTTATGAATTTGTACCAATATTTTTGACGTTACATCTCTTAATTGACATATCATTCAGGGTAATCTTACTATAAATGGTTATATAGGTACTTATTTTATGAAATATAACCAAAAAAAAGATTAAAAATTAAAGTTAGAAATAACAATGTGAACGTTAGCTATATGGTAACACATAAATAGAAAATATAAAAACAGGTATTAAAAAGATTGGGGGAGGAATAATTAGTTATTTAAAAAAAACTGTATATGGTTTTTTAAATAGATTGGGAGGATTTTCAAATATATTAATTGTTGAGCAAACGTATTGCACATTCTGACAATAGGTAAGTTTCTGCCAAGTCTTCTACTATATACATACCAAAAGAGAATATATCTGGGCTTCACTGGGGATGTGCAATACATTGAGAAGTACCGGTATCGCGTAGCGTATCGTATCGATTAAAAAAATACCGGTTGGGTATAATATAGAATGGAAAAGTACCGATACGTGAACGACCGATGCACATCCGATCCGTCATTTATTGAAAAGGGTATTTAAAGTTTTCAGTATTGCCACCAACATAAAATATAAAAACTTATGTACCCACAATTCAACGGTAGAATACATTTCAGTTTTTTTGTTGGATAGCGATACCTGATGCAATAGGTACACTTGATTTCAAAAAAAAACTGGTACACTTTCTTTTAGCTATGTAAATCATTCGTTCTTTGATTGATATTAATAATCTTACAAATGTCACTTTGACGTTAATCAGTGGCGTCATTATTAAAAATGGTTCGACATCTAACAGATATTCAAAAATTTCGAATTGTTTCTAAAATTGAAGATGGTTGGCCCATAAGAAGACTTGCTGCTGAATACAATGTGAGTAAAACTACGATAATGAGTGTTAAAAAACAATGGGAAACGAACCAAACGGTATCCCGTAAAGTTGGTTCCGGTAGGCCCAGAAAGAGCAATAATCAAGAAGATGAAAATCTTATAAATTACCTAATAGAAAACCCTTTTCAGACTGCAGTAAATGCAATTTCAGAGACAAATTTCCCTGCTTTGGTATCTACTGCTTGCAGAAGAATAAAACTACAAAGCGACTTGAACAGTTGTTCAGCGCCTAAAAAAACAAACTTTCAGAAGAAAAGAAGCAGGGTAGGATTATTTTTGCACTCAACTATATAATCAATGATGAAAACTTCTGGAGACAAGTTGTCTTTTCTGACGAAAAGGTTTTTAAATCGTGTAACGATGGACATGTTCGCGTATATAGGCCTCCTTCCACTAGATACGACGAAAAATATACTTTCGATCCACAAATATCAGGAAGGTTTTCAGTCAATGTCTGGGCTTGGATGAGCCCAAATGGGTTAGGTGTGTGTTGGAACAGTGGTGGTCATCTCAATTCCATTAAATATATTGAAATATTAGACAATATTATGTTGCCGTCAATAATAGAGGTGTTTCCGGAAAATAATTTTATTTTCCAACAAGACAACTGCTCCATACATACGGCCCATCGTGTCAGGCAATGGTTTCTTAATAGAAACATAGAGTTGTTACCGAAAATTAAATAACCATCCAAATAATGCCCAAGAATTGGAAGGGATAATTGAAGACGCTTGGGAGAACTTGTCGCAAGAAGTTGACCCTGCAAGAAATCTGATTTTGTCTATGCCTGCAAGACTTCAGGCAGTTTTAGACGCTAATGGAGCAATGACAAAATATTAGTTAATTCTGTATTACGTAATTGAAGTTCATTTATTTTATTTTTTTATTGTATTTTTATGTTCAGTTTGCATTGTTTTCATTTTTCTTAATCTCTTTTTGTGTTCTTATTTTAAAAATAGAATTATCATTGTTTAGTTAGTATTTTAATTACAACCATTAGTAGAATTATCCGTAACAAATATTATTTTTTTAAACAATAATATGGCAGGCTTGAAAATGTTTTGAAAAAGTTATTTTCTAATTATTCTTTAAAATTCCATTTGAATAAAATAAAAGAGAAAGGTTTAATAAGTTTAAAAACACAAAGAAAACCGATCTCCTCCAAAAAAATCCAGGTCCGGGGTAAATCACCTCTTCTCCACCCCCCCTCTCGATATGCCTGGCCAGCCCTATTTATAGACATATGCACACAACTAAACTATTAAGATTTTCGATTACAAGAGTTGTACCAGTTTTTTTTAAATCAAGTGTACCTACTGGTTAAAAATATACCTTATCGTACTATATCGTAAAATGTAATACCAGTACAAAATATTGAGGATTGGAAAAAAGTACTTGTATCCAAAAATATCGTACCGTATCGCGCAGTCTTCACTCTCTTATAATAATTTAATTTCGATAATATTTCGAAACAACATTGCCGTTCAGTTATTACATTAGAAATGAACAACCACTAGACATTTTTCTTCTTACTGATACTTAGATATTTAATTCAGTTGTTATTAAATTATAGTCAAAATAGTTTGAATATCGTTGATATTTTTTTGTAGTACATATACATAGGTATGACAGAAATTAGTTTTGCATGGTAGTATGGTAGCCCCTGGTTCTCATATACAGGATGCCCGGTAATAACGTTCGAATATTTCGGTGGGTGTTTCTACACCCAAAAATATGAAGAAAAGATCATAGGAACAGGGGTCTGGAAATGCTTCCTAACGGAGCTACGCCCCTCCAAAGATGGTATAAAAAATTGTTTTCCCTGATTTTTTTAAAAACTCCTGCTACTAGAGCGATGAAATTTCGCACATGTGTTAAATTTCTTCGCTCTAGTAGCAGTAGTTTTTAAAAAATCAGGAAAAAACTATTTCTTTATACCATCTTTAGAGGGGTGTATCTCCGTTAGGAAGCATTTCCGGACCCCCGTTCATATGAACTTTTCTTAACATTTTTGGGTGTAGAACTACCCACGGAAATATTCGAACGTTTTTTCCTGACGCCCTGTATGTAAAGTAAATTTTAATATGGACTGACAAAAAAAATAATACAAGTTTTGTGGTTTCTGTAGAAAAATATTTTGAATTTCGCATAAAAAACACTAAGTTTTTAATATGCTTTAATTACCGTACTCAGATTCTAAAAAATTAATGTTTCTATTTTTTACTAAAATTCAAATTCTCCAAAACTACAATAATTTTACCAAAAGCGAGTCTCATTTTTATACAGATGGTATCACATAACAATACATATAAATTCAAGCTTTACAATATTTATGTAAATATTTGATAATTTTCGCTTTTCTTACAAACCCATTCTGACCTATATATGCGAAGAAGGATCCCATTATTTCGCAACCCCTTTATTCTTGTAATACCACGTAATAATACAGCACAGTAGGCTAGGCTTGGCAGCTCATACAAAAGCTATGCTGAACGTTATATGCTGCTTTATAAACGAAAGGAAAATACAGTCCTATGGCTGACAATACTTTTGTGTGGGATCCGGAATACACCAAGCAAGATTTTTAAAAAATGATGAGTTCCTCAGGCTACAAGAAGATCTAACGAAAAATTCAATATATGCGTTTCATCATGATTAATTCAACACTCTATGAGATATTTTTTTTATTCAAAGTTTCTAACCGGCGACGGATATTTTAAATATTATACTGCGAGTTTAATATTAGAAAAGCAAAATTAGTTGACGCAATAAATGAAATATGTGATTCTATATTATATATTACTAGTTATTGTATAACAGGTAATAATGTAATTTTCTATAGTACAATGAGGTTAATGTCAAGGAATGTAGGAGACACTCGACGACCCAGCTTTATTTTGGAGAGAAGAATCCGCTTTCGAAGTTGTTTCTCTATTGCGAAAATATATCAAAATTGTAATTTTAGACAAGTATAAAGGGTAGTAGAACTCATCTTGGGTGTGCCTCCTAAAATTTTCTCAGTTTTAAAAGTTTTTTTCGGGTTGATCCCCCAAACTTTTTTATTTTCAAATTTTGAGATAAAAATCGACAAGTGAAATATTCTTTGGTCCAATAGGCTCAAACAAGATATTTTTTTGACGTACAATAGAATCAGCAGTTCCAGAGTTATTTAATTTTTTATTCGAGTATGTTCACTCCAAGAATTTTCATTTGTTAGGGAGTGTATGAGTAATACCTCAGCCTCAACTAGGCGAACGCGAAAAAAATTTCACACAAACATGTGAACAGAATAATAACTTCACAAAACCGGCAATTTAAAACTATGAAGTTGAAGGTATGCGGACTGGGGCGACAAATAAATGTAAGAATTCTAGAAATGGAGGAAATTTGGATTTTGTATCAAAACTCACAATTAGTACTAGATAATTAGCTCTCAGAACAGGTGTTTCCTAAACTATTATCCTACGTATACTATATGAGCAACAGTTGCACTGTATCATATTCAACAAGTTCAAAAAGTGCTGCCTGGAGATGGACTTCTGCGTGTTGATTTTTGTGACATAATATTTCAACGAATGTAAGCTGTTATAGACTTTCTAGATAACGTTCTGTTTACGGACGAGGCAACAAGGCAAGGGATATTTAATTCTCACAATGCTCATTTTTGGACTGATGAAAATCCAAAGGCAATAAAAGGAACCCATTATCAGCATACGTTTAAAGCAAATATTTTGGTAGCCACGTAGGGAACCAATTTTATGAGATATTTAATTTTTTTCAGGTACATTAAATGTAGTGATATACTACAACTTTTTAGAAATTAACTTATTTAAAATTCTTAGGAATCTGCCAATGAACAGAAGACAAATAATATTTTTTATGCACGATAGCGCTCTTCCCCATTTTACAAGGTTATCCAGAAGGTGGCTGCACGTTCATTCCTCAGAAAGCTGGATTAATAGTGGAACAGATGCACCTATCCATTGACCTGTGCGTCTGCCAGATCTCGACCCTATTAATTTTTCATTATGGGGCTATTAAAAATCAAAAATTTATAATACCGAAATCAGTATTCTTGAGGAATTTACAGAGAGAATCGTTAAAGAGTTCACAAACTTTCGAAAGAATCAAGAACGGTTATTTAGTGCATTGGAGAGAAATATTGCATCACTAATCTGCCTGTGACTGAAAGAATGATTTTCCGTTGCTGTTAATAATAGAGCTAGCTCATTTTTCTCGTTTCTTATTGTCTTAGGTTCCACTGTCTTGTTATAACGAATTTTTTTATTGCAGGTATTTTATTTGAGTCATTTTATTTTCAAATTAATCGAATCACGTAGGTATAGTTCTATTTATTATTTTACCGAATATTTTAATATCCGAAACAATTACATAGATTGTATAATAAATTATTTTTACATTATTGTTTTCTCTTGTCGCATACAGTGTATCCATGAATGGGGTTGCCAAGAGGAAAAACCTCCTTATTTAATCGTTTACGAAAAAAAAAGTCAATCTATATAATACATTCTGCTTCATTTAAAACCCTTAAATAACTATTCAGATTTAAGTTGATATACAGGGTGTCCAGGGGGTGAAGTAAAATTCATTTAGCGAATTACGAAAAAAAGTTACTTTTTATTTAAAAATGTGTATCTCTTATAGACTCCAAATATCTCTAAAAATGTTATGTAATTAATTATGGGGTGTCCCACGGCAGAAGCTTCGATTTTTTTTTGATTTGCCAAAACTAGTACTTTGTAAAATAGGGAGCTTCTCTCAAAACCCTATAAATAGCTAATCAAATGTTGATTTGTAGATACCAGGGGTCATCAATAAGAACAATTTTTATAAGGATAGAAAAAATATTTAATAAAATTACTACTAAATCCGCAAGCCGTATTATTATTCTTACTTTGTTTTCTATTAACACTATACTCCGTTTAATGAACAGAAAGTTAATCCACTCTCCACAAATACGCTTCATATTTGAATTGAATTTTTCTGTTGGTTGTACCTCTAAAACCCATAACATAAGCAACCGCTTGACTTAATTGTCTCTGGATCTTAGATTCGACGTCAGTCATTGCGTTTTGGCGTTTTGTAGAAATTACAGTTGTCATTCGTTGTTTCGAGCTGCTGTTATTCCTATTCATATAAAAAAAATTGTATTTTTCAATACTGGTATACATTTGTGTATAATAAGGTACATTATAAAAACGATTAATATTGACTAAATGTTATAAATAAAAAAAGAACTTTAAATTTCGCATACTTATTTCACACTTGCCGTTTTATCATTTTAATTGCTCAAACATTATAATTTAAATTACATAAGTTTTCAATTCTCGCTTTTATTAAGTTGTAGCATGTGAAACTAGTTGTGCATATACTGTTCTACGCCACCGTAAATTAGTGAGGCGTGGCTTAACTATTTCTGTTCATTAAACATGGTATAATAGGTGGAAGTTCGTTTCTCATTGTTTATTTTTTGTATGCCTATCGGTAATACATTTATACTATCATCAAAAATACCGTTTATGAATTCGGTTATAATTTTATTAAATAATTTTTTTCTATTTTTATTGAAATTGCTTCTATTGATGACCTTGGTTGTTTGTCATGGGATACACAAATTTCCATTTTATTAGGTTTTTATAAGGCCTTGAAAAAAGTTCCCTGTTTTAACAACAACTCTTTTTAAATCAAAAAATAAATCTCTAGGCTTCTACCATGGGACATTCCGTAATTAATTAAATATTTTTATGGATATTTGAAGTTTTTAAGAGATGTACAGTTTTTAATAAAGAATAACTTTTTTTCGCATATCACTAATGTAAAAATGTTTACTTCACCTTTGGACAACCTGTATATAAACTTTAATCTGAATAGTTATTTAAGGGTTTTAAGAGAAGCAGAATTTATTATATAGATTGACTTATTTTCGTAAATGACTAAATACAGAAGTTTTTCCTCTTAGCAACCCCATCAGTGGACATATTGGATATTGTAAATATTTTACTATAAGTCATGCGGGCATAATATTATAGAGGGTGTAAATGTTACAACTGTTAAATAAGTATATACATACATAATTTAATAACAACTAAATATAAAATTGTTATTCCTATTTATTTCTAGTTGTTATGCATTTCTGATAATGTTTATATTATTGTTTCTTGTTTCTTCTTTATAAATCTCTTGGGTATACCCTGTAAAGTTTCAATATTTGTTGATGCCAGGTATTTAAACCCCCGAAGTGTTATACGAAATTCTTTAACGCATAATTAATTAAAATGGGAATAATTAATTAATTACAAAAACAATTCGTAGTAATATTGCTAGTTAGGAAATTAATTAAGGAATGGAAATTATTCATTATTTTGTCGTTGAGGCAGATTCTTTTATTTTTTCGGTATAATATTATTTAGTTCATAAATTATATTCATTTTTAAATTGTACATTTAAATTGTAAGTCTATATTGAAATAACCCCTAGTTTGAAACACGAACAGAAATAAGTTAATTTTTGTAAGCATTCCTGAGCTGTTTGGCGTATTTAGTTGTGAACCACGTCGAGTTTTGACAAAAAAACAATTTCAAAATGATATAAATTACTCACCCTGAGCTCGAAAAGACAGCGTAGAATTCTGATATACACCTGCCTGGTACCTGGACGACGGAGAGTAAGATAATTATTTTTCGGCAACTATTTTCTCCGATTTATTGACGTCACCGTCATATTTTTATTTAAAATATGATTTTTACTATTTTAGGTACTTAGCAAAATCCTGCTAGTTATTTTCCCTATGTTATTTATTGACTGTTGACTTGATTCTTTATTAAAAGTATATATGTTTCTAGCTGAAGTAGTTAGTAAAAATCCTGCTAGTTGTTTTCTGTATTTAATTTTGAATGTTTATTTATCAAATACAGATTTACTGACAGAAGAAATTTGCAATTTTAATCTATTATTTCTTTCCGTAATTTTATTTTCCTACTAAACACTACTAATTAAACATTTTGTATTAGTGCCTTGTTTCTTATTTTTGAGTGACTTTTCTAGACTGGATATAATCCGTTCTTCACTACAGCTACCTAAGCCCCTATTAATCCGCTAATAGAGAAAAGTGTTGTTCTTGCGGGAACTGACGAGAAATCACCGTAAACCGTGATTTTGGGCGTCATGTGGCATTTTTTCCGACACAGGAAAAAGGAGCGTCACAAATCAACCTCAAAAAAATTTAATAGTAGGGATCATTTAAACACTCAAAAAAAATGCCAAAATATTCGGAGTGTTCCATTTAAGAAAATGTCCTTGAGCACCCAGAATGTTTTTGGGACATTCTGTATATTCAGAAGCCATTTCCAGAAATGCCTCTTCTTCCCTAGTTTAATCCTGTTTTTGGATGAAATTTCTAACTATGAAAGGAAGCATACAATCGAGGACCAGAGTGCAAGTGCAGGCCACTGTATATTGATTTAATATTTTGCAACAGTCTAAGGAAATTGCCTTCCTGTAAGGGAAAATCTTAAATCACTGCTATCACATAACAGATCAGTTTCTTAGTTTTATATGAAACTAGTTCACAGAGTAGATTTTATAGGTGTAGCTGGAAATTTGCTATTTGGAATTGATCGACTGGTGCAAAATAAATTCGAGACTGGTAAGAATTATGGTAAATAAGGTAGCAATTTTCAGTAAATTATCAAGAAAGTAGGTTAAACATCATCCCAATTCCACGTGAGTGTAGAAAATGGACGTCTAAATTAAAAACGTATATTTTTACAGATGATTATTGTTAGAAAAATGAAAGATATACCAATCATATCAGTGACTTTTGTTTTTGGAGAAAATTACTGCAAAACTAAATTTTTTGTTAAATTATTAATACAGGATACGACCAAGGAAGGTATTCGATTTATAATCTGATATTATTTCTTAACATAAAGCTGTTTGTAATTGCACTGTCTCAAATAGTTTATGAGAAAACTAAATCAGAAAACAAAATTTTGAATCAAATAAGTTGTAAGTATTTATAATATATTATTCACTATTTACATCTACTATATATAATTCTGATATAGACATGTATTTATTTCCACAACTGACACATATTTAACAAACCGACCATATAGGTATGCAGATTCACCCACTGCACATCATGTTAAAAAAGAAATGCAGCTCCAATGAGCCTGCTTATTAAGGAATATAATCCAATTTAAATACAAAATATTGTAGTATGGTTTTATGTACAGTGTGGGCCATTTTAGTGATATATGTATTGGGATCTCGGAAACCATAAGAGATAGAAAAACGGTTAAATGAGGAAAGTTTTAGACTATTTTCTTAGCAACTAATAGCCACCCTCAAAACTATTCCAGTTGTTGGCAGTTTTGAGATATCGTCGAATGTTGAATGTTGCATTTTCTAATATCAGCTATAACTTTTTATTTTTCAATATTTTTTTTAAACTGTAAAAACACTCTCAAAGAAACTTTTTTCGTAGAATTTATCTGTCTAGTCAGATTTCAGTTTCAAGGTTTCGATTATTGAAGACCATCATCAGGTTCATTTTCCCTTATGAGCGCCATATTGGATTTTTCCTTCATTGAATAGAGCTCGATTTTAGCTTTTCAACGATATATGTAGACAAAAAATGAGAAACTTTTTGAAAAGAAAACTATAACACATTTTTCGGCTAGATATGGCAACACCTCAAAATAAAAATTAAAATACAGTAAACGTACTTTAAGTTACATAACTAAAGAACTAATTTTTGGTGAAAAGGTAAAAAATTTTTTCCTAAATACTAGATTTTGAGTAAATTTTACAATGCAGTAAAGAATTATTTAATAAAATCCTTAAATTTGCTTAAACTCCTACTAGTTATCAACAAAAATATCGTAAGCAGTAATTTTTATTTAATTTAACAAAACACGTAAAAAAATGTCAATTCTATAAACATTTTTCTCCACAGAAAAAAATAGGTAAATGAAAATCTTATGCAGTAAAATGAAAACTGTGAAATATCAAGTAGTCTTTGAATTTTTTACGTTAAACTTTTGACAACAAATATATTTTACGTTCAAATTTTTTACTTGGTGCGTGTTTTAATTTTTTGAAATATCTTTCCATTATTCCAGAGAAGAAAAAATTTTATATGTTGGTGTGTTATATTAAAAATAACAGAAATACGAATATGGCTTCAAATAGTTATTTTGAAAATTTCCCAGAGAGGCAACAACTTAATGAAAGATATTTCTCAAAACTTGCGATAAATTTTATAACTATTGGAAGTTTTGAAAAGCCACTCGTTAAAAGTTATGAAAAAGAAAATGATCACCGTGACAACAATATAATAGATTATTTCAATGCTAATTGAGCATCATCAACAAGGTTAGGTAATACAGAATTAGACATTCCTAGGACTACGATTCGAGGAGTTTCGAAGACACGCAAATATCGGGAAGGCGATTTTCCTAGAAGAATAGAATTTTGTAATTGGTATGTAAATAAATGCCAAGAAAATGCTAACTTTAGCAATAATGTTGTTTGGACTAATGAAACGTATTTTAGCATTTGCGGTGTAATAGATCCCAGTGGTGAGCACCTAAATAGTTTCAACACTGTATATAGATTTACATATTATTCTTGTATGTCAACATAATAAATAATTCATTATGTATATAATACTCATTATCATACGTGGGATTTACCGATCGGTTCCCAGGGATGGCTTTTACAGATATAATATAATATATTGCAAACACATACTGAAACATTCTCAAACTATGAAAACATATTAAGTTCATTTTATTTAAATTTACAATGTTCATGGTAACTTAGTTTTGTCAGGGAATGCACTATATTAAATTAAAACGTAATGCGTAATAGATTTTTTTAAATTAAAGTATATTGGTAATTTACATTACTGAAGGCCAACGGCCGGCCCTAGCGTGGAGGGGAGAAAACATATAACACGATCAAACAGTACCTTGCATAATGTGGATTCAAAAATGCGCAGTTAAAATGTCACAACGTACTAAATCGACGGAAGCTACAGTAAATTCTTGGAATCGCGATATTGCCGATTTACAATTTGATGGTAGACAATTGTATTGCACTAGATGTAACAAAGCAAATTCGTGGTCTTGCAACATATTTCCTCAGAAAACCATAGGTGGTTTTACTTACAGTGACATGCAACGTAATTTTAACTTAGATTTAGTGGAATTTATGATAGAATGGGACATCGTAGTCGAAACTAGATAATTCACTTTTTCGACAATTTTTTGGAAAAATGTATTAGCGGCAAATATGGCAATGTTAACGTGCCTTCGGGGTTTACACTAAGAAAAAATATTTATCAACGGAGTGTGAAAATATTTGACAGAAAATTTCTTCTGAGCTTGTTCAATGAGCGTATATTTAATTACTTCTAAAGTTTTAGAAGCTACAAATTCTTGCACTATAGTGGAGGTAGTGAAATCAAGTTTACAAGAGTTTTGGGATAACAGATGTGCAGAAAATAAGGGGAAGTTCTTACTATTTCTTACCGATGGAGTGAATTATATGAAACCTGCTCGAAGAATTTTAAAGGAGACATATCAGAATATACTTTATATAACATGTTTAGCACATGGGCTTTATAGGATTGCTGAAGCTATTAGGGGGTGCTACTGATAATTTGACATCTAGTATAAAGAAAGTTTTTCTTAAAGCACCAAGTCGTGTACGGTTATTTCATAAAATTCCACCAAATGCTCCATTACCTCCACAGCCCATTATAACACGATGGGGAACTTGGCTAGAGGCAGCATCGTAGTATTACTGTCATTTTGAAAATGTGAAATCCCTAATACAGCAGTTAAATCCAAATGGCGCAGTTGCTATTTCACAGTCGCAGCAGGCATTTATGGACCTAACTGTTAAAGAAAATCTGAAGACCATACACGGAAGTTTTTCACGATTTCCTCTAGCCATACAAGACCTTCAATATACTTTTATTCTTGTAACCGGCAGTGAAAAATACTGGTGTGTGTAGCTTACTGTTAAGTACATCCCCCTATATCTCCAGTTCTCTTTGAGTGAGTGTTTATAATAAATTGACTTTATCAACATTGGATAATACGTAATTCGCAAAAAAAATCAAGGTAAGATATCGTTTCATATATGCATGTAAATCTGACACATAACCACCTAAAGCCAACCCTGGTTTTACGTCATATCCGATTGGTAAATCCTAACTCTGCTGAGTAAATTACATTCGCAACATCCCTTTTTTGGGTAATTACAATTCCCTAAGACATTAGGCTTGAAGCACCGTAAAACGTCCTGATATAATTTTATTAAAATAATTTTAACCTATTTTTGTGAAAACGACATAATTTCATTGCGCAACATTATCTTACCTAATTTTGTTGATACTGTATAGTCACGATTAAAACAAAAATTCATTTTTGTCAAGCCTAATGTCGTGCGGTACAAATTCCAGAAGGCAATAACGGAATCATTTTAGCCATTTTAAAACAACCCACGAGAGTATAAAGAGAATTTTTGAGATAACAAGGCATTAAACAATCCACGAAATTACTAAATGAGAACAAAGGGTGGCAAGCGTGGAATTGAAAAACAGAAAGAGATTGTTCTAAATGAGAATGGTTAAATTTAAAAATACACTACATTCCCTTTTTGCGTTGCAGCACACTCAATTAATTTTATTTTTCTTGGAAAATGTGTATGAATGTGTTGGAAAGAAGTATAAAGCAAGCTTAGCATTGAGTTCTTTCATTTATAAAGCCGAAATATTATCCAAAGGCTGACATGACCTGTTAATGTATGCTCTCATTTTTTTGGTTGATTTGAACTTTGCATATTTTTGGAATTTTCTCTTATTTTATTTGGGTATATAGCGGCTGTTTTGCAAACTATTTAAAAATGATTTTTTATAATGTAGAGGGTTATTCATTATAAATTACCCACCCCTTATCATCATTATTATTGCCTATAGAAAACAAGTTTTACATAAAAGTTGTGTGGTTATGACTGAATTTGTTAAAATATATATTTTGTAAATGGGATATATTATTAAATTTTTGGAATGATCCTTTGTTCCTGATTTCAAAAATATACCATATGTTGCTCCTACCATATACCGTTTTTAAGTTATTAAACGTCGAATATCTTAGTTAAACTAGTTACTGTAAATATGGAAAAGTTAACATTATTAAAGTGAGCAATGAAAATGACAACTATTATGTTTGATAAGTGACATTTCTTTAATGAAATAATCAAAATGATTTAGAGTGAGGAAGAAAAAACCAAATATTTATACAAAATAGATAACAAAGATTTATTTAGGAAATTTAAATATAAATAAATGACAACTCACAAAAGATGTTCGATGTGTCCACCATTATTGTCAATGCACAATTGATAACGTCTTCTTATATTTATAATTGCACCGGAAATGGCTTCATTATTTACATTCAAATTGTTTATTTCAAGTGGAATCCTGTCTTTAATGACTTGAATACTTATTATTATCATTATTATTGATATTGATGTCTTTTAGAAATCTCGAAAAAAATAAATTCATACGGGTCAAATCCGGACTGTTAGGTGGCCATTTAATAGGTTCATTATTCCCTATCTATATTAGGAATTCATTATTCAAATGATCTCGAACAGGTAGGACACTATGCGGAGTTTCCCCATCCTGCATCCAAATCATATTAAGTTCGGCTTCCGGAAAATTTTGCAAAAAATATTTTCTGCTTCTGGGATAATTATTTCCAGATAGGTAACTCCAGTTAAAGTATAATCATAAAATATAGGCCCAACAATTTTGTTTCTGAAAATTCCACACCAAACGCTAACAGTCTTTCTTCCTGATTTTATTATTTGCTTTACCAATCTTTTTCTATTGTGCGTGTTTTCCCACGATCTTCGATTTTCCCTGTTAAAAACTCCTGCCGTAGAAAATGATGATTCATTAGTCCATAATATTTTAGTAAAAAAAATCGGGATATTCACCCAACTTTTGATTCATCTGGCGGCAAAAGTCCAGCTTTTTCCTTTTATGAGCCTCTGTTAAACCTTTTATGGGTAAAATTTTATATGGGCTGTAGCTGTTAATTTTTAACGTACGTTTGATTTTGGAACAACTAATTGATCGACTGCATTATTTATACTACATTCAGAATTTTCTAAAAAATAATACAATGTTTCAAAAAAAGTCTATTCGCGAATAAATATGGAGGGGCTTACCTTCGAAATGAAGTAGTATATCTAGCTGCTCTTCCTGGTTTGCTTGAACTACACCCTTTTTTCTACTAAAACTGGAGGTATTATTCACCTTTCGGTAAATATTTTTGAACGTATTTTCTGATGGTGTTGGACAATTTGGATAAAACACCCTATATGCTCTTTTTGCTGCACGTTTATTTTTGTTATTTTGTATAAAACAAGTAAATATTTGGACCTTTTCTTCCTCACTGTAAACCATTTTGACTGTTTCATTAAAGAAATGTTACTTATCAAATATAATAGTTGTCATTTTCATAGCTCACTTTAATAATGTTAACTTTTCCATATTTACAGTAACTAGTTTAACTAAGATATTCGACGTTTAATAACTTAAAAACGGTATATTGTAGGAGCAACATATGGTATATTTTTGAAATCAGGAACAGAGGATCATTCCAAAAATTTAATAATATACAGGGTATCCTATTTAAAAAAATATAAATTTTTTGTATCCCCCTGAAATCTGCATGCTACTGTACTTCTGAGGGCATTTTAACAAAATTCAGTCATAACCATGCAACTTTTATTTAAAACTTTTTTTTCTATAGGCAAGAATATCGATGATAAGGGGTGGGTAATTTATAATGAATAACCCTGTACATGCAAAAATCCATAAAGTTTATTTTTTTGGTGGTAATAAATATAACAAGAGTTTTTCAGATCCAGATTATTTAAGAGAAGTGATATTATTTGTATTTATAAAAAATAAATATTAACAAGTTTGATATTCATACAGTACTTTTAAAATATATTAATATAAACGGTACGTACCACTTTTTGCTCATTTGGCTTAGGGGTGCCTGTAAAACTTCAGAAAGTACCCAGCACTAGTACCCGCTGGTTATTGCCGTGAAAAAGGATCAATAAGAAATTGTTAATCGAAATTGCTGTTGCCTGTTTAAAAATGTGTCACAAAAAAAAAATACATAATAACTGGAAAATTAAATTAAGCGAAATTTTTTTTATAAAAAAGTACTATTATACCTTATTTAAAACTAATAATATTGTTTAATGATATCCTGAAAACAACGAGTAATAACTGTAGAAGTGGAAATGTGCGAGTGGCAATTATTATATGAACCGGTAAAGTTATTAATGGTTTAAAAAAAAATTCAGTGGTCTCTGATTTCATTTAAAATGTTCAAATTTCTTACAAAAGCAGTCTCGATTACATTCTAAATACTTAATGCAGTATCTGATTTTCAGTATTTTCGGTAACATGCTTGTGGTATTAATGACAATGTCTTTTTACAATTACCGAGCCTGTTAATCCGAATTTTCTATTTAATTTTACAAAATACGTTTTATAGAGCACCCGCTTTCTAGAATATTATTGATTATTTTAAATAAACAAAGAAAATTTGCTTTTAAATGTTTCAAAATTATGAATTTATGAATTTTGAAACATTTAAAAGCAAATTTCCTTTGTTTATTTAAAATATTTAATAATGTTTCACAAGGAGCCAACCGCAGAATCAGTACAATGTATATTATTGATTATACACAGAGCGACGGAAAATATTTTCCCACTTTCAATAATGGTTTCGTTCAGCCAATCTGCCACAAATGGTCGTCATTAAGTAACGAACCAATATTTATTTAAATTTTGAAATAAACTGACATTTTTAGATACTATCGTTATTTGTTTCAAAGACCCAGCCGCCTAAGTTATCGAAGATTATTATGAATAGTGACATTTTTAAGTATTTTGAATTATGACTTATTGTTTACAATAAGTATAAGTGTACAATATGGTTGGAATGGGGAATAAATTTGAAAGAAAATGGAAATAAAACAAACAAGGTGGTTCAAACATTTAATCTATTGAGCTGGATTTGATCAAAATTGGAAGTGAAAAAGTTAATTAAGTGATATCAATAAGGATTTAATACCATGTCATTTTGACACAGGATGTTAACTTTTCGTAAAACTGTTTTTGCCAAACCTTTTTTTATTTGACATACATTATTTTCTGTTTGTAGATATTCGAATACTCGAATATATTCGAAGATTCGAGTACTCGAATACTCGAATATATTCGAGTATTCGAATATCCGATTATATTTGAGTAAATTTGAATATTAAAATATATTATTAAATTATGTACGAATAGGTATGCAGTATGAATCCAACCAAAGTAGGTAGATAGTAAGTATAGGTAGGTACCTATTCTAAAATATATAAATAGACCACATTAGTGGCACGTTTTACTCCCAGTCAAACTATTCCATCTCTTGCTCGCTTCGACCTTATTCTTACTGTACTAAGGCAGGGGTTAAAATTAAATTTTAAATTTTAGAAAACATGCAAATATTTAACTATTGACTTTTCATGTATCTGTTTTACCTTCACAATCTGCGTTTTTTTTAAAAACATTCTAATTTTAGAGCACTTTTATTTTCTTCGAAAAGGAAAAATAGACACAGAAGTATAATAAACTAGCTCTGTTTTCGTTTTATTTAAGCTTCAATAGTTAAATGTGAACAATAGCGCCTCAATCCTAAAATAAAATACTAAATAATTCTGACCCTTAAAGTACATGTACAGGAGACATACCCTATTGTGGGTATGGAAAGCAAATCAAATTGCCTGCTTAGTGGATTACGTCACGACTATTATTGTGGTCTATCCAACCAAATACTCAAATAGAGTATTTACTATTCACTAGTATTCAGTGCTATACCTATTAATAATGAATATTCGAGGATCCGGATTATTCGGATACTTATTCGAATAATTAGGATTATTCGAGTATTCGAGTATTCGAATAGGTATTCGAATAATTCGAATATCCGAATACTCGAATAATTTGAATATCCGAATATTCGAATAATTCGAATAATTTGAATAATTCGAATAATTCGAATACCTATTCGAATAATTCGAATAATCCGAATATTCGAATATCCCAATAGTTCGAATATTCGAATACTTTTTCGAACGAATATTCGAATACTAAAATCTGAAAAAATTCCCAGCCTTATCGAAAATGGTCCACCCTGTTTATGACTTCGCAGTTAACCAGTATATTGCTGCAGTATTCTGCAAGCAAATATATTTCAGCTTAATTTAATTTAAAATCTTTTCTGTGTTAGCTTAATATAGCGAGGAAAAACTGGGGCAACATAAAATGTAGGTACTTAATTCATCAATCAACCATGACACGTTACATTACCTAATGAAGAGAAAAGGAACGTTCTTATTCCGATTTTTTATGACCTTACGTTATCGCATTCACTAATGCTTTACCTTTCGATGAAAAACTGCGTTTGTGAGAAAAAAGATGACTTTTCACGCTAAAAATTGAATTCTCTGTTTTTACCATTCAGGAAAGTTATTTATGTAGGCTTTTACATAAATTATAGTTTTTATGTATTTAAATACCAAGTATAATACGTAAAGATTTCGACATTCGACATTTATTTCAAAACAGTTGAAAAAAGTTTGTGAATGACATCATATGATACTGGTATAAAAAATAAATGCTTCCTATAACAGGGAGTTGTATAACCAGTGGTATTTTAATATCTATGACATACAAAATATTTTCTAGGTTCCTCTAACTCCTTTCTAATCACTATGTAGAGAAAACATTCATAAAAAAATTTAATAGGAAAATACAAAATTTCTTAAAGGCATCAATAATTGCAATGTGTAAGTAATAAATTAAAAAATTGGATCCATCAATCAATCAATACAATTTATTTTTAAATTATTACATAATAATCTCCTCGACGTCCACGACCGGAGCCAGCCAGACATCCACCGTGCAAAGCGTCCGTGGCAATTCAAGTGCTGAGCGGGATGAAGTCTATTTGATACCTAACATTACAGCAAATATATTAACACCTATCCTAACTTAAAAGAATGCAATCAATACTTTAGATTAAAACTTATGGCTATATTAAAAAATAACAAAATAGCATTTAAAATAAAATGGTTAAAAACTATTGTTAAAAAGGACAGATAACTGACAATATCTTGTTTGCTAATTTCCAATTTCATTTAAAAGTTGTATTTCATTACAACGATTTAATTAGTTTAGAAAATAATTTTGAAATGAATTTTGAATAAAAAAAGAAAATAGGAAGAGGGTTAATTTGTAATTTTGATGGGATTGGTAATTTATGTTTTATTCTAAAGGGTGCGTTATAATCCCTAATTCGTGTGATGTTGTTTAATAACGGACTATTTGACAGCTGGTATTTACAAAATTTTTGCGTTTTTAATATAATCCGTTATGATACAATGTTATTAAAAATTGCATGAAATCATCTCTCAATGATTAAAAGGGTCAATATTCAGAATATTATAATACAATAGACCCTATTAGTTGTGACGTCACATAATTATGCAACCTACGTAATAATGTCATGACACACCGGTTGCCTATTCATCACGCTGGAACTTGACCCTGAATGCATATGTCTATAAAGGCGACATTATTGACCCTGAAAGCATATGTCTATAAAGGCGATGTTTTCGAGGCTTAAACATAGCGTAGAATTTAATTTTATTTCTCCATTGTAAGAAATATTTAAGAAATTTCAGTTACCATTTACCATGCACAAAATATGTTTGATTATGTACGATGTTCAACGTACCAGAGAAACTCTATTATTGATTTAAAAACGTTTTGAAAATGTTTTCTTAACCGCCCCTCAAGTCACCGAGGTAACTCCCAGAAAATCCTAGGATTTCGTGTTGAGCAAAGAGAGGAAGCCCTACAGTTTATTGTGGAATCCGAACCATCTCTAGGGCATCGACAGTTCTCTTCCATCTTAATCCGAAACAAATTACAAATAAAATGCCCCTAAAATAAATTTAATAAATTAATATTTAAAACGGATTCATTATTCACCAATAGGAATTACAATCTGTGAAAATCAAATTGCACATGTTAATTAGTGCTTTATGCATGGTAAATGGTAACTGAAAGTTCTTAAAATAAAATTCTATGCTGTGTTTAAGCTTCGAAAATGTCGCACTCATAGAGATATTCATTAAGTATCAAATTCCAGTATAGGCAACCGGTGTTTCATGCCAATAGTATGTAGGTTAAGCATATAATTATCTGACGTCACACTAAAAGACTTTATTTCCGGAGCACATATTATTAAGCGTTTGGTTTTTTATGTATTAAGAATAAAATTATTGGATCAAGTATTTATTAATATTAATTGTTATTTACATTAAGCTAATTTGACAATGATAAATTACCCCCTTTTTTTCTATATATTCTTAGGTACAACAAAAATAGAAATATTCACAAATAATTATTTCTTCTTTATGTTATACTAAAATACGGTTTTAATTATATAACTTGGCATATCCTCATTAAACGTAAACATCACATCGATACATAATTTAATTACATAGTCTTTATGTTAAAGTATGACGGAATTTTTAATTTGTGAGTTCTAAAAATTTATGTTCAAGTTTTAAGCAAAACAAACTTCATCATTACTGAACTTTTGGTAAAAAAAATATACAGTTTTCGGCAATTTTCTATAGGAAGCAGCACATCCAATTGTTTTTATTCCTGTTATAATTAATAATTAATTTCTGTTATAAATAATAAGTAATTTGGATCGCATTCGTTGTAAATCAAATAAAATGGTTCGAGTATACCTTAAACTCCGGACTCGATTAAAACATTTTCGAAAAATATTGTGTATTACCCCTGTATCGTTGCACTACTGGACCATCATATTGCGCCTGACGTTTTTATAACTAGTGCGCGAGTTGGTGGAACGATGTTTTCGGGCAGGTTTTGAGCGCGAAAAGACGACAATGCGGTAGAGACGTTCGAGAGCCACAGTGTTTACGTTTATTTTTGTTATCTTACCTTAGAGACAATGCTGAACCGCTGGGCAGTATAGACCTGTGTATTGAGTTTGGTATGTTACCTGGCTTTTTTTTTGGCTGAAAGTGAATGTGCTGCCTTATCTAAGTATGTGGGGGACAAGTTGGTGCCGCAGTGGATGGTGAACTGGTAGCCGTGTCCTGGTAGAGATACGTTACCGTGCATTTTTTTGGTTGAGATGATCGGCTGCCTTGAAGTTTTCTGAAGTCTTATGACTAAGAAATTAAATGATGTGCACGCTGTGCCCCACCCGCTGGTAAGGTCATCTTTCTTAAACTATAAAGTAACTAGGTATCTAGCAACAAAGTTATTAGCCGTTGTTCTCTGAAGATACCGCTCAGGTGCAACTAAGGGCTTAACCTTAATGATTTGCAAAAAAATATGTCTGTATACACGGACCTTATGTATCCGTTTATTTGACTTTTTTCCGCGGACATTAATAAATAATAAAATGGGAGATTGTTTGACGTTGCTACACGTTTTCCTTTTTTTATGGTAGCAGTGGTTTGGACTAGCCAGAACTTTGGTAAAAAACACATAAAAAAGGTGACACCTAAGAAAATTTATGAAATAAATACGACAATTTTTAGATGGTAAGTTGTAGATTGCCGACCGTTCTTGAGTTTGTTTAGTATTAAGTATATTTTACAATTTCTAGTTAATCGCTTGCTTACCCGCCCGGAGAAAAGAGCCTCAATTTGTTTTCTGTCAAACGGAATAAATATTTTTCATTTTTGTATTTTGCTGAGATTTTTGTTTCACTAAATAAAATTAAATTGAACTGTTTTAAATAGGGTAACAGACGTTATATAATGATATTTTTTTAGAAGGTTTTAACATTAAATTTATTAAGAATTTTAGGTATAATTTTTCCAGATTATCTTTAAAGGGTTAAGCATACGTTTATAGCAAATATACTTTAATATGTAAAATATTAGACATCAAAGTTATATAATTATTCAATATTCAGTACTTTTATTTAACCATCTAATTTAAATTTTACATGTTTACACCCTCAAGTAACACTTTATGATGAAAAACACTACCGTTTAAATGCTCTATAGGTGGTTCTTAAGGATAATCAATTAAATTACGTACGAAGCTACACGTATATTAATATATTATATTTTTATATGATATAACGATACGTAGAGATAATAAAAAAAAATAAACAATGTATTATTTTGCTTTGCAGGATAATATATCATACTATTATCTCTTATTCTAATTAAATTAATTAAAAACATTTATAGGATGACTCAGCACTTCAACCCTACGTAAATTAATTATTAATGGAATATTTTCATTACATTACATTTTAAATAAATAATTTTATGATGTTTCCTTTACAGGTCTGTTGAAATGAATGACTTCATTCATCTACGCAGTGGAAATTTTTGTAATCATTTTTATAGCTCAACTTAGTTTCGCCATCAGTGCCAATCACCAGCATCAAGAAATTAGTGTTTTCAACCTACTGGTACTTTTATCGTACAAGGGAAAGTTTTCAATATACAGCGAGCGCCCATTCACGTCGAACAAGCGTTAAAAGGTAGAAATTGATAGTGTATAGTTCATTAAAAACATAGCTGCTCGTCTGCCACTCGCAATTGGTCGCCCAAATTAGCAATAGGCCCAAATTAGCAATAGGCCCAAATTAGCAATAGACCCAAATTAGGAAAATAAAAATAACTTATGTCAGTTCCTTTCGTTAGCCCATTATAATTTCTACAATCAGCTACAACACAATTTAGCATTAAAATTGATAAATAAACACAATAAAAGTTACTCTATACAAAAAGTTTTGCTTGCTTTAAAAAGGCATAGAGATATTTAATGTCCAATATACAGAGTACACTAAAATAATTACGAAAATCTGAAAATAGGATAAAAGAGAACTATCCTCATTTTTAAGAAACACATGTAGAAAGTTTTTCCTTTCTGGGCAATAACGACACTGTAAAATCTCGTTTCCTAATTTGTGAACATGAATGTTGTATACAGAGTGAGTCAATGGTGTGTTCTCCTTCGATAACCTTTGAACCGTTAGTGATACAACAATTTATTAAATAGAAGTTTTTTGGGTCGATAAGATCTATCATTTAAAATTACTGTGAAATCTACAGGGTGCTTAAATTTTCTGTTACACACAAAAAATACATTTTTTTAAATGGAACACCCTGTATATTTTATTACCATTTTATTAAATGAAAAGAGTATATATAGCAGAGAAAAAATAAAACAAGTTACAAAATATGCTCAACGTGACCTCCTAGCTGTAAATTACAAATTCTGACTCTATGAAGAAATGAGTTACTTACATTTTGCAACATGTTAAGCGTGATGGTGTCGAACGTTAGTCGAATTCTTTGCTGCACATCTTCTCTTGTAGTTGGTGATGTTTTGTACACTAATCCTTTAATGTACCCCCACAAAAAAAGTCCAATTTTGTCAAATCTGGCGACCTTGGTGGCCATTGAACTGGTCCTCCTTGACCTATCCAATTGTCACCAAATGTAACATTTAAAAAGTTTCTTACGGCAATACTATAATGGGGGTGGAGCTCCGTCGTGCTGAAACCACAGCCTCTGTAAGACATTTTGAGGACACCCGTTTAACAATCCTCCCAGTACATTTTGTAAAAAATCGAGGTACATATTCCCAGTCAAGTGACCATTAAAGAAATGCGGTCTAATTATATATTCACCTACTATCCCTGCCCACACATTGAGTGACCATCGGTGTTGATTATCTACAGTTCTCGTTAAATGAGGGTTCATGGTATCATAGTAGTGTAAGTTATGTCTATTAACACAACCATTTTTATGAAATGTGGCGTCATCAGTGAATAGCACGAAATCAAAAAATTGCGGCTGTTGGTGAATCTTATTCAGTGTCCACTCACAAAATGTTACCCTACGTTCGAAATCATTTTTCTTTAGTTCCTGAAGCAGTTGAATATGATAAAGATGAAAGTTTTGTATCCTCAATATTTTTGTTACAGAGGATTGACATATCAAGTTGTCTATTAATTTCCCTCGTACTTTTATGCGGATCTTCAACGACACTTAATGTAACTTGAAACACTTTTTCTTCATTTATTGTTAGTTTTGTACGTTCATGTTTTTCATAATTTACATATCCAGTTCGTTCAAACCTTTCCCGCAACCTTTCAAATGTAGAATGGTGAGGATGTCTTCGTTCTGGATAACACTGAATATAAATTCTTGATGCCAAAACCGGATTTCTCTCTCCTTCTCCCAATGCATAAACCATGTCGATCAACTTTTTGTGTAAAAAATTCATAATTTATTTAACAAAAATAATTAATTCAACTAGGAAATACAGAAGAATCACCACCAAGTAAAATTAATTACGTGTAAACCACAAAGTATCAGTTTGACAGCACAATTTTTTTTTCCAAAGCCATTCTTGATAAAATTGTATTAATTTTTACTATGATCGCAAGATTAAAGAGAAAGTCTTAATTTTCTCGAAAACTTCAACAGTTAGGTATAGGAAAAAAGCAATTTGAAGGAGAAATCCAACCACGTAAAAAATACAGGGTGATCCATTTAAATAAAAACAGAGTTTTTTCCCATTTGAATTTCGCATTAATTGACATGCCGTCATGGACACCCTGTAAAATAGAATAATGTAAAAAAAGGTACTAATACTTAGCGTGTAGTATGAACTAAGAATAGTATAATATTTGCTTACCCAGCTTGTTTTCATAGGTAAATAAAAATTATTAAACGGACCCTTATAAATCCTTAAATTTCCAGAATATGTTAAATACCTTGGCAACGTTGCATGAAAATCCAAAAAACAAAATATCGTTGTATAATACTCTTTTCATTTAATAAAATGGTGACAAAATATACAGGATATTCCATTAAAAAAAAAAAGTACTTTTTGTGTGTAACAGAAAATTTAAGCACCCCGTAGATTTCACAATACATTTAAATGATAAATCTTATCGACCCAAAAAAACTTTTGTATTTAGTAAATTGTTGTATCAATAACGGTTCAAAGGTTATAGAAGGAGAACATACTATTGACTCACCCTGTATAATACGAGAAATGTTAACAACTTTTTTATAGATACTCCTCAATTAGCCAAAACGTTGCTATGTAAAGGTCTCATTGTAATCAATCAACTTCCTGTGAATATCAAACAATGTAATAATTACTTAAAATTTAAAAAAACAATTGTGTATATGTTTTCGAAAGTCAAAAAAATTAAAAGTGGTATATGCATTATTGTAAACTATAATATAACTAAATACATGTTGTTAATAAGTAGATATTTTTAATATTAGGTTCGTAAAATTCTTAGGATAATTAACTATTAAGGAGCCTTATACATTGTATTATTTCAAAGCTGTATCTTATACTCTATAACTGTATATGTAATAAAAAGCTTATTTACTAAATAATGAGATTGTTATTATTATTTATAAAAGTAATTTAAGGCGGTGTTTTTGGTAGATCGTATAATCTGCTCAATTTCTGGCGATTGTTCCACTCAAAGATGTCTCAGATTTCTTGCTCGGATATCGTTACTCCAATTAAGTTAATAAATTGCCTGAAATCCCTTTGATAAAATTTCGATACAGATTGATGATGGTCTGCGTTAAGTGTCTACTTTAGAGGGTGCAATTAGCTACATTAACCCAGATAGTTGCGTACACAGTAGTTGTACTAATGTGTCTTCTTCCTTCCTGTTCAGCCACTTAGCAACTATATTGCATTTCCCAAGTTTCAAAGCTATCTCACACGGAAAGTTCACCGAGAAATTGCAAGAAAAAGATGACGATATCTCTGTGAAGTAAGGGCTATATTGTTTCTCTTTTCAACATTTGTAGAAAAATGGGAATAAACTAAGAATTTTAAGTTGAATCTAGATAATATAAGTGCTGACTTGAGTGAGATGGACCTTCCATATTAAAAAAATTGTTGCTAGTTGCAATTTATTGTTTACACATCTTGTTTATTTGAGGTACCGAATACAGAAAAATTAAGCTATATGAATGTCTGCAATAAAAAGAGTCAGTATCTCTTTTTATTGCCATATTGATAACATTATTTTAATCTGCTGTGCATGTTTACAGTACCTGGTTGTTTAAATGTTTGTTTATATTTATATGTAGATATGTTTTTCATACATACGTTTTGTTTCTTTTTGGAAATTATATCTAGCCTTTATTTTAATTTATTTTGTTTAAACTAAATTAAAAAAAATTCTTACTTATTACTATTTTTTAAATAAGGTTCTTGTTTGTTGCCTAGAAGATGATTTTTTTTATCGAAACGTTGACAACAGTTTAATTTAACAAAACAGTATAAAGGCCGAAAGCTAAAAATTCATTTCACCCTTGTAAATCATAAGTTACCTATATTAAGATATAGTATAATCAAATTTAACCAGCTGCCACTGATATAAAATTTTGAACGTACGTTTCTGGACACCATACAGAAAATACAAATGTCAATCTTTTCTTTATTGGAATTGGTAACTAAAATCACCACGGCGAATATTGCGCTGCGATCAGACGAGTTACGATCAGCTGATTCTTGGTTTGTGTACAGTTTGTGTTTGAGAGTTTTTTCATCGGGTGAAAAATATATATTATTACAGTAATTGAAAGGTGGTGAGTAAATTCAATAAGTTTAACCTACTTTGCATTATTTTTAGCTAATTTGTGGGATTAACGAACCTAAAAAGTCACTATTATAACTTTATTTAGGTACCTTTTATATTATAGTTCACTGGCTTGAAATGGACACGCATAGCCGAAGTTAATGATTCTCCCATCAATTATGTTTTCTGCCATACTCTTCTTCTATTTATTTTCTCCATGATACCACAGCTATTGGTGATATAAACAAACCCCGTGTTGGGGAAATAATGAATGTGGATTGTTCTATCCAGATTTTTCCTTGATTGACAATTGTACACACTTGGTAACTTTAAGGGAAGTGGCAAAGATATTCTAGATGATAACGATAAAATAGAGAAAACTGGCAACTACAAAGTGTAGGAATATATAGCAATGAACAGATATCTAGTATCTGTCATCAATATGAAAATTTAGAATAAACGAAGAAGGCAGAAGAAACTGATAGTACACGGAAAACAAAAGATGATAGAATGGAACTGATAGATATGAGCAAAACAATTCTAGCCAAAGAAATTGATGCAACAGTACAAGTTGTTAATGGCAAGGAAGACAAAAGAGGCAACACAAAGAAATAAGGTAGAGTAAATTGATGGTTCAAGGAAAACAGAAGACGACAATACAGAACTTACACAGCGTAGTAAGAAAAATCTAGAAAATTAATATAACAGAATAGAACAAGTTGAAAATGATGGTGAAGTATAATTAGTTATAGTTAGAATGGAGCAAACTGATGAGATAGGAACCATAGTAATGAAAGAAGAAGATAAGACAGACGGCACTGAAAGTGCCCAGGAGTTGCAGGAACATGAAATTACTTCACATATAGAATTACTTAAACAATGAGGAATTCCAGATTAGACAAATGATGAATCGTGAAATGAAGAAGTTGAAAAATAGGAATAAATATTATCAATACGACAATATTAGAGAAAGGCATAGAAAGCGATAAGGGGACAGTAAAAACAGATATAGAAGTAAACAGTAGTGAATCTTCAGACAAAATATATGATAAGTATTTGACTTGACCTAAATCAGAGAACAACGACAGGTCAAAAGAGAAGAAAAATACAGAATGCATTTGTTATTGTTTCTAAAGAATGGAAGGAGATGAAAGTTTTAGCAGAGAAAAAGAAAAGAGAACAAGAAGTAAAAACTGACAAGAAGCAAGATCAGAAAAGAGAAAATCTGTGAATACTGTCCCTGTCAACCTATACAGAAAGAGGTGCATACCGAAAAAGATAGGAAACATCAGTGAAACGTATGTGACAAGAGAATATGTAACACTAATGTATGAGGGAAATCGCTGTCCTGAAATTATTACGAATAAAAATGAAAACGAATTTGAGAAAAGTGGAAATTGCCCCAGAAACGACACCAAATATGGTACAATGTCAAAGGAATTACGAAAAAAAATCAATCCCCCAATTTTGGAAAGTTCCTGAGGTATTTATATGGCGTATGACCAATGTCTAGGTATAAGATAATTGCCTATTTGCTGTTAGGAGATACGAGTGTTCAGTCACTAGTTTGAGTCATTTCATTTACTAGACTCCTATCTTCATTTGTTAGTATTTGCTAGTAAATACGTAATGTTTCAGTTTTATGTTAGACATACTTTACATTTGATAAAATGAATCAGTTTCCTATAATTGTTTGAAGTTATTAAACGTTGTCTACTTTATGAGAGAAAAAAATAGTTAGAAATAAATCTCCTTCAGAATACAGTTCTTTTCAAACTAGAACTGTTAAATTTGCATTTACTGGTAGGTTGACCCTATGCACTGTTTTATTTAGCATATTATGTCATAAATGATGATGAAATAAGATAAACGGTAGTAAAACCCCGACAAACAAACTATACAAATAGGATCAAACGAATGTAAACAAAGATCATTTACTAGTTTGAAGGCTTCAATTTCCAATAGTTTTCTGTCATTGTGTTTCTGTCAGTAAACAATGCTTTCATTTGCTTTAGCTGTACGTGAAATCATGGCTAACCCTGTCTATTTATGAATAAAAATTTTATAATTTTGTACTTTTTTTATTTGTAAACAATAGGCTAGAAAATAAGTACACAGCATGTTACATTAGAAGCAATAGCTACCTTAGAGATTTTTCGTATCCAAGAATGTTAGTCCAAACCGGTACATCATGCAACACCTTAAATCATGAAAATTTATTTTCTATATTTTGCAATCAACTTTCATTACAATATTTTTGTTGTATCTCTCAAATAAAAAGTTACAAGCGTTTATAAACGTGATTATTCAGTTTCTAACTTAAAATAAATAGCCATGATATAAATTAAATCATAGCAATCACTCCACATTATCCTTGTATATGAGCGCTGATAGGTACTCTATTTGTAACAATTGAAACTGTGAAACTTTCAGTACATTACTAACAATCAAGCAATTCAGCTAAAACACTTGTCGCAGAAATAAATAAATCAACAAAAAGCATACGTTGAAAACATAATTCATCATATTTAGTAGACAATGTAGATTCAGTTTTTCCCTGTAGGAAATTTGAATTTATTCGTTTGAAATTCCACCCACAAAGGCAGTGCATATGTCGGAATGATAAATCGCTACAGAAAAGGCGCATTCCCTACAATGCAGCTACCAGCAATACTGCAAATCTAAACGGCAGCTGCCGCCCACATTTTGGTATGTGCATCGGTTGCAAACTTTTTTTAAATGAACTGCCGTTCTGGAAAAGTGTTAAAAAACACGCAGTGAAGCTCCTATAAATATTCTCAGTTGGACTCTATATTATTTTAATAGAGTGTGCTTTGTAAATAAATTACGACTTACACACAAAATGGATGTAGCAGATGTGTAAATAACTACACCGTATTTTCACAGTCTATTGTGAAGCATAGAAATTAGACTGAAGTAGTTATACAGGGATTACCGAACAATATTAAATCAAAGTATTTAATGATGATAGTGTTTATGATACCGTCAGATCTCAATTAATACAAAACGTTATTAATTTCATTAATCTTAACCAAACAAATTAAATTTCTAATGCAAGTGGTTGGTTGTTAGATCTAATAATAACAAACATAAAATGTAATATAATACTCGATAATATTCGATAACGCACCATTAGTAAGAGAATCCGGTGCTTTATATTATCCTTTCAGCTAAACTTATCAAACATTCAAAATTTCGCACAGATAATACTGCACAGAGAGAAATCCCTTTGGAATATTTTGCACAATGTTGTGGAACAACGTCTTGTTGCATTTTTTTAAACAATTGTATAATTTCAAGGCACAACGTTATATAGTTTTATACATTTTAATTGTGCATAATTCTTGTACGTTTTATTTATCTAATACAAAGATTTAGTTATAATGAATTTGTTGGAAACTTCAACTAACAAATTGGCGAAATTTAGAGTCAAATTTATTTATTTTTATTCAACAAGTTATAGCAAATTAGGCTTAATTTACTGTTAAGCGTGTCCCTAAACTCTATATTTTGTTACCATTCTATTTACAGTGAGTTTTAAGTAACTGTTTAAAATGTTTGCACAAATTGTGTAACATAAAGATGTGATTTTATAAACGGATACTGACAAATTTGTCAAAGTATGGGTCCCAACGTATTTATTTCCGTTAAACAATAATAGTAATCTATGCCTAATTTTATCAATGCCGCCCTCACAAACTGGGTAATTTAATAACATACTACTATTCACAATGAATTTGGCGATATTGTTATAAAATTTTGCATAATTGTTTCATTTGTTTCACATAAAGATAATCATTCTATACTGCTATTGGTTAAAAAATTGTAGAGGTCGCGCCCACCACGCTAAGCATATGGCTAACGCGTGTCGCGAAATTACGCAATCTGTGGATTTCTCATTTAGAAATTGTGGAAAACTAAAAACATACTCTCTTAAAAAACTATATACATTGTGCCACTTAAGAGCACTATTTTTTGTAAATATGTTTTACAAGTGAAGAGGTTTAGATGCGAAAGTTTGTTTAGGTAACCACAATATATTTAAAAATTTTACACAAATTGTAGAAACTCACTTAATCTGTTCAGAGATCTGTTCCACAAGTGGAATAAAATGATGTATTTTTATGCAACCATAATTCAAATTTGTAAAGAAATCAATTTATGTGATTTTTCAGTTTGTACAAAAATTTCAAACAATGTTAATGCATAAACTGGACAAAATCATTGCTCCAAAAATGTATTATTTATTTGCACAAATTGTTCCTGTCACTTTTTTTAAGACCAATTTGGCGTGCAATTTTCTACAATTGTGGTAAAATATAACACATATTTTTCCCTGTGTGTGGTTGGCCGTTTCTCTAAGAATTTTCAGAAGCTAATGCGGCTTGTGAATGTTTCTATGCCAAATTATATTCGATATTTGACTTATAAAATATAAAACGCACCTATTCTGTATGTATTCGTCTGATTTAATAAAAAATATCAATCTTAAAAACTACTATGGAGACAAATACAGAAAAACATAATTATACTTATTTAGATGAATTAAGAGAAATATTAAAGGTTCAACTTTCTGAAGTTTACAATAACTACCTATCTCGAAAATGTTGAGAAACGTGTCTTAATGGATACAAGTCAATTTTGGTCTATTATTCATAACAACAAAAGACGTAACACGTATAGCAGGTAAAATGCACTTTAATAATGGTACTTCATATGATGTCTGTAAAGGTTATGCATCTTATTTTAACAATGTTGATTTGGAAGATAATATCTATTTCTCATAATAACGATATGCATAATAATAATAATAATTTATTTATCCAAAAAATCATTTACATGATATGGGATATGTCGACATAGTACTACAAAAGAAGTATATAAGGGAAAAAACAATAGAAACGACAGCTATCTAGTCTTTTAGTAGATTCTAAACAATCATCGTGGTGAACCTATGTCTGCAAAAATAATAGTGTTACGCCACTGGACTATGCAGACTGGTTAGATTAGGCTGGAATTGTACACGAACGGCCGGGAATATTCTGGAGTGCTCTAGACCGGGAGAATGCATGTATAAATAAGACGCACGGTGAGCTGAGATTTAATCTTAAGTTGAACGTGAGCAAGTAAAGAAGTAATAAGAAAGAGACTTATAAGTGTTCAAGTGTAATTATAGTTAAGACAGTAATTAGTCTATTGTTGTTAATTGTTAATTAATAAATAAAGTAGTGAATAAGTGTTACCTGGACTTTCAATCAACGAATCTACGGGAAGAGGTGTTTGTGTGGATAGCAAACACGTAACAATTTGGTGTCGGAAGTGGATTGGAAGAGAAATTTCTGGAAAATTCGAAAAGGTTCTACAGTGTTCTTCTCAGAAATTAGTGGTAACACTGAGAATTAAGCTACTGGACAGTGTTGGAGGACTATTTCTGGACTGAGTAGTGACTTTAAAGTGGATTTTCGAGACGTTTCTAGAACATTCGATTTAGAAATAACTGCAAATACGCGAGTGCCGCTAGTAATAACGTGTTGTAGACTGAGAAAAAGGGCTACTAGTGCAATTTCGTGAAAATTCCAGAACATTCTATTTGGAAACTACAGGAGATACGTGAATTGTGTCGACGGGAACGTGTTGTAGACTCAAAAACGAGACTATTAAGTGACTTTTAGTGACAATTCTAGAACATTCGATTTGGAAACCACAGAAGATACGTGAATTGTGTTAACGGGAACGTGTTATAGACTCAAAACAAGACTTATTAGTGATATTTCGTGAAAATTCTCAAACATTCCATTGGACAATTAGTGGAGATAAGTGAATTTTATCAACACAAAAGAAGTATAGACTCTAAATAAAACTTTCTAGTGCTGTTTCGCGATTTTTCTGGAACATTCCATTATTAAAATAGACGTGATAGCAACATTTTAGAGACTTTATAGTGTAATAAACTTTATTCTGAAATTGATTTACGTGTCGTGAGTTAATGCCAACAACAAGAAGTATGGCGGAGAAGCAAACACAGGACATGCTTGCAGCATTGTTACAACGGATGGACGAACAAGAGAGAAGACGACAGGAAGAAAAAGCAGAACAAGAGAGAATACGACAAGAAGAGAAAGATGAACAGAGAAAAATTATGGAAGATCAAGAAAGAAGACGACAGGAAGACAAAGAAGAACAAGAAAGAAGACGACAGGAAGACAAAGAAGAACAAGAGAGAAGACGACAGGAAGACAAAGAAGAACAAGAGAGAAGACGACAGGAAGAAAAAGAAGATCAAGAGAGAAAACGTCAGGAAGAAAAAGAAGACTTGATAAAAATGATGGAAGGCCTGGAAATAAGACGCCAGGAAGAATTGAGACAAATTATGGAGGGACAACATCAAGTCATGCTCTCAGTCACTGAACAATTGAAGGAAGATGTACAGGCTGAAGTCATGGAAGTTAAAGAAGAAGTTAGTGAAGTTAGAGGAGAAATAACTGAAGTTAAGGAAGAAGTAGCCCGACTCAAACAACAATTAAGAGAGAAGGGTGGCCAATTAGTACTGTCGTCTGGTGCTAGGTTACAACCACCTTCATTCGACGGTCAAAGTTCATGGTCAACTTATAAGAGACAATTTGAGGCAGCCGCACGTTCAAATAACTGGAACGATGAGGAAAAAGCAACAGCATTGGTATTAGCACTAAGGGGCCAAGCATTAGACCTGCTCCAAACAATTCCTGCCGCACAGCAACAAAACTTTAGCATTTTGGAGGCAGCGTTAGAGCTAAGATATGGCGATCAACATCTCGCCCAAGTGTATCAAGCTCAGCTCAAATCACGCAGACAACGAGGTGGAGAAAGCCTCCAGGAGTTTGAAGCTGCGGTAGAAAGATTAGCCCATCTAGCCTATCCTGATGCACCAATGGAATTTCAACAACAGTTAGCAGTTGGTACATTTATTGATGGAGTAAGGGATCAGGAAGTTAGGCAAATTCTTAAGTTAGCCAGGCATAAGCTTAGTAGTGAGGCTTTAGTACATGCACTGGAGATTGAGGCTGCTTATAAGGATACCACACAATCAAATCAGAGAGTACGAGCTGTGAGTGTGGAGGAAGACAAGCCAGACAACACAACACAAATCCTGATATCTGATGTACACAAGATGTTGACCCAACTACTGACAAAATCGAACTCCCAGCAGAGACAAGACCAACAACAAAGTAGTGGGATGCCGAATGGAGGCATCCGTTGTTATAGGTGTGGCAAAGTGGGTCATATCAAGAGGAATTGTCGTCAACGCAGCCCAGAAAGGGTAAATGCTGCTGTGGTTGAGGAGCCTCAGGAAAACTAAAGATGGCTGGCAATTTGGGGGCTGCGCTGGCCAAGAAATGTTGTGACCCCCGAGAAATAAAAGTTTCCCAACTTCGGAGAGTTCAAAGTAGTCTGTTGTTGGAGGGTTATGTAAATAAGAAGAAATGTGTGTTCACAATCGACACAGGAGCTACGTCATCAATAGTACGGGCAGGATTCATAATGGGTTTCAAAGTAAATAAAGAACAGAATGGATTAGTCATCTGAACAGCTACGGGAGATAGGGCGGCGGTTCATGGGGAAGTCGACATGGAGCTGCAGATTGGCCGCTTATGTTTTAAACATCAAGTTATCGTAGCTGACATTACAGATGACTTCATTTTAGGATTAGACGTTATGGAAAAATATGGATTTGTGCTTGATGTTGGAGAACGAGTTCTCAGGATTGGAAATGAAGAAATTATTCTTTCAACGGCAGATGAAAAATTCCATAATATTAGACTACTAACTTCGAGGACCATAAAAATTCCTGCAAGAACAGAGAAAGTAATTGAGGCAGTCCTGGAGGAAAATTCTGTGGGATACCGCTTTGGCCTCGTTGAGAAGGATGACTCAATTAAAATGACAGACAATGTGATCCTGGCAAGAACTTTAACACAGACTACAGATAAGATACCGATTAGAATGGTTAACCTAAATTCACACTCAGTGACGTTCAAAGAAGGCGAAGCAATTGGCACCTACGAACCAGTCACATGGATTGCGAGATGTGAAGAACAAATCATTGGAGCTTCTTCAACAGATATGGACCAAGAAGTTGTAAGAATGTTAAATGCCCAGTTAGAACATTTAACTCCAGATGAACATAGAGAAGCTTTAAAATTTTTGAAGAAGGAAAGTACAGTATTTGCAGAGGACACAGAAGCTCTTACAAAGACCAACATAGTGCAACATCGCATAAATACTGGTGAATCAGCTCCTATTCGTCAACCACCTAGGAGGCTCCCATTAGCAAAACAAGAAGAGGCTTCTGCAATGGTACAGAAGATGCTTAAAGACGGAGTTATTGAGGAATCAACCAGTCCTTGGTCGTCGCCAGTAGTTTTGGTTGCTAAGAAAGATGGAACTTTAAGATTCTGTGTCGACTACAGAAAGCTGAATGACGTCACAAGAAAAGACAGCTATCCGTTACCCCGAATTGATGACACACTAAGTACGCTGGCAGGTTCACAGTGGTTTTCCACTCTAGATCTTCGAAGTGGATATTGGCAAGTGGGACTTCATCCAGATGACAAAGACAAGACAGCCTTTTCGACAGGAAGTGGCCTTTATCAATTCACTGTGATGCCTTTCGGCCTGTGCAATGCGCCAGCGACTTTTGAAAGACTGATGGAACTGGTACTACGAGGACTAACTTGGAAGACATGTCTAGTTTATCTTGATGATGTGATGGTTATGGGACGGGATTTTAAGGAGCATTTGAAGAACCTTCAAGAAGTGTTTGGAAGAATTAAAAATGCACACCTGAAATTGAATCCCAAAAAGTGCCTAATGTTCCAGAAAGAGGTAAAATTCCTAGGACATGTCGTGTCTTCGGAGGGGATAAGAACAGACCCAGACAAGATTTCCTCAGTACGAGATTGGCCGAGGCCTTCAAATGTTCACGAAGTACGAAGCTTCCTTGGTCTATGCACTTATTACAGACGATTTGTGGAACGATTTGCTGATATTGCGAAGCCACTATACCGGCTTACAGAAGAGAAGGTTCAGTACCAATGGACACAAGAATGCGATACATCATTCAGAACACTAAAATCAGCACTGTGTTCAAGTCCGGTTCTTTCATACCCAGAACGGAAAGGCCTCTACGTATTAGACACAGATGCCAGTAATTCTGGACTTGGATGTGTTCTTTCCCAAATTCAAAATGGACAGGAAAAAGTAATTGAATACTTCAGCAAGACGTTGTCGAAGCCAGGACGTAACTATTGTGTGACACGGAAGGAACTATTGGCCATTGTCAAGTCCATAGACCATTTTCACAAATACCTATATGGACAACATTTTAAAGTTCGGACCGACCATGCTGCATTAAAGTGGTTATTACAATTGAAAACTCCAGAAGGCCAACTAGCTCGTTGGATAGAAAAACTGCAGCAATACGATTTTAAAATCGAACATCGTCCTGGAAAATCTCATAGAAATGCAGACGCTCTCTCCAGAAGACCCTGTCGGGAAGACTGCAAGCACTGCCACCGGGTAGAAAAACAACAAGGGATAATAATTGTAAACACCGTTAAAATTGATGTTCCTGACGATTGGACAAGAGAGACATTAAGAGAAGAGCAGTTAAAAGATCAAGAAACTGGTCCTATTCTAGAATGGAAAGAAAGAGGAGCCCGACCAGGCTGGAAGGACATTTCAGACAAGGCGGTGGGACTGAAGGCTTTGTGGGCACAATGGGATTCCCTTAGAGTAGAGGATGGACTGTTGAAAAGAGCTTGGGAAAGTCCAGACGGGAAGAAAATTTCTTTGAGATTGGTAATTCCCAGGTGTCGCATACCAAAAGTACTCCAGGAAGTGCATAATGGAACATCTGGCGGACATTTTGGCATCAACAAAACTCTCACTAAAGTACGCGAACGATTCTACTGGGTGAACAGTCGCCAAGATGTGGAGGCTTGGTGCCGCAAATGTGAAGTTTGTGCGGCAAGTAAGGGACCACAGACAAGAAGTAAGGGTCAAATGAAACAATATAACGTAGGGGCTCCTTTTGAGCGAATTGCGATAGACGTAGCTGGTCCATTCCCCGTGACGGATGATGGGAACAAATACATCTTAGTTGCCATGGACTATTTCAGTAAGTGGCCTGAAGCTTATGCCATACCTAACCAAGAAGCAGCCACTGTCGCTCAAGCTCTGGTAGATAATCTAGTATGTCGATTTGGCGTGCCCCTAGAATTGCATTCGGATCAAGGAAGAAACTTTGAATCAGGGGTGTTTCAGAAGATGTGTCGCTTACTGGGAATTCATAAGACAAGAACAACAGCCCTACATCCACAATCAGACGGAATGGTGGAGAGATATAATAAAACTATGGAGGAGCACCTATCTAAAGTGGTTGAGAAACATCAGAGAGATTGGGACCGTCACTTACCTCTTTTCCTTATGGCCTACAGGGCCTCCATTCATGAAACAACAAAACAAACGCCGGCTCGCGTGATGTTTGGACGTGAGATTAGACTGCCATGTGACTTGGTATTTGGCACACCAGATGAGGAGCGACTTTCCATAAATGACTACGCCGATGAAGTAGGTGAACGGCTAAGGAATATTCATGAGCTGGTACGAGACCGAATTGCCATTGCATGAAGGCTCGTTATGATCTTAAGGCAAATTCAGGAGGGTTCCAGGCTGGAGATTTGGTTTGGCTATATAACCCACAACGAAAGAAAGGCAGGTCCCCGAAGCTTCACCCGCCCTGGGAAGGTCCTTACACTGTCGTCACCAAACTAAACGACGTTGTATATAGAATTCAGCAAAGCCCAAAATCCAAGATGAAGGTGGTGCATATAGAGAGACTAGCCAAGTATGCAGGGAACAATGAATTGCCTGATCGGGACGTTCAGGCTTAAGGAGGGGGCAGTGTTACGCCACTGGACTATGCAGACTGGTTAGATTAGGCTGGAATTGTACACGAACGGCCGGGAATATTCTGGAGTGCTCTAGACCGGGAGAATGCATGTATAAATAAGACGCACGGTGAGCTGAGATTTAATCTTAAGTTGAACGTGAGCAAGTAAAGAAGTAATAAGAAAGAGACTTATAAGTGTTCAAGTGTAATTATAGTTAAGACAGTAATTAGTCTATTGTTGTTAATTGTTATTTAATAAAAAAAGTAGTGAATAAGTGTTACCTGGACTTTCAATCAACGAATCTACGGGAAGAGGTGTTTGTGTGGATAGCAAACACGTAACAATAGATTAAACTTTTGTTCATATTCAATGCACATCACAGATGCCCCAAATTTTGTTTTCTTTTAAATTACATTGTTCAGGTATGCTTCTACATGTACATATAAATATTTTATAGACATATTTTAAATCTTAATTCACATTCTGTGTAATTTTATTGAATTTTATTAATTTTAATCAATTATGTTCCATCAAAAACACCAATTTAATTTGTAACAAAGTGATTATTTTGTAGACCTAAGTTAGGTAACTAGGTGCTATGTGTCTGTTTCTAAAGATATTTTAACCATTGTAGTACTGCGCTTTTAATAGTGGTATTGTCAGCTGATCATTAATAATAGTTTAATTGTTAATTATAGATAGGTAGTATTGATCTGTTTGTGTAAACATTCCAAATATGCCAAGTTGCGGCCAGTACGTGAATCGCGAAACGCGAAGCGCGTATATTGCCCCCCGGCACTCCGTGCCCGAGCTACCGTGAAGGACCCCGAGACTGGAAACAATCAAATAGTTCCCGTCTGACCGCCAACCGAAGCACCACGCCGACTAGGACAGTAAGTAATCTTGTGAGTATAGAGGTACATAGGTATACAAATGTAATTGCGAATTTTTCTAAGTCGGTAAAAGGTGACGTAGTTGCGATAATCCGCGCATGACTACCGCGCTCATCCTACTTCTGCCTTTGGCAGAGTTTAGTAGCTTGAGGATTTTTCGAACAAGTCAGTTACCGTTTAGCTGCTAATTGAAGAACCACGCCGACCAGCATCGTAAGTAATCTTGTTGTGAGTATAAAGGTATAGGTTTGTTTTAAATTGAATTCGGGTGACGTATTGCCATATTCCGCGCATGACTACCGCGTCTCATCCTACTTCTGCTTTTGGCAGAGTTTAGTAGCTTGAGGATTTTTCAGAGCATCCAGGAGAGTCCGTTGCTGCCGCCCGTACCGACCAGACGTGCCGACCCCGACCGCTCCAGAGAGGAAACAGCCCATAACACGGAAGTAGGTAGCAAGGTTTAATAAAGGTTTGGTAAATAGTCGGTATTACTTGGCTGGTGAGTACTTTTCGGACCTTATTTAAAGTTTGTGAACCGCGAGCGCTAAGACGTATCCGCCTCATATCCTTCCATAGAACGGGAGAGCGGCCGAAGGTTGGAATTAGAACCGCGTTATACCGCGTGCCCTCCAGGCCGCCTGAGCACGTCATATTCGGCAGGGCGCCTTGGAGGTACTAGCTTTGGCATATTATAAGTCCGGAACCATCCATCTGTCAAGCGATAGTAAATAACCGCCATAGATAGTCTTAGTGTGCTTGTATCGGCGCTTGCTTCCCCTCCTGGTATCCATCCGCCGTCTGCTTATGAGCGATTAATTTATTGCTGTTTGCCTTTTCACCGCTTCATTCCCCGGATTACCGTATCGCACCGCTTGTACGCCCGCTTACTGCCCCGCTCATAGTTAAGACCGTTGTAGTATAAGTTGTAGTTACTAAGGTGTATATACAGTGTAAATAATAATTAGTGTGTAGAATAAATGTAAATATATTGAATGAGAGTCTGTTCATTAACTGTAGTGTGTAAGTTACCCGACCCCTGGCTTATCCGTTTCTTCACTGTAGTTGCCCGGCCTCTATCGTCCCGCCGATAGGGTAAAGTGGTGTTTCTGCACTCTAAACAGAAATTGGCGCCCGAGATATCCGTACCGTGAGCACCGCCGTAGTGTTGGGCGTCAAAGTTACACTTCTGCTCTTGCGTAGAGCAGCGGAGTACGTCACAAATTGTGTCTTTTTTATAATTGTAACCTAATTATTGTAGAGCTCTAAAGAAGACTAAATTATAGTCGAAATGTTAGCAATTGACCTGAATTAGTTTCTGTCTTTTTTGTCCTCTCCCGGCGAACTTCCCATCAAGTAATAAATAAATAAAACCTTTACTTAATTTTACAATTTATGGAAACTTATTGTATACACCTGTATAAATATTAGTTATGTCAGAGCGAAATTGCAATGCATTAATATAGAAAAAACCTCAAGAAGTGATCTCCAAATCGTCGACCAATGTAAGGTATAAACATTTTTTAAGCTTATATTTGACATTTATTGGAAAGCTCTTGATAATAAATGCCTCCAGCCGAAAACGATAATTTTACGTTTTTACTTTATTAATTTCACACATACATAAAGTTGATGTTAAAAGCTTTTCTGACAAATTGTTCTTTTAGTTGGTATCTTACAAATAACGTATTGCGGTGTGTCAAAAATCGCGTGGCAAATCACCATATTCATTAAAATGAAATATTTGGGAGCATTACAATAAAATTAATTACTTTAAATTATCGTTGAAACCGGGAATAAACATCAAGAGTTTTACTAATGGAATTTGAGTAAAATTTTCTTATAAGTGCTACATTTATGTTGAACGAAAATTTATTCCAAATTTAGATTGGATAATGAGGCATATTAATTCGGAATTTTAATGATTCTCATTTTGTATTAGTTGATGAAAGGGGTTGTTTTATTTTTTACGGGAAGTATGCGCAGAATACAACAGGAAGACATAAAAGTAAATCCCCAACGAGACCACCCTTTGTTAGGAAATGAATATTATTTATTTATTCATCAGTCAGGCAATTAGAGTCGTAATAATTACTTTTTAAAACAATCCGCATGAGTTTATATATTTTGAAATACCTGTTTTAGAAGTACGTTTGTCACAGTATAAGGATAATCGGACTAATGCGAGAATATTGAAAGAAACTCAAACGAACATTTCTTAAATAATTAACAAACTTCATTAAAATTTAAGATATCTTGAAGATCTTAATTTTTTAATATGAGTTGCTTAGTTGTTAAAAATTGGCATACAGGGTTCACTACAATATTGAATATACTTATTTTTAAATAATATGTGTCAAGATTTGTGATAAAATATCAGAGGAGTTTAAGGTCAACTCGGGCATCCCTCAGGAAAGTGCCTTAGGACCGTTGATTTTCTTAATATTTATTAACGACCTTCCAGACTACATACTAGAAAGAGAAGTGTTTGTTTTTGCAGATGACACAAATATCATAATTTCAGATTCTACTGCTTCAGATCTTATAAACAAAATAAATGTTATTCAATTTAAATTGTGTCAAAAAAATTGGCTAATTATAAATTATTTCATAACTGTAGTTATCAATTTGCACAAACGTTTAAGACCAAAAATAACAAACTTATATCTTTGTATAAATAATCATCCCAATGAGGTGGGTAACCAATGCAAATTTCTTGGAACTAACGTAGATGAAAGTCTAAGTTGGAAAGATTATATTAATTCCATATGCTCCAATATAAACCAACAATACTTCGCAATATTATCTCTAAAAAATTAACTGAATGAACAAGGTCTTCTTACTGCTTACTATTCGTTGATCTATTCAAGTTAGCTACAATATACTTGTTTATGAACTAGGTGTGGATAGCAATAGGGTATTTATTGCCCAAAAATGCATTATCCAGCTCATATTCAATCTTAATTATAGGTAATCATGTAAACAAAATTTTAAAGATCAAGAAATTTGAACGTTTACTGGCATTTTTCTGTTTAAAATACAAATTTATATTTATATCAACCGCGACAAACTTTAAAAAAATTCAGATGTTCATAGCTACTTAACCAGGAAAAATATTCAAATACGCTTAGAAAGATATGATTACGTAATTTTAAAAAATCACCCCAGTATACTGCCTGCTAATTCTTTAATATGTTACCGAGTAATATAAGTAGCGCAACCACACTGATAAGTTTTAAATCCAAATTAAAAAATTATTTCCTAGAAAATGAATTTTATTTTGTTGAGGAATTGGTAACTTTTCATAGCAAATTAATTACATAGTTTATTAGAATAACTTTACCATAGGTGTTTAGATATAAAATATAATTTAGATGTTGCATTTCTATTTTATATTATGTAAACTATGTTTAGTTTCACATATTACTGTTCTTCTTTTTTTTCAATAAATTAAAATATTCTAAAATGTGCGTGCCTTTGTTATGTACGTAGATGTAGGTATACATACAGGGTGTATCACCAGGAACTGCATCGATCGATGTAGGGACAAGTACGTACCAGAAAATTTTGAAACTTTAGGGAATTACTAATGTTAATGGGCTCTCATAAACTTTATTTTTAATAGTTCCCCAAATAAAATAATCTAAAATTGATAAATCGGGCGAGCGAGGAGGCCATAGGAAAGGTCCATTATTGGCGATCTATTGATCGTAAAAAGTTTCTTGTAAAAAATTATTTATCAAATACGCGTTATGTGGGGGAGAACTGTCGTGCTGATAAAAATTGTTACTATGTTCGACGAGAGGTAAATTTTCTAAATAGTTATTCAAATTTTATAAAATATTTAGATATCTTTCACCTAAAAAAAAAACAAAAGCAAAAAAATTAACTATATATATTAGCAGAAAAAGAAATCTTTATAACTTACTTTTTTAAATTTTCCTGATAAAATTGTAATGCCACCAGTCTATCGTTTCTTATGGCACTGTAAACATTAAACTGCCAACTTTATTGAAAGTTTCGCTCCCTGAACACATGAGGATTCGAGTCAGTCCAATAATGCGAATTGTGTCGATTAAAAAAGTCCATTTTTGGTAAATTTAGCAGGCTACCCACAAGTAGCCCCCTGACTCCGGAGCACCACCCTGGGACTGCTCTCGCATTACTTCGGGGTGGTGTCCATATTCAACCATTTCCCTACATCCCCCGTCCCTCTTTCGAGATTAGGGGTTCAGGAGCTGGGTTTCCCGCTCTCTGTTGGCCTTTTCGGCCTGTTCCGGCTTTCTTTTGCTCTCCATGATATCACTAATGTAGGCCGAGACTGCCGTCCAGGCCCTCTCGTCTTTTAGCATGGCAGGAACAAGGCGTCCCACACTCAACTGCTCTGCAAGTGTGTCGTAGAGTTTGGACCTCTCACTTTCAGTTTTAGAGCACTCGATAATTGTGTGCTCAGCTTCGTACATGACATGAACGCACAGCAGACACGCAGAGCTCTCAGTCTTCTTAAATCTGTGCAAATACTGGTTGAAGCATCCGTGGCCAGTAAGTGCCAGGATGATGTGATAGTTCATATCACCATGAGCTCGATCATGCCACTCTGTAATGTTGGGGATCAAACGGTGCGTCCACCGACCTGCCGTATCCGAATCCCATCTTGCCTGCCACCTTTCCATGAGGCCTTGTCGCGCCACCTTCCGGCCTCCTTTTTATTTGCGTTGCTCTGGTTGCAAGCTTCGTAAACTTCTCGCCTCTCCCTGACCATGAGGTCGATCGGTGGCGTGCTGGCTAGCACCAGTACCGCTCCTTCTAAGACACTCCTGAAGACCAACGTGACTCTCATGACGCTACGCCTCTGCACGTCCGCCAATCTACGCGCCGTACCGCTTGGCATGAGCTGTGCTAGCACAGCTGCCGTAGATGTGGCGTTATCTGTGGTTCTTAAGACGTGTTCCGTATATCTGAGTTCGCCGTCTACTCGCACGTATTTTACGGATTTACTCCATGGTATCATCTTGTCCTCTAAAGCTATCATCGCTGGTGTGAACGACCGCTTGTTCGTAATGAGTACCGCCTCCGTCTATCTATATATCTATCTATCTATCTATATATCTATTTATCTATATATATATTTATCTATTCATCTATCAGCAACAAGTATTTTGTTTTGCATATTTTAAAATTTAATGTATAACCCTTATTACTAGAGAACAGGAGGAAGCGACCAATTACATCAATTCTAGATTTGATGCTAGGTGATGTGTCACCACGTAAACATGTTCATGCATATATGACACATACATAATATATCTTACCTTGTGGTTATTTTAGCGAGCTTGCTAATATCCAAAGTTAATACAAAGAGAGCTAAAAGTATTGGTGAATGTAACACTAACATTAACTAGCGATCGTAAGAGTAAAAGTATATTACGAAAATGAATGCACCCACTAAATATATTGCCACCTTCCAGCCACAAACACTAGTGGTTTCATCTACGCCAATCCAGATGTATTTGTCATTCAGTTCAGAATAATGTTTGTGTTTAATACTATCGCATCTCTATGATAAATATACTTTTTATGACCGTTTCAGGAAATGCATCTTTTAATGTTTGCTTGATGTTGCACCAAAGCCCATTTTTACGGCTTGTGCAGTATAATTCTGTGCCGTTATATTGCAACTCCGGGAAATTGCTAAATCCACAAGTTCACTTTATTCTCTGAAAGAATTAATTGTACGAGACATTTTAAAAAAAATTAGCCTCCGTTCGTTCAGACCTGTATGATACAAAATGTTCTTTTTTCAAACAGATTGTCAATGATATTAAATAAATATCTAATATGGGGCAGTGGGCATGAACGTGACGGCTAAGCCACACGATTCGTCTATATATGTTTATCTGTGCCTCGCTATTGGACATTCGACAAAGGAGCATTTCCACGTCAAAATATGGCGGTCAGTAAGTAATTGTTTTTTTACAGCTGTATGCCTGATAAAACCTTTATTTTTTTCCCATTTTTATAAAGAAAACAGGTTTATTGCATAGTACATAAGAAGAATATTGTGTCAATTATTGTCTGGGATGTTTCATTAGGTGTTTACAATATAACATTCTATCTACATACGCAAGTAAAAAGCGTTTCTGAAATTTATCGCTACCTCCAAATCCCTACTTATTACATTATTATTTTTAATAGAAACTTCGGAAGGACCTTATTAGTACGGCCACAGACTAGAATTCAGTGTCGAATAGTTGGTCGCCGAGATAACTTTGGCGGAAATGATTCCATCATCATTTTGTTCACGTCAAGAATATCTTGGTTATTTTTTCCGGAAATGGTAGATTTTCAATTTTTTACTCGTCTGGCGACAACTTAGAAACTCCACTTATCTCTTGATGACATATCAATTGGTAAAGATTGAATCATCTTAATTGAACCACCCTGTAAATGACACAAATTAAAAAGTTGACGGGATAATTATTGCAAAGTTGACTAAAGTTGTACAGTAACTTATTTTCTTCTGTATAGAAAGTTAATTATTTTTGGTCAACTATTTGAATGGAAAATGTATGTTTTCTCGTCTAGCTCGGTAAAGTGACATAAGGGACCTGTAAATTCTTTACCAATCCCTTATGTAACTTTTGGTTCACAATGGTATCCGATAATAAATGATTAATCCAGTCTTCTTTGAAAGTACGCGTCTGCCATCTGTGGGCTGAATTTTATAAATTTTGCTAGTTAAAAAGACTAGCAAGCATGCTTACAGAAAACGTATTATACGCAGCACAACCAGGAAGCGTCTATACTGGACTCTAGGCTTTCAGTGTTCGTAGTCGCTCGCCCTGAAAAGTGCCAGCTCGCCCGCTGAGGAACCACTTTCCGGTCTTGTTACGTAAACAACTATTTATTAATTCTTGATGTCCATTTAAAAAATTATAAAGAAGTATTGTTTTTATGACCATCTCATTCAAGACAAATATTTTAAATTTTTTCATTTGTTTTCATACATAAACTCTATTTCATTTTTAAATTCATATTAAATGTTGTCATTTTAGGTATTTTTATACCGCCATGGTACAAAAAGATTACACGCAGGTAATTAGTATCTAGATTATTGAGCTAACAACGCTGAACGGTTTGCCATTTAAAGGTTAGTATTATAAAAAATCCACCCACAATATACTCCGGTAAAACAAATTTAAACACGTGACGCATTTGTAACTGTCAAGTCTCAATTTTCTTCATTGTACGATAAAAAAATCAATTAGGCTAGATCCAATAACAAGTATGAAACAGGGTTTGTTTTCCACATAAGATTTCCAAGGTAGCAAGTTAGTTTCATTGTTGTTTTCACACTAATGGGAAATCAATACATCAAGTCAACTTTGACTTTTTATGGTCTGTTGGTCGTTACCCACCTATAATAAAATACACCGTAAAGTATATTCAATGGCTAAGTAGGAAACCTTTCACTATCTAGAAAATGTGTCATATTTACTTTAAACGACCCATAATTTCATTTGAACTTGTTTTAGGGCATACCAATTCGTGCAAAAACTAAACCATTTGAGAAATAAGACAATTTTAATTTTGTTTGTACCTGATTATAAGCATAATGATCATAAATATATTAAAACATAACTATAGATAACATTTAAAATTTAACCAATAGTGATTTTAACGGCATAGCTTATGTTATATTTATTCATTTTTAAAAATCTGTAACATAATATCTTATTCCTATTGAATTTGGACTCCATCCGTTATACCGAAAATTAGAACTATATAAGAATGAATATTTTAAACAAACGATATTTTAAAATGATTGGAGCAAATCGTTACAATTTTTTTTTGCTTAATGTGTAAAATATGACAATATTTTTTTAAACATGAAATACTGTTCAAATTGTCGTAGTCGCAAATGCTTATTAGATGAAGCCCATAAGTCTAAACAAGTCAAGCTGAAAATTGAATAATGAAAGTCAGTGAAAATTATGAATTGAAAGTGATTTTCAGGTGAATTCAGGAAATATTTAATGATAAAAACACATCTCCGGAGAAAAAAACAGCAATAAATATTGATATCGAAGTATAAACAAATGTAAAAATAATAACAAATATTGTACCCATTCTACTCGATCAACATGGTCGTCCTAAAAATTGGTGTACTTAGAGGAACAAAGCCAACGTTATTTATTAACTTCTAACTATTCACTCATTTCTTTCAAAACTTCATTCATTCTGTTAACACTGACGTAGTCTTCCTCGAAACAACAAAACACTTATATTGCACTCGACGCGAGTTTCGCCAACTGAGTTGGCATCATTTGGGAATGATTAAAACTCAGGTTGGCGAAACGCGCGTCGGGTACAGTATATAGTGTTTTGGTGTTTCGTGGAAAACTACGTCAGTGTTATCTTCACATCAGAGGATCCAATCCACTCCAGGATTCATTTTGTTCACTATTAACATACTGCTTTCCTCTGCCATATAAATGATTTTATCGTCTGTGAACAAATAACAACAGCAGTTATTATACAGAGCTGCTATATCGTTTATTCATAAAATGAATAAAAGCGGTCCCGACTACTTCCTTGTGGTACCCCAACATTTAGACACATATGTACAGCTCCACCAAGTCTACATATTTTCAAATTTGCCAACAATCTATCTTTACCTACAGTTCCAAGAAAATTATACTGGTCATTGTGCCTGTCATTTGCTTCTTTCCATCCATTGATCACATACTGCAAGGCACATTCACAACTATGAGTTCGAAAACCAGACTGATACTTGTGCAAATTTAGTTTCTTTTCAAAAATTCTAAGAAGTGTACATAATATATAAACTTCTCCAATACATTCTCAAACGCTGAAAGCATATTTATTAGATGAAATTCCTCCGCTTTAATTGTTTTGGCAACGTTCCTCAATACAACAGTGGCTGAAATTTTCAATGTACCAGGAACAATCCCAGTTTGCAACGAAGTGTTAATAATATTAAGAAGTGGGTCAGCTATTACATCGATGACATTTCTATAACCAAACATTGCAATATCATCAGTTGAGTTCAGATATCGATGAGTCATTCCAGTTTCACCTGCATGAACCTTAACAAGAAAATTGCAAATTTGTCATGTGAACTTGTTTACATTGTTTGCGAATTACGTAGTTGCCTAGACATTTGAATATCCTCTAAAAAATCATGTACCTACCTAATGCAAAATTTGAATTAGAAAATGTATTATGTTTGCAGCCAGAATGCTATGAAATACTTCCACGCAGGAGCTGCGCTGCGTACATTGTTCCGTTGTAAAATTGGCTTAAGTCGTAGAATGTTGTAGTGTGGGTCACATACCGTTCAGTCCTACAAAATACGATACGGGTAGGTGTCGCGCGCATTCCTGCAGAGATTGATGGTTCAGGAAAAATGGCGATTACTTAACGTTCGACTACATTTTAATAGAGTTTAAGTAAAATATTACAAATTTCCCTTACAGTGAATTTTACCAGAATAATCATTTATTAGTGCTCGTTGTTGTTGGTGTACCGTATTTGGGTTTGTGGAGCATTAATTTATCTTCGTTTTGGATGGACTTCAAGTAGTTTGATGCATTATCGTCTCCTTAGAAGAAAATGTAAGTAATTTTACACTAGTTTCTGAAATCATGCATAGTATCAACTTTCCGTAACTTGCAGTTGCCGTCAAACTAAAATACCTAATATTCTAACAACTGAGCGATAGTGCCGTTTTCGACGAGTCATCAAAGTCGACTCAGGACCCTCTTTTGAGGTAAATACCCTTAACTAATGAAATATTTCATCAGGTTAGTGATGTTACGTATTTGTAACGCACCTATATGATATTTTAAGAATTTACCCGGATCCTATCCGAATTCTACCCGGATTCTACCCAGATACAGGTTTCTTTTGTATCCTTGGATTCTTCCAGAATATCTAATCTTCCCCTAGGTTAGGTTTAACAACCAGCCCTTGCAATATAGTTTTCTCACGTACAGGGTGTACGTTGTGACCCTGACGGGGTGATTTCTGAACTTCTGACCTTTTTAATTTACAGGGTCATATTACTTATTGTTACCATTTGCCATTATTACATGTTTATAGTTATGTGTCATACATTTATTTCTTGTGCAACTCGCATAGTTGGAGCGGCCAAGCGTCATTTTTGCTAATAATGTTTTATTACCTGGCACGATTCACAAACAGCGGCCATATTTCATAATCTTACAGTGCCAGTTGCTGCATACGAAGCGAAGAAGTAAGTATGCATGTTATTTTATTAATGTTTATTATTAAATGTTAAACATTGGATATCTCTTATACAATGTTACACCATATATAGATATGCTATTAAATATTATTATCATTAACCTTAAACTACGAAGCTTTCTTCTCCCTAATAACCACCCGAACTCATACCCAATTTTCCCGGCTATAATATAGAGAGTTAGCTGAGTGTGTCATTCACTACCCACTGCCTACGAGTGGCGTACTATAATAAATCTACTTTTGTTACTATGCACTTAGAGGTGAACAACTCTGATCCCTATGTTAAACACCCCTCTTTTTCTTAGGAATAACAACACGAACGTAACAACGTGTTTTTTCACGAATTTCTATCCAATACGCCACTACCTTCACGATGGGCCATTTGACTGAATGCAGCGTCGCATCATTACAGAAACTTTGTCGATATAAAAGGAGTCATATCACAATTGGAGGCTAAGCTCCGTTGCTACTGCTCTAGAAGCCATTGTCAATCTCAATATCTAAAAATAATTAGAATTTATATATTCAAGCTTTTCACAAATCCCTTTCGTTATAGAAAATTATAAATGACGCAAAAGGTAAACCAAATAAAAATACAATTAGTCAATTAGATATAAATAATGAAAAATTAACAGATCTAAATGAAATCTGTAATAGATTTAATAATTTTTTTATGGATGTACCCAGTTGCAAGCCAAACATACATAAATTAAACCTAGCCCCCTATTACCATCACACATTTTATCTACATCCAGCTACCCCTTATGAGATTGAAAATACTATTATGAGAACTACTCTGAAACCTTCCTCAGGTATTGACGGAATTTGTGGAAAAGCAATTAAAACAGTCAAGGAAAAAATAAGTGTACCATTAGCATACATAATAAATGAATCTTTTTCAACAGGACAATACCCAAGTTCGATTAAGGTATCCAAATCTGTACCTATATTTAAAAACAAAGGATCCAGAGAAGATGTGTGCAACTATCGAAATGTATGCCTGCAAAGTCAAATAGCAAAAATAATAGATTTTTCCTACAACTCTAGATTAAATAACTTTGTTGAAACACATAATCTATTATCTAACTGTCAGAATGGTTTCAGACAGAAGAAATCTACATCTACTGCTTTAGCTGATTTCTGTACCAATATATATTATTATTTAAATAAAAAACAGTGCCCAATTGCTTTGTTTTTTGACTTAAGCAGAGCATTCGATACTGTTGATCATAATCTTCTACTGGAAAAACTGTCTCGCATAGGTGTCCGCGGGACTACAAATGACTGGGTTGCTTCATACTTGAAAGACAGAAAGCAGATAGTTGTTATTAACGGCAGTAAATCGGAGGAAAATACTATTAGAATGGGTGTTCCGCAAGGCTCAGTTCTGGGTCCACTACTTTTCATTATATTCATAAATGATATGATACACTCTTATAGCAACAATCAGAAAGTAATTATGTATGCCGATGACACTAATATCTTAATAGCTGAAAACGATCTTGAAAATACCGCGATTAAAGCTAACATTTCTGCCAATGAATTTCATGAGTGGTGTCTGAATAGTGGATTATTAGTAAATTTAACAAAAACATTTTACATGCCATTTTTACCAAAGAACGTAAACCATAATCTAAGTCCTCTCATAAAAGTAAATCATAAAAGTATTGAGCAAACAAATCACATAAAATTTCTCGGTATTACAGTAGACCAAAAGTTCACTTGGGAACAACATATCGAGGAACTTTCGAAAAAAATGAGTACTATATGTTTTATCATCCGACAGTTATGTAATACAGTATCCCTTGAGATTCTTAGGCTGGCATATTATGGATTAGTGCAATCAACTATTAGCTATGGTTTAATGTTTTGGGGAAAAGTTGCTCACAGTAATAAAATATTTATAATACAAAAAAGAATTGTTAGATGTATGGTCGGGGCACATATCAGGACACCTTGTAGACAATTATTTATCGAGTTATCCATCCTAACACTTCCCTCTCTTTATATATTTCTTATTATACTAAATATAAAAAAACAAGAATGTGCATTGGTAAGAAACAGTACACTGCATGGCCATAACACTAGAAACTCTGAACAGGTATATCACCCATATTCACGATTAAGTATTGGCCAAAACTCGCACCTCTATCAAGGTATTATTTGTTTTAATAGATTCAATTGTTTATTTGGCGCTACAAAAAATTTTAATAATTTGAATACTTTTAAAAGTACATTATATGCTTATCTAATTGGCAAGGCATTTTATTCAGTGGAAGAATTTCTATGTACCTAATTTACTATTAAGTGTATTATTTTATTTTATTTTATCTTATATTTTTTATTATTGTATGACTGTGTGAAAGTGTGATATTGATGTGAATGAATCTCATTTATTTGAAGTTGTTTTGAATGGTATGCCTGTAGTTTTAATGACTAGTCCAATAAGTGTTGTACTCTTGTGTATAAAACTTTATGTGATGAATAAAGCTCTATTCTATTCTATTCTATTCTATTCTAACAACTTGAACGTCGACCAAAAACAGAAGAATTTACCATAACTGATGATGAATGTAGAGTCTGATCTTCCACAATACATGTATCAATTAAACATCGCTAAACACCTAAACAAAAAACATGAAAGTGTTTTACACAACAATTCTGGTTCTGTCACAGTTTATCGAATAGTAAACATACTACAGGGCAAAGATGTGGATTGTTTAGGGTGTCAAATGAATATAGTAAATCCAATGCCATAAAAAAAAAAAATGAATATAGCGTCGTTACAAAAATATTCCCATATTTTAAATATGCCATAACAACACCTCTAGAGATAGAACATTCATTTTCAACATATAAATGAATTTTTGCAAATATTCTGCAGCACTGTGAATATGTGTACAGTGCAACAAAAAAAATTATTGGTGTAAGCTGCTAACAACCAATGTTCCACTAGTCATTTTTGGAACCTCTACAAATCTCTGAAAGATATTAATTTGCAGTAATAGTTTAAAAAAATATTTGACTTTAATTGGTATATAAATTAATAACAAACATATCCGAATTCTAATCATCAGGGCTGCTTTTATTTGCTAACGGTTATATTTTATATAGTGTATAAGAGAATAAGGGCAATTAATTTGTTATCAAGTTTGATTAACTTAATGCAGAGGCTGTCATCCAAATGTGTCAGATGTATAGATAAATGTCATTACTACCTTAAAGAATACTTGGAATTAAGGATTTTATTAATATTTATTGGATACCTAGATTTTGTTTTATTTTAGTTTTAAGGGCGAGATTCGAAATTCATCGATCACTTCATCTACTTATTGTTAAATTAATCGCACCTGAGGTACATCTAAATGATAAAATGCATTCATCAATGAATTAAAAAATTGGCACCATAATTACATAAAATTGGAAATGAAACGAATTAAAATGCTCTACTGCGGAAGAACAGTTGAGTACAGCCATACCGACAATCGAAATAAAAACAGGGGCGTCTTTCTTGGAGTGCAGCAATTCGATTGTCATTTGTCACCAACGAACAATTTTAATTTGTAATTTGGTTATTTTGTTCCTTATATTTTGTGTTTGAATATACTTGTTTAAGTCTTTATCTGCTGTCGATAAGTTTATTACCACCATAAATAAAATCGTCTGTCAGCTGAAATTTGAGCAAAATCCAATTTCTGGAGATATTAAAATGTACACGAAAGGCATCGTAGTGGTCGTTATCCCTTAATTACACATAGAAAGCACGGACGTTTAAATCACTACGGCAGCAGTAACCCTACATCTACTTCTTTTCGAAGATATTTTCAGGCGTAGTGAGGATTAATTTACCCACCGCTCGATATGTCGTTGACTTTTACGAGGCAGATTTAGTAGCAAGAAATTTGAACTGGTCTATTTTCCATTTACAGGTAACGATATATGAAATCACCAAGTTATATTAAGGTTGATCTACAAAGTAATGAAACAAAAAACGATGTTAGTTCGAGATTAATAAATAATCCACGACATGTATTATCAATTAACCTTGCATAGCTAATATTTAAACGGTGATTATTCTCAAAAGTGTGCTGGGCTGCATTAGACTTATCCGGCCGATCGTGTTAGAAAAGAGCTATATGCACTATAAATCTAGTTTGAATTGATCGTTTTGTTTGCCCAATAGACTTTTGAGTACAGTCATCACAGCTAATTTCGTAAATCCTCCATTTTATTTTGTTGTTTTACCATTTATTATTATTATTTTTGAAGAATCAGGATCCTTTATAAGTTACACGTGAAACTTTGAATTTTTTTGGCAGGATGGGATTTTTTTTGCATACATAATGCGTTTAGTGAATGAAAATGCCTGGCAGGGTTAGAATATTATGTTTTCTGAAAAATGGTCTACAGTGTTCTTTTACACCTACAGAATCCAGCACTCTAACAACTCTGCTGCATTTTAAATATTCTGTCAAAAACATACGAATTTTCTCAAAGAATTAGCCCATAAGTACAAGGCTATAAAAATTGCTATAGTAATAAAGCAAAGCTGTATCAGAGTAATTAAATTTACTAGTTGCCTTATCTGACAAACTACCTTATTTAGAGTGTTTGCGATATGATCGATAAGTTTGTACCACTTTAATGTTGGATCCATATAATATATACATACTTAAGGTTTTAACTGAGTAATTTTCTGCGTTTTCTCACAATTCAAATTTAATATATTTGCCTGGAACCATCTAGCGGCTTCATTTAAATTATATGATCCTCTCTTCAGATCATTACTCTTCCTCATGTTTATAAAGGTTGTATTATCGGCGAATAACACAGTTTTATTGGACTTTACATTTACAGGTAAGTTATTTATATAAACCAAAAAAAATATAGGTCCAAGTATTGACCCTGAGGAACGCCTATGGTAATTAGTTGCTTTGAAGAATATTCTCCCAAGGGAGATTCCAAGTATAGTGTTCTATTTTCTAGAAGAGATTTTTGTAAATCAAGTCCAAGACCTCTTACCCCACAAAAATCTATTTTTTTTCAAAAAGATAATCTTGATTCACCCAGTCAAATTCCTTGCTTAAATCTATTAGGGTAGTACAAGATATTAGATTTTTATCTATTGCATCTAAAACGGCCTTTAGTATATTAATGGCTCCCTTTGCTGATGATTTTTTCTATATATAAATCGTTCGGTTGCGAAGAAATTATTTGTCTCGAAATATTTAATAATTCTGTTTTTTATAATAATTTCAAATATTGATAAAATAGGTAATATGGAAATTAGTCCATAATTGTTGACATCGTCTAAGAGTCCTTTTTTTATTATAGGTTCAACTACAATCTTAGCCACTTTTAGTAAATCCGGAAATATACGTAGCTCAATGCACTTATTTATTATATATGCCATTATTTGTAATAGATTATTTTTACAAACTATAGTGTTTTGGAATTTAAACTATATATCATAATAATCAAATAGAAAAATTCTCATAAAATTCCTTTATTAATGTGACCGGTTTCGTGAACAAGTAATTACTTCACATCATCAGACACAGGACTACAATAGAAAATGAGTATGGTGGTTACATACATACATAAATAAATGTTAATAAGTTAATAAAAACTTAAAAAAACAGGAATACAGAAGACAATTATTTCAATTTTTTACTAGTAAAAACTTATTCGTAAAAAATGTTTAATAAAAATTTTTTTGTACAAGAAAGATTGAAATTATTTAAATTGATCAGGATTACGTTAGTTTAAAATTATAATATAGAATAATGTAAAATTTAAATTTTACATTATTCTATATTATAATTATAATATTTTACATTATTCTATATTATAATTATAATATAGAATAATGTAAAATTTAAATTTTACATTATTCTATATTATAATTTTAAACTAACGTAATCCTGATCAATTTAAATAATTTCAATTTTTCTTGTACAAAAAAAATTTTTATTAAACATTTTTTACCAATAAGTTTTTACTAGTAAAAAATTGAAATAATTGTCTTCTGTATTCCTGTTTTTTTAAGTTTTTATTAACTTATTAACATTTATTTATGTATGTATGTAACCACCATACTCATTTTCTATTGTAGTCCTGTGTCTGATGATGTGAAGTAATTACTTGTTCACGAAACCGGTCACATTAATAAAGGAATTTTATGAGAATTTTTCTATTTGATTTATCATGAATAATTACTCATATGGGATCAACCTACCTACGTTAAGCTATATATATCTGCACTATCTGAATTTTTTATTTCTGTATAGCATCAACCTCAAAAATATCCGTAGGTGTCGAGAAAGGAGTATGTGGGGAAACGTGATAATTGTTTAATATAGTTCAAAATTGTCTTTTGTATTTTGTATAGTGTCTACTACTTCTATGGCAACGTTTATGAAAAAATTATCTGCTGACACATCAGGCTTTTTATTAGTTTTTATTTGAGTATTCATTAATTGTCATGTAGTTTCACTTTTGTTAGATGCATTTTTTATAAAACGAGCATTCGTTGTTTGTTTTGCCAGTTTAATATCTCATCTATATTGATTTCTTAAAAAAAATATTTCTACAGAATTAATGGTATTTTTAATTTTAGATACGGCTTCAAGTTTGCTTCTCATATATTTTAATTAATTGGTAAACCACACGATTTTTACATTGCTGGTGTTTTGTTTAATATATTTTTCAGAGAAATAGAATCTAGAGTTACTCCCAAATATTCCACTATACGAACCATATATTAGAATTCTAATTTCTGACCTTTCGTTTATAATTTTAATTTTCAAGGTTATGATTTATTTCGCAATAAATGAACTGTCATACCCATATCTGTGAAAATCCTAGTAACACTAATGACAAATCAAATCTTATATAGAATTAACACAAATTTTGAAACTTCTTTTCCATTCTAATCTTTATACTTACTTATATTCCTTAAACCTGTAAAAGAAAATGAAATCATTGAAATAATTAGCAGTTTAAAAAATAACTCTTCAGCTGGACCAGACGGGATATCAGCTAAAGTAATAAAATCCATACACTTATATATAATTAAACCATTAGTACATTTAATTAATTTAACATTTAAAACTAGTCTAATACCATACCAATGGAAGGAGTCAAACGTTACCCCAGTGCATAAATCTGGTGATTACAAAAATCTAAACAACTACAGACCTATCTCAGTTATCAATAATTTTGCTAAAATATTCGAAAAATGCCTTAAAAACAGACTAGTGGAATTTTTTGAAAATCATGATGTGATCACAAACAGACAATTTGGCTTTAAAAAAAATATAGGTACCGAGCATGCAGTGATGGACTTAATACAAGAAATTGTAACAAACCTAGACAAATCAAAAAAAAGCATGGCTGTATTTCTCGACTTAGCGAAAGCTTTTGATACCGTGCCACATCAACTGTTACTAAATAGACTCCAAAACAATGGTATACGTGGACCTACACTATGTCTAATGGAACATTACCTCACAAATAGAAGACAATGCGTAAAAATTGATGACGTATACAGTGACTCGCTCAACATCACCATGGGCGTACCACAAGGGACTGTATTGGGTCCAATACTTTTCCTTCTGTATATTAACAGCATTACAAAATTAAAACAATTTCAAGGCCATTTAGTATCTTATGCTGATGACACTGCCATTGTATTTGAGGAAAATTCATGGGACACAGTATATAGCAATGCAGAAGAAAGTTTAACTCTGATCTCTAAGTGGCTAAACTTTAGTTTATTGAGCTTAAACATTCAAAAAACTAAATTCCTAACATTCACCTTATTAGCTACCGATCAACCTACTAGAGAATTACTGCATATACATAATAATACATGTTTACAACAAATAAATTGCAGTTGCCCAAAAATTGGGAAAACCAGTACCATCAAATATTTAGGAGTTATGCTTGACCATCATCTAAGATGGGACGAGCATGTTACTTACGTCACAAAAAAAATTAGACAACTTATGCATAAATTCTTTACTTTAAGGGATATATTAGATAGGAAAAATCTGATGACTATATATAAATCGCTAGTAGAATCACTGATTAGATATTGTATTATTATCTGGGGGGGGGTTACGTAATAATATAATGAATATTCTGCAAACAGCGCAAAATAGTATTCTAAAGATAATTTTAAAGAAAAAAAAACTCTACTCCTCTACACAATTATATAAAGAAGCTGACGTATTCAACATAAGAAATCTCTTTGCTTATCACTGTTTATTACACATGTATGACAAGAACCCCTCACCAGCCCATTCTAGATATGAAACCAGGTTTACAGAAAATAGGTCTATAGGATTGCCATTAGTCAAAAAAAGCCATACACAAAGATTTGTCTACTATCTCGGACCAAAGTTATATAATATTTTACCGCTGTATCTAAAAACCATAGGCAAGTTTAGTAAATACAAAATTGAAATAAAAAAATTTATTACTCAAAATCATGATTCTATAAAGAATATCCTGTATTAAATGGAAAACTCGACCATAACAAGTTTAATATCTTCGAACTAAGTTGAAATAATATAAGACATTTATCTTCCCAATCATAGTATATTAGTATTATAGTACGTACTCACTTACTGCCGTGTGTTGCTGGTATAAATCCTCAGTCTCGTTTTGTCAATAATTATTAGTTAGAATATTTTCCTATCTCTCTCTGTTCATTTCTCTTTTAATATAAAAAACTATACAATTAATTTACTGATCAACCAGGAAGACACGAAATTCACAAAACAAGCATTTTGTGCTTAGGTGATTTCATCTCGGCCTGGTGACGCTGATTTACATGTGTTACTTACTATTAAATGTATTGTATATTGTAATTCTAATATATTTTAGGTTATAGTCTACCACAAAGTGTAATAATATTGTACTATTCTACTACTACTTATATCTTTATACCTACTTTCCCACTTTACTTTTCAATATCTTCGAATGTATTAATAAATATTTTATGTATTATTTAATATAACGGCGAAATTCAATCTAAAGTAGTTCTCGAAAATACGCTTTCCCTATTTGAATTCAAATTAAAATATTAAAAAGTAACACTTCCAGTGAGATTTATTAATATAAATCTTTATGCACACGTGAAATTGTATCTGTTGGAATTGTTTCAGTTTAAATAAAAAATTCATGTGGACTTTTCATGTTAAAACTATAAGACAAGGACGGATATAGGGAATTTCCAGTCGGTTTCCAAGGTAACGCTTGAAATAAGAAAGCGCCTCTCAGAACTGGGTAGATATCAAATTAAATATAGAAATGAATTTCGCGTTCAGGTCCCTCAGAGACTTGAACAACACTTCTGGAAAAATACTTAAAATAAAATTATTACCTTTAATGCTATCGACTTATTTATCCTTTAGAGGAAGCAACGTCGGCCCCAATTACTTTCAACAAATTGTCAATTTCGGCAACTAGACGAAAACTGACTGAAGCAAAATTGTAACTTTTAACAAACTAAAAATTGATGCTTAATTTTCTAGACAACGAAAATTGTGTCAATGTGCTTTACTGGAAATACAATTTTTTTTAGGTTGTTAACGAATTTCCATTTAATTTAATTACAAAAGGGCCTTAAAAGTTTAATTACATACAAGGTATATTATGTTTAACAACAGGAATTTAACAAAATAAAAAGATTTATATCACTTTGCAAATAAATATGCCAAAAATCAGAGGTGCTAATTGTTTTAACACAGTGCCAAATTCACACCAACAATACAATCATTGCGTACACGGCAAAATGCACTATTTGGATTGGCAAATATGCATTTTCGTTAAAATACATATTATTGCATGACTTTAGTTGATATGATACGTATTAGGTGCAGAAGGGAATAAAAGGCGCTGTCTACATGAAAATTGTTCATTTTCAATATCTGTGGAGTAATCACTACATAGTTATATAGGGTGTCTCGCAAAAAACGTCGCAAGTCATAACTCCGTTATTTCTGGTGCGATTTTAAAAAACAAAAAAAAATAAAATTACTGGTTTAATTATTTAATGGCGTTTTTTGCGAGACACCCTGTATAATAAATATAATAATCTTGCATTACACTCAGAATCTATTAAAGAATTTGTCCTGTTTCAATACTACAACAGTTCATTTTTAGTGATACTCATTGTGTTCTCAGAATTAGTGGCACCAGTGTAAGCACTGTTATCTGCTAACAAAACGCCCTATTTAACAAAGTGATAATTTGGGATATCTGAATCTTTCATATTATATAGCTCAATGAGAAAGACTAAAGCTCAAGCAAAAAAGTAATGCGGTACTCCGCGAATTTTTTTTATAGACCTCTTCAAAAATAGTTGTTTGATGAAATCTTTATGTAGGTAATTACAACACTTTACAGTCTTGGTTAAATCGACGAAAATTAATATAATGCCATAATGTAATAGAGCGTATCTGTAGCTATAGAATCCATGCCAAAAAGTTGTTTCCACGAAGCGCTAGCTAGAAAATAAAACACGTTTAATCTATCAATAGCTTTGTTCTAGCACCAGTTTAAAATATTCACTCAGCTGCCTCTTATACGCTAAACTCACTTTATTTAAATTTATACTTAACTGGGCCAATATTTCTGATCGGTTTCAAACGAGGCCTAGACTGCTGCTAGAACAAACCCAACGGGCGCGTTTTTTTATTCAGCAGTAAATCTGCAACGCACCGCAGCTTTGCATGCATGGCGTCATGGTTGCAGGCATCTGCTAGCAGATCTGCGTTAAATTAAAAGAAAGATTTTCATGTCAAATAAAAACTCGGTCTGTTATTTGTCATTTTATTGTTCTGTTTACTAACATAACCATATCTAAAAATCCCCAAGAAGAAAAAATATATGATTTTAAACATTATTATTCTTATGTATAGAAATAATAGCTTTGTATTGATATGATGTTTATGTTCAATGGGGATATGCCAGGTATTATAGACAAACCAAGTTTTCTGAATTGTGATAGGAACAAGACGAGAACTAATTTTCTTGATAAATAATTAATAATTATTACAATCTGTGTGTGTGTGGATTCTTGCAATTTCATACCTAGTGACTGCTCAAACTGTTATTTGTACGATAATATTGTTTGTTACGCCACTGGACTGTGTATACTGGTTAGATGAGACTGGAATTGTACGAGAACGAACGGGAATGTTCTGGAATATTTTAGATCGTGTGAATGGATGTATAAGGCACGGCACGGTGGGCCGAGACCCAGTCTTACGTTGAACGTGAACGAGTAAAGAAGAAATAAGAAAGAGACTTAAAAGTGTTTAATTGTGATTATAGTTAAGACAGTCATTAATCTATTGTTGTTAATTATTAATTAGTTAATGAAGTAGTAAGTAAGTGTAACTTGGACTTTCAATCAACGAATCTACGAGTATAGGTGTTTGTGGGGATAGTAAACACGTAACAATATGAAGAACCTACTTTAAATAATCCTGAAGATGACTTAATTATAAATCGAAACGTCGATTTTCCAAAAATTAGTTTCACTATAAATAAACACAAAATAAACTTATGTTTGATTTTCACAATTTAATTATCTCATGACAATTGTTTCGCCACACAGTAGCTTCATCAGATGGCGTGTATGAGAGTAAATTCTTTATTACACAGTAAGTGTATATATGCGTATCAACCGACTAACCTAGGGTAATAAAATGGAGAAATAATAAACTTAACCAAAGCACATAATAATTTAGAGAATATTTAACAGTGGTGAACAGTTTAAATATAGTTGGTCATTTAAAATAATATTACTGTTTTTTAATTTATTAATTTCTAATGTTTCTAGCAGGAACAATTCTAATGCTTTATTTACTGTGCGTAAAATATCAAAATTATTATTAAAAGTATGATTCTCCTCGAACAAATGGTTGGAATACGTCGAATCTGATTTATTGTTATTAAAATTACGTTTATGTTCGGACAATCTTTTCCCAAAATTTCTTCCCGTTTGTCCGATGTATACTTTAGGGCATGAAAGGATTACAACGGACGGCCAAATCCAAACTCTCTGGACTGCAGAGATTAGCATGCATGACCGTAACGGGAGCAATTAGCACCACACCGTCAGCTGCATTGGAAATCCTTCTGGATTTACCCCCTCTTCATATATATCTGGAGAGAGAGGCCAGGTGGGCAACCTACAGACTGCAACAAGCGGCCATTAATATGCCACAGACTAGTATCATGGAGCGAAACAGGCTGCTGGATGACATAGAGAATCACAGCATCCTGGGAATGCCCTTGGATACTATGCCTACTATGACCAACTACGAACTGACCTTCAACATCCTTTCTCCAGAAAGAGATGAGTGGGATCGGAATAAAGCCGACCTACTGAAGGCAGACAGTTGTTGGTTTACAGACGGCTCCAAAACTCCCGAGGGAACAGGAGCCGGAGTACACAGCTACAGACCAAGGGTGAGGATAGTCTCAAACCTAGGTACTCATGCAACTGTTTTTCAGGCTGAGGTTCATGCCATTGAACTGTGTGTACGAAGGCTGGAATATATGCATCTTACACGCAGATCAATAAAAATTTTCTCAGATAGCCAAGCAGCTATAAAAGCTCTTGGCTCCTACCGGTGTAACTCCAAAACGGTATGGAACTGTCAGAAAGCTTTAAATCATTTGAGCAAGAACAACAAAGTGACTCTGGTCTGGATACCCAGCCACTCTGGTATGGAAGGTAACGAAATAGCGGACTCCTTAGCCAGAGAAGGAGCGGGATCACGATTCATCGGACCAGAACCAATACTTGGAATATCCTCAAGTACTGCCAAGATGGCTATCTCAACCTGAGCTGAAAGGCAAACTCTCCAGTATTGGCAAGAGTTACCAGGATTAGTTCATTCGAAGGCGTTTATAAAATACCCTTTGAAATCAAGAGCTAAGAAACTTTTAGAGTTAAACAGGATACACCTGAAAACTCTAACAGGCCTATATACCGGGTACTGCCGACTAAAATATCATCTGCATAAACTCGGCCTAGCGGAAAACGCCGAGTGCCGTCTATGCCTGGAGGATGATGAGAAGGCAGACTACATCTTATGCACCTGTCCCGCTGTGGAGAGGATCGGATTCTCAATATTTGGCAAAGGGCAACTGCTGCCAGAGGATCTGGACACATGCTCACCCAATAAAGTTATCAGTTTCATTAAGAGACTGAACTTATTGGGTGAAATATAATTAGGCGTGAGCCACAATAGGCCTGCTGATGGCCGCAGTGGAGGGTCTACTGAGAACCACTCACAACAAACCTAACCTAACCTAACTTTAGGGCATGTACCACATGTAACCTTATACACTCCACTATTTCTTCTTTTTTAGTTTTATCTTTATTGTTTTTAATGAATTTTCCTAACGTGTTATTAGTTTCAAATGCTATTTTTATATTATGATTTTTCTTAAGTTCAACTAATATTTTTTCTGTAGGTTGGCCTATATAAGTTTTATATCTTAAATCGCTTAATTCACTAGTTTCTGATTTTGGATAAACTAATTCTAATGTCATATTATAATTTTTATTTTTAAGTAAATTGTTAACAAAAGTTTCTTTAAAACCATTAGTCACTGCTACTTGTTTAATAAAATGTTGTAATTATATTCAGTTAAAGGAACTTTGGTTAACCTGTTTATCATACTAAAATAAGCAGCGTGTTTATGTTTTACAGGATGTGTTGAACTATTATGTGTCGTAATGTGTAAGAAGGTTTACGGTAAATATTAAATTCATGTGTATTATTAATTTTTGTAATGGTTAAATCTAAAAAAATATTGAGTTGTCTTTTTCATATTCTACCGTACATTTTATATTAGGGTGTAAATTGTTAATAAATTCTACAAAACTATTTAACTGTCTTGTTGTACCTGTAAAACATGCACATATCTATATCAGTGTAAAACACTTTTACTTATTTGTTTTATGTATTTGTCTCTCAATATGATCCATTTCTGCTAAAATAGGGCTTTATGGGTTTTCCATTATTAGGTCTTTTGATGTGTACATTTCGTGGCTGAATTGGAAATAATTTTGGTTTATACATATGGTCAACAAGTTTAGGAGTTCGGATTTTACAACAAGGTTTGTGTTATTTCTATCTAGTAAATTTTCTATAATTTTTATGGTATCTATTGGCGGTATACTGGGAAATAAATTTTGGACATCAAAAGAAATAAATTTAGCATTATCAGGCAACTTAATGTTTTTAGTTCTATTATTTAACTAGGAATTTTTAATACTTAATGTTTTTAGTTCTTTTAATTAACTAGAAATTTTTAATACTTAACATTGATGTGAATTTACATGCATCTACTAATATATTTATTAGTCTATTCGAGAGCTTACTTGAGAGTGCTGTTAAGTAAGAAACCACTGGGCATATAGGTATTTTTTTTTATGTAATTTTATCAAAGAATAAAGTTTGGGAGCCTGTGAATTCGTTATGGTTAAACCAAATTTGTATTTAAAAATAAATATACTAGATGAATTATCTATTGCATGGTTAACTGTTTTTTGATACTTTTCAGTGGAATCATGATCAAGTTTCTCAAAAGTGGGCGAATTTAAAAAATCTATTGTTACGTTTTTATACCTAATATAGTAATCGTGATTTTTTTCGACCTCGAGATTTTGGTTGATTTATACGTTTTGAACCCTGAAACAACGAAAAATTCGATGAAAATTTAATTGGGGTAAATGAAGAATTAAACAGAATTATTTTTTTTAGATCAGGATGATATATACTGGGATAAGAAAGTTATGTGCTGGCCATATCAGATATTTTTTTCCATATAATCATTTTTATTAATTGCAATCACTGTTTTTCCTTTATCTGCTCTAGTAAAAATAATATTATTTTCAACTGACTTTTTACATATTAATTTTGCTGTGATGTTTTCTTTGTTTAGTACTTGTTTATTATTGGGATTGTTTGATTTTAGAGATTCAGCCACTGAATATTTACTAAGTGAATTATTGGGTATACCTTTTAATGCTATTTCTGTTTCTACACCTAAATATTCTAAATTACACGTGATAGTATTTGGTTTAATATTATAGTTGAATCCTTTTTCTAGTAATTTAGTTTCTTCGATCGTGAAAACTTTATCTGTTAAATTAATGAATCTATTATAGAAAACATGGTCAGAGAATTTTTTATCGAGTGGAATGAAAAAATAATATTAACTGAAAAAATTTTTTTTTAATTTTTATTTACTTACTTTTACAAATCTTATCACAGATAAGTATAACATATATCCTTTTAAACAATTATTTTCCCGGCTATTTGCCAAAACGCTGAAACTTGGATTACAAAAAAGATAATATGCACATTATGTTCAATACAATTGACTCAATAATGTTATTTTTAATTTCAACTATTCTGTCCAGTAAAACCAAAAATAAATAAAACACAAGGTACTCACCAGTTAACACTCACTTTAAAAAACTTTAAAATATCTACCGACACGTGTTTCTGCTTGCCTAGCGTCATCAGGGTAGCCAGGACATTTAAAGAATCCACAATAAGAAAACTTGTAAACCCCAATGTAATAAACATTAATGGCTTCAGAGAACAGAATAATTGAAATTATATAGTGGAAATACCCCTTCGGGGCAATGAAATAATTTAAAAACAAATTAAATTCCTCTTCTTGGTAAAAGTTAAAATATAGAGTGGAATGAAAAAAATAATATTAACTGAAAAAAGGGGTATTTCCACTATATAATTTCAATTATTCTGTTCTCTGAAGCCATTAATGTTTATTACATTGGGGTTTACAAGTTTTCTTACTGTGGATTCTTTAAATGTCCTGGCTACCCTGATGACGCTAGGCAAGCAGAAACACGTGTCGGTAGATATTTGAAAGTTTTTTAAAGTGAGTGTTAACTGGTGAGTACCTTGTGTTTTATTTATTTTTGGTTTTACTGGACAGAATAGTTGAAATTAAAAATAACATTATTGAGTCAATTGTATTGAACATAATGTGCATATTATCTTTTTTTGTAATCCAAGTTTCAGCGTTTTGGCAAATAGCCGGGAAAATAATTGTTTAAAAGGATATATGTTATACTTATCTGTGATAAGATTTGTAAAAGTAAGTAAATAATAATTAAAAAAAATTTTTTCAGTTAATATTATTTTTTTCATTCCACTCTATATTTTAACTTTTACCAAGAAGAGGAATTTAATTTGTTTTTAAATTATTTCATTGCCCCGAAGGGGTATTTCCACTATATAATTTCAATTATTCTGTTCTCTGAAGCCATTAATGTTTATTACATTGGGGTTTACAAGTTTTCTTACTGTGGATTCTTTAAATGTCCTGGCTACCCTGATGACGCTAGGCAAGCAGAAACACGTGTCGGTAGATATTTGAAAGTTTTTTAAAGTGAGTGTTAACTGGTGAGTACCTTGTGTTTTATTTATTTTTGGTTTTACTGGACAGAATAGCTGAAATTAAAAATAACATTATTGAGTCAATTGTATTGAACATAATGTGCATATTATCTTTTTTGTAATCCAAGTTTCAGCGTTTTGGCAAATAGCCGGGAAAATAATTGTTTAAAAGGATATATGTTATACTTATCTGTGATAAGATTTGTAAAAGTAAGTAAATAATAATTAAAAAAAATTTTTTCAGTTAATATTATTTTTTTCATTCCACTCTATATTTTAACTTTTACCAAGAAGAGGAATTTAATTTGTTTTTAAATTATTTCATTGCCCCGAAGGGGTATTTCCACTATATAATTTCAATTATTCTGTTCTCTGAAGCCATTAATGTTTATTACATTGGGGTTTACAAGTTTTCTTACTGTGGATTCTTTAAATGTCCTGGCTACCCTGATGACGCTAGGCAAGCAGAAACACGTGTCGGTAGATATTTTAAAGTTTTTTAAAGTGAGTGTTAACTGGTGAGTACCTTGTGTTTTATTTATTTTTGGTTTTACTGGACAGAATAGTTGAAATTAAAAATAACATTATTGAGTCAATTGTATTGAACATAATGTGCATATTATCTTTTTTGTAATCCAAGTTTCAGCGTTTTGGCAAATAGCCGGGAAAATAATTGTTTAAAAGGATATATGTTATACTTATCTGTGATAAGATTTGTAAAAGTAAGTAAATAATAATTAAAAAAAAATTTTTTTCAGTTAATATTATTTTTTTCATTCCACTCTATATTTTAATTTTTACCAAGAAGAGGAATTTAATTTGTTTTTAAAGAATTTTTTTATCATTTTGACTATTAGTTTAAATTTTTTTTTGGAATTAAGTTACGTTTTTGTCTAATAAATTTTGTATGTATTAACTCATCTACTTGATATCTAATATCCGTATCTATTAATTCAAATTCTATTTTATGTAATCTTTTCTTATATTGTCGTTTTTTGTTTTCTATTAGTCATTTATTCATTTTAAATATTTTTCCTTTATTAGCTGATCCACTTCTGTTCCTAGTTTTGAATTGTATGTAGTTAAGAAAGATTCTGTTTGTTAAACGTGTTAAAATACCAAATTTTTTGCGTCGTTGTTCTGCATCTAAGAAGTAATTTAAAGTACCATAAGGTCAAGAAGCTCGTTGTCGCTTCTTTCAAATAGTTGATTGATACGACTTTTACTTGGTGAAAATCCATTTTATAAATAAACACTGTAATACCCCGTCTAATTCTATTAGGCTTAACTCACAGTGGAAGCGTGTACGCGCGAACTGTGGTACACACGATTACATACGTCTATGCGTGATCGGTTCCAACTGCTGGCTTTAGATATATCCTCGGGAGTAGCTGTAGACTGATTCAGTCTGCAGCGACTAACTACAGAGGGAAGGGTCAGTTTTAAAGGAAACTCCTTGCACATCGTCAATTTTCTAAAATTAATAAACTGTTCAATTTCTTGTTATAATTTATTTGATGACAAATAATTTAAAACATGTTTCTTTGCGTTAGAAAGCACAAAAAAAAACTTTTGAAACATGGGTATACCATTTTTGAAAATTGGTTTGTGATATTTTGCTTGACTATATTATCAACTTACAACTCATTATTAAACTACGGTTAATAGCAAGGGTATCATTAGTGCAACATTTTTGTATAAAAGAGTAGGTAACTATTGCAACGAAATTGGAACTTCTTTAAACTACGGATGTAAATAAACACAACGAAGCCATTGTTTCAACAAAACGGTGTATGTACTAACACAGGGACAAAGTGAGCGTTCCTCATGAACACTGTGATCCTCTGGTAATATCCAAGAGATTTCCGTAACGATTTCAATATAGTTGATATGACCTACTTTTTCCCCTATCCTTGCGACTAAGAATATTTAAAGAACCACATATATAGCACCAATCAGCCAACGTTAGCTGCAAGCGTAATTAGAATATTTAAAGAACCACATATATAGCACCAATCAGCCAACGTTAGCTGCAAGCGTAATTAAAATTATCATTAAACTTCGAATAATTGAAGTTTTAGTATATAACATATTTTTATAACTAAGAAGATTTTCTTTAATTTAAAAATTATTGAATAAACGTTCTATCATCTGATACAAATAGTTAGACAAATAGAAGACTTGAAAATAGAACAATTTGAACACATTTTTGCAGAACCAACAACAAAAAGCAATTCTCTAAAATACAATAGCAAATCCAACAGAACCTTTGAGAGGATATCGGACCATAAATCAGTCTCAGATTCATCAACAATGTGACTGATGCACTATGTAAGCTCTTTGAAGATTTTTTTAGTAAATTTAACAAACTTTGTACAGGCTGTATCAGTTTCTAATAGTAAGAAACTTATACCTTTAAATGCTTTCTAAGAATGCAAACCTTGAAAGGAATGAAAATCTTTTAGCAATTTGTAAAGAACTGATTTTGGCTCAGAAAAATTTCTCAAATATATTTACCATATTTTTTAAGATATTTTATTACCTCATAAAATACTTGTAAACGTCTCGTTTATGAAGGTAATTTGCTATGTTTTACTTGCAACCTTTTTGTTTCTAGAATTTAGAAAAGTTCATAACATTTCTGCGTTGCACGGTGTAAAAAAAAGTACCATTGTGAAACTTAAATTAGATCAAACAAGATAGATTTATTGGGGTTCAAAATAAAACAAAGAAGGTTTAGTGCCATATTCCCCAAAAAGAAACAATTATGCAGCTACGTGTTTCGGAGTTATTGCCCCGCATCAGCGTAGCGTAGCTAAGGAATTGGATCTACGATGGGATAGATCAGGAACAAGACCTAAAATAAGGTTGGAAAGTACAGTATACAGTACTCAATTAGTGTCTTCATGTTCATCGAGGCCCCAAATGTGTCACATGGGAACATGAAGACACTAATTGAGTACTGTGTACTGTACTTTCCAGCCTCATTTTAGTTCTTGTTCCTGATCTATCCCATCGTAGATCCAATTCCTTAGCTACGCTACGCTGATGAGGGGCAATAACTCCGAAACACGTGTCCGTAGCTGCATAATTGTTTCTTTTTTGGGAATATAGCACTAAACCTTCTTTGTCTTAAATTAGATGCAACATTTTGTAAAAAAAAGATTTTAATATTTTCGTACCATATTTCGAAGTAGTCTAACAATTATATTTTGCAGAGAAGTAAATACAAGATTCTGATACAACTATTTGGTTGATTTAAAAAAAGTTTGGATAAAAACATTAAATTAAACGCCACCGGTAATACAACCCCCTATATCCGTGAAGGTACCTCAAGGTACCTTCAGGGCTACATATTTAGAGACAGTGGACACACGCTCAATATCCAAATTAAAAAAATATATTTAACAATTAAAACATGAAACAATGTGTCTGGCCCTCGCCGGACACCCGGTCCATTGCCGATCTAGCATCCTGAGTATGGTAGCGACGGGGCAATTGTTAGATCAGGTGGAGCAGGACCGGTCCGGGTTTAAGACTGAGAATTAACAAATACAACACCTAAAATTTAAATGTTTCAATTGTATAATAACGACTTAGAATAACGACGCATGCAAAATAATGCTGGGATTAATTATTAGTTTAGAAAAAATCTTAGCTACTCGGCAGGGGATCGAACCCGGGACTCCAGGGTGAGGGGCATGTGAGTGGCTCGACCACGAAGCCATATAAATACGATTTTAAATATTTTCTACCAAAGCATTAAATAACCTGTGAGTGTTTATCTGAAAGAAAAATGTTGATGTACTAAAATATCTTAAATAAAGTAATAAGAACAAAAAGTTTAAGGAACTTCTGAATTAGTTCTTCAGATAGCTATAAAAAAATTGCCATTTTCACCCCTTTGAAGGGCTGTAGTTCCTTTAGGAGGTGGTTAAGTAAAGTTTAAAAGACACTTTTAGTTTAAAATTATTTTTTCTGTGCTTTCTCTTTTGCTGTTGAATCCTGAAACTCAGCCTGCTTAGCTTGTTCGATAAACAAGCGCTAGGCTACCAATACAATATGTGTACTTTGTTTAAACAAATGAAATCGTGGTCACGGCAAACTGTTATCATTCGCATTTTATCGTCGAAAAAAAAAATGGACTTTGCTTAATTTAGGTAAAAGTATTTTTTTGGGGATGGGGTGCCTTTACCCGCACAGATCTTTTTACTGTAACATAATTACATAAAGTTAATTATGAATTTTTATAATCTCATTCTGTTTAAAACTTTTTGTCTGTTTCATTTTTGGTGCAAAACTAACCATTTTTGATAACAATAAAAAAGTAATAATGGAAAGCTGTTTATTTTTATCCAACCACCTTTCTCTTAAATATCTAGTAATCACTGTTTTAAATAATAAATTGCAAATGTGATATATCAATAATAATGAAAATGATAAATAAACAATAAACAAACTAAACAACCCCCGAATCCAAAGTCGATGTTGCACGGGCGAGGGTTATTATGAAAATAATCGTCATATTATTATATGTAAAATATGACTATATTATTTGTATTATTTGAGGTATTATATTTAGGAATACCCTGTGTACTGAATTATTGTTAATTGCTTTCCCTAACAGTTCTTAGTGATTAAAATCAAAAGTTAATTTTGAAAAGTTTTTTTTCGAAAATATCTGCTTTAGTTGACACTAAATTGATTTTCTGTTTCCCTACATTTGTGTATATTAAATCTTCACTAGAGAATTCCTTCTGAGTAAAGTGAATTTCCAATGTTTTAAACAAGTTTTCAATCACGGGAAACTTTTCTAGACAGCCCCCATGTCATTCTGAACTTTGAATAATAACAAACTACTAAAACGGTTTGTTTAAAAATGAAAACAGAAAACTTAGTTAAAGTTACAGAATATTGTTTCGTTGAAAAGAAAAATGTGTACCTGGGTTAAAAATAAACATGGAGCTTAGACATTTTCAACTTCCTTTTATTTGCATAATATGTCAAAAGAAAAAAATGATGAGGGTTGACCTCGTGTGATAAATGTATCTTGTTTTATTAAACGGGAAATGGAAACACAACATCAGTCTATCGTATCGTAAAGTAAACTCGAAAAGTGAGTTCAACATTAAGCTCATTTGATAATTGTTTATCTCTGGCGCATTCGGCACAACATTAATTCATTTAACAAATAATTTAGGTTAGGTTAGTTTCTTGTGAGTGGGTCCCTGTGGACCCTCCACTGCGGCCTTCAGCAGGCCTATAGTGGCTCACACCTAGTTATATTTCACCCAATAAATTCAGTCTCTTAACGAAACTGATAACTTTATTGGGTGAAAATGTGTCCAGATCCTCTGGCAGTAGTTGCCCTTTGCCAAATATTGAGAGTCGGATCCTCTCCATAGCGGGACACGTACATAGGATGTGGTTTGCCTTCTCATCATCTTCCAGGCATAAATGGCACTCGGCGTTTTCCGGTATGCCGAGTTTATGCAGATGGTAGTTTAGTCGGCAATGCCCGGTATATAGGCCTGTTAGTGTTTTCAGGTTTACCCTGTTTAACTCTAAAAGTTTCTTAGCTCTAGATTTCAAAGGGTATTTTATAAACGCCTTCGAATGAACTAATCCTGGTAACTCTTGCCAATACTGGAGAGTTTTCCTTTCAGCCCAGGTTGTGATAGCCATCTTAGCAGTATTTAAAGATATGCCAAGTATCGGTTCTGGTCCGATTATTCGTGATCCCGCTCCTTCTTTGGCCAAGGAGTCGGCTATTTCGTTATCTTCCATACCAGAGTGGCCGGGTATCCAGATCAGAGTCACTTTATTGTTTTTGCTTCAATAATTTAGAGCCTTTTGACAATTCCATACCGTTTTGGAGTTACACCGGTAGGAGCCAAGAGCATTTATTGCTGCTTGGCTATCTGAGAAAATTTTTATCGATCTGCGTGTAAGATGCATATATTTCAGCCTTCGCACACACAGTTCAATGGCATGAACCTCAGCCTGAAAAACAGTTGCATAAGTACCTAGGCTTGAAGATATCCTCACCCTTGGTCTGTAGCCATGTACTCCGGCTCCTGTCCCCTCGGGAGAACAAATAATTTAGTAAGTAATAAGTTTTTACCAAGTACAATTTCCTAAATATCTACGAGGCAAAAGAAGTATGTCCTTAATATTAGAAAAGAAAATTCACAAAAATTGATGGGGACCTCTCTTAAAATTAGAGCAATTTCAAACATTAATAACTTCTACAAATCGGGATTGATTTTAGTGGACTTTGAAATTGTGAATTGAAAATTTCATTGATTTGATGGTCAATCAACTCAAATTTGTTTGGATTGCCAAGAATATGATATACAGTGTGTTGAACGAAAATGTGATATTAACGTAAAACTTCGAAGAGGTAACATTAGAGGTAGAGTTTTATTATTTCCATTTTAATCTTATTTTCAGTCAACCTATTTTATTCTGCCGAAACTGCTTTGGAATTTTCAGTGTGTATTCTTTTTCTTTTTTCCGCAATACCAAACTTATCGTTATCATACCTTTTCTAATTCGATCCATTACTTGACATTATTGAAAAATTCTAATGAATTTGATTAAAAATCATACTTAATCATATCTACTTAAACTTGAACACCCTGTAGAACACAAAGGGCTCAGTGAAAAGGAAATATCCATTGACAAGTTAATTTATGTGGCCAGGAAAAATAACTTATCATTAATTTGTTGTTTCTTCAATAACACACTGTATAATTACTTTAAAACAATATTAAAGGTATTTACATAAATGCATTTATAAGTTACTTATACATTTTTTCCAGGTATAAAATAAAATAATGACTTTTAGCTACGGTAGGCATACAAACGTAAAAAACTCTAGGCGGCTGGATGTACAGGGATATTCATTATAAATTACCCACCCCTTATCATCGTTATTATTGCCTATAGAAAAAACAGTTTTAAATACAAGTTGTGTAGTTATGATTGAATTTTGTTAAAGTGCTATCAAAAGTACAGTAGCGTGCAGATTTCAGGGGATACAAAAAAATAATATATTTTTTAAATGGGATACCCTGTAAATTATTAAATTTCTAGAACGATCCTTTGTTCCTCATTTAAAAAAATATACCATATATTACCCCTACCATATACCGTTTTTGAGTTATTAAACGTCGAATATCTTAGTTAAATTAGTTACTGTAAATATGGAAAAGTTAACATTATTAAAGTGAGCTATTGAAAATGACAACTATTATGTTTGATGAGTGACATTTCTTTAATTAATTAGAAAAAAGCGTGTAGTTCAAGCAAACCAGGAAGAACAGCTAGATATACTGGCTTCATTTCGAAGATAAGTCCATCCATATTTATTCGCGAATAGACTTTTTTTGAAACATTGTATTATTTTTTAGAAAATTCTGAATGTAGTATAAATAATGCAGTCGATCAATTAGGTAAAAGTTATTCCAAAACCCAACGTACGTTAAAAAATAACAGCTACAGACCATATAAAATTTTACCCATACAAGTTTTAACAGAGGCTCATAAAAGGAAAAGACTGGACTTTTGCCGCCAAATGATTTAAAAGTTGGATGAAGATCCCTATTTTTTTACTAAAATATTATTGACTGATGAATCATCCTTTTCTACGGCAGGAGTTTTTAATAGGAAAAATCAAAGGTCGTGGGAAAACAAGCACAACAGAAAAATATTGGTAAAACAATAAAAAAATCAGGAAGAAAAACTGTTAGCGTTTGGTGTGGAATTTTCAGAAACAAAATTGTTGGGCCTATATTTTATGATTATACTTTAATTCCAGTTACCTATCTGGAAATAATTATCCCAGAAGCAGAAAATATTCTTTTGCAGAATTTTCCGGAAGCCGAACTTGATGATATGATTTGGATCCAGGATGGGGCAACTCACCATAGGGTCCTACCCGTTCGAGATCATTTGAATAATGTGTTCCAATATGGATAGGGAATAATGGAACTATTAAATGGCCACCTAACAGTCCGGATTTGACCCCAATGGATTCATCTCTTTGGGGATTTTTAAAAGACATTGTCAATAATAATAATAGTATTCAAGTCACTAATGAAAGGATTCGACTTGAAATAAACAATCTGAATGTAAATAATGAAGCCATTTCCGGTGCAATTATAAATGTAAGAAGATGTTATCAATTTTGCATTGACAATAATGGTGGATACATCGAACATCTTTTGTGAGATCATTTATTTGTATTTAAATTTCCTAAATAAATCTTTGTTATCTATTTTGTATAAATATAAATATTTCTTCCTCACTGTAAACCATTTTGATTATTTCATTAAAGAAATGTCACTTATCAAACATAATAGTTGTCACTTTCATAGCTCACTTTAATATAATGTTAACTTTTCCATATTTACAGTAACTAGTTTAACTAAGATATTCGATGTTTAATAACTCAAAAACGGTATATGTTAGTGGTAATATATCATATATTTTTGAAATCAGGAACGAAGGATCATTCCAAAACTTTAATAATATACAGAGTATCCCATTTAAAAAAAATATCATTTTTTTTGTATCCCCTGAAATCTGCACGCTACTGTACTTTTGATAGCATTTTAATAACATTCAGTCATAACCACACAACTTTTGTTTAAATTTTTTTTCTATAGGCAATAATAACGATGATAAGGAGAGGGTAATTTATAATGAATAACCCTGTACATGCAATCAACATGCTTAGAGATGAAAGGGTTAAAATGAGTATTTTGGGAAAAGTTGAAAAAACATTTACCAAAGGCTTTTTTTACTGAAAAAGAAAATATTCTACGTGAATGACACAAATTAATATATTCGACCAGTGATTTCTATGATTAACATATTGATCTCGATGTTAAACATCTCTGCCTGAAGTCAGAGAGAATTGTCAACTACAATTTCAATTTCAGGTAAACTTAGTTTTCGAACGTGTCTAGACCAGAGAATCTACAAGTTGATTGTGTAGACTCCCATTGTATAATACGTGATTTTATTTGCATCTGAAAATTATTGACAATTCAGCATTATATTTTCGCAATTCCTTTTAACTTTGTAACGTTGACTTGTAATAAAAAACCCATTTATGGGATTATATCTTTCGCTAGGTTTATTTCTCCCCTATAAAACGCATTAAACCAAAATCGGTCAACCATTGAACTTTCTTATCAAAAAAACTGCAACATGAAATGTAAAAAAATCGAAATTTTTTCTGTAACAAATTGTATCTCTGAAAATAGTAAAGCTATCAAAAAAATCTCCAAATGTGTTTTTCAAAATTGTTTACAAATCACAATTAATATGCAAAGAAATAATTTTTTTTTTTTTTAGGAATTTGGGAGAAAAATGAAATTTAGTAGAAATGTAAGGATCTCTTCAAACACCTTATAAATAAAAGAAGAAACTATAATTTAAAAATCTATTTATGATGGTCGATGATCATTGAATTTTACTAATGATCGCAAAAAACCTTATCAAGTTTAACCATCTTCAAAAATATACAATTCGAATATGGTCATTAATTTAGTAATATCCACTTTAATTATGCATTAGCTTATAAAGTGTTATTTAAAACATGTTTTTAAATAAACTACTCAAAAATTGAGGCAATTTCAAGCATTGGTAACTTCTAAAAATCTAGGTCGACTTTAGTGTACTTGGTAGCTGTTTATAGCAAATTTCATTGGTTTGTAGGTTAATTAATTCAGATTTGTCTTGATTACGAAAAATAGGATACATAAGACGTTGAAGGAAAGTAAGTATGGCATTCATATGAAGCTTCGGGAAAGTACTAGTACCATACTGATGTAAACTTTTCCAATATAAAGCTATTTTCAGTTAACCTACTATATTTTGTCGAAATAAGTTTGGAATGAATGGTCTGTATTCTTTTTTAAAGGGAGTATGGTTTTTTAAATTGTTTATGCATTTTTCGAAATACCAAAGCATGGTACCATATGTATGGACTAATCCTTTTTCTTTTGTTGAAATTGTCTGCATTTTTGATATGTTGTAGCCGTTGGGTTCATAAGTAAGGAATTCAAATGATTTTTTATTTCCATAGAGCTGTTTGGTTGACGATATGATATGTAGAGAAATTAAAACTAAGCAAAAAAAAATGCCGGAATTCTTTCTCATTTTCGTTAAAAAGATAATATTGGTCGGTAACATATTTTTCAGATAACTTGTTTCATTTTCTTGGAACTGTTTTGAAACTATGGTCCCATCTGTTTTTTTGAAGGTGGCTATAATTTGTTTTATTGTTCTGTAACTTTCTTACAAAGGGTCTTTCAGTGACCATCACTTTTGCTAAATTATGTAAATTAAGGTTAACTTATTTTTCCTGACCACATAAATTAAGTTGTCAATGGATATTTCCTTTTCACCGAGCCCTTTGTGTTCTGCAGGGTGTTCAAATTTAGGTACATATTGAAAATCGACAAAAGAATGATTTCAATCAAATTCATTAGAATTTTTCAATAATGTCAAGTAATGGACCGAATTAGAAAAGGTGGTATGATTACGATAAGTTTGGTATTGCGGAAAATGCACATGCAATTTAAAACAACATACCTCCGTCAAAACAGAATACACACTGAAAATTTCAAAGCAGTTTCGGCAAAATAAAGTAGGTTGATTGCAAATAACATTAAAATAAAAATAATAAAACTCTACCCCTAGTGTGACATCCCCAAAATTTTATGTTAACGTCACATTTTCGTTCAACACCCTGTACATTCTATTCTTGGCAATCCAAGCAAATATGAGTTGAATGACCTTCAAACCAATGACTTTTTAATCTACAATTACAAAGTACACTAAAATCAATCCAGATTTGTAGAAGTTATCAATGTTTGAAATTGCTCTAATTTTAAGGGGGGTCTCATCAATTTTTGGGTAGTTTCTTTTCTAATATTAAGGACTTACTTCTTTTGCCACGTAGACATTTAGGAAATTGTACTTGGTAGAAACGTAAATTATTTTGATTTAAAAAAATTATAAACACATTTTGTTACTTGTCTAATTTTCACTATTAGTTATTTTTACAACTTGAACTACTTGAAAACTTGAAAATGTCCGAATAGGATGAAACTAGTTATAAAAATAACAAATACAGTGAAAATTAGACAAGTAATAAAAAGTGTTTATAATTTTTTAAATCAAAATGGATTTTCAGAAAGTACCCAAGCAATATTCTGACGATGAACCGACGTTGCTGTTCGCAACTAAAAGTCGGCGTGCGACGTACACAAAACGTCGGGCTGACCCATATTTGTACTAATCTGGTCAATAAAATATGGGTCGATTCGACGTAGAGGACCGACTTTAGTCGTTGTGATTACCGACCAAATGTTTACCAAATTTTACGTCGACTTTAGTTGGTTGTCAGGCTATTATCAACCTTATTTAAAATTTGCCCTTAATCTGACCTACAAAAGTCGGGTATAGGTAGAGAAACTAAGCAATTTTGTATATTATTCTATTTGTCGTACCTATCTATTTATATAAAATGGATAAGGCGTGTTTATCATTGAGTACGTATTATATACAAAATACTTCCAATAAAATTTTAATAAATCTGGTGGGGTAAAAACTGAAACGGAAGAAATTTTATTGATATATATATATATATATAAAGTAGGTCGAAAAATATAGTGAACCCATAAGAATAATGTTTATTTTAAGAACGAAAGTACTATTTTTATTATTTTACTTTAAAAAAATATTTTCTCTTTTCAAAGAAAGAGCAATTGAAATATTGTTTAATTAATTTTACGAGTAAATAAAAACTTGTTTGCTTACTTTATTTAAAAAAGAGGCAAATTTTGTGTATTTAAAATAATTGTACACATAATCAACATGGCCGCCTATTATTTCCTTCTGTGGAACCAGAAAATATGGCGAAGGTGGGAATAAGTGCAACTATTTTTACTAACAGCTACGTCATGATTAAATAATTTTACCTGCACCAACTTTTAGTAGGCTTTGGTGCAAAAATCTGCACTAACACTAACGTTCATTCCAAACAATCGCGATAATATCGACCATCTGTTGCATACATCTTTACTAAATATCTACCAATACCTGAATTATCGACATTAATTTTGAGGTTATGTTAGACCAAGGCCCAAAAGCCTAACACCAATATCCAGCCGACGTTGTTAGACGACTACGTCAGTCAGCAACGTCTAACCAACGTTGGAATGTTACCCAAAAATTACCTAAATCTACTTAATCAGTTACCAACATCTAATCAACGTTGGATAATAATCTAAAAATACACTCAACGTATTAAGTAGATTTCTGACATCAAACCAACGTTAGTAAATGTGCTAGATGTAAATAGTAGGTTTGCGAGGTTCAAGCTACGTTGCTCCGACGTTGTATCATAACTATAAAATTTAAGACGCTACTTGACTATTTTTTGTAATAATTCTGACTTTATAATTAGTAAAAAAGTAGTCGGTAGTCGGTAAAATGTTACTTGGGATGAATGTAGCTACCTATCAAGTCTGTTACCAACGTTATATCAAAGTAGGTGTATTACCGAAATATTAATCGGAGCTACTAAATTTAGTCATTAACGTCTAACCAACGTTGGTTAATAACTAAAAAGGACCAAATCTATTAAGCCACTAACCAACGTTTAACCAACGTTGACAAGTGTTCCATAATAAACTTGACCTATTCAGTTAGTCACCAACGTCTACCAAACGTTGGTAGGTAACTCAAAATTTAACCATACCTATTTTAGTCAGCTGTCAACGTCTAACCAACGTTGGTAAGTTATTCAAAATATAACTATACCTATTTTATTCAGTTGTCAACGTCTCATCAACGTTGGATAATGACTTGAAAACATATCAAACCTTATTAAGTCGTTTTCCAACGGCAAATCAACGTTGGTAAATCATCCAGACTTAAGCAGTAGGTTTGCGAGGTCGACGCAATATTTGGTTCGACGTCGTATTACAACTACAAAATTTAAGTTATTACTCGACTACTATTTGTAATAATTCTGACGTCGGAATTAGTGAAAAAGTAGTCGGTAGTTGGTAAAATGTTGCTTGGGTAAGGTCATCTTCAATCAATTATTTGTAAATTATTTTTTAAATAATTTAAAATTTTGCCGAATGCGCCAGTAATACACAATTAACTGAGCTTAATGTTGAACTCATTTTTCGAGTTTACGATACGATAGACTGATCTGTTTCCATTTCCTCTTTAACAAAACAAGATATATTTATCACACGGGGTCAACCCTCATCATTTATCCTTTGACATATTATGCAAATATAAGGAAGTTGAAAATGTCTAAGCTTCATGTTTATTATTAACGCAGGTACACATTTTTCTTTTCAACGAAACAATATTTTGTAGTTTTAACTTCTGTTTTCATTTTTAAACAAATCGTTTTAGCAGTTTGTTATTCAAAGTCTGGAATGACATGGGGATTTCTTAAAAAAGTGAATAAAAACTTGTTTAAAACATTGGAAATTCACTTGATTCAGAGGGAATTCTCTAGTGAGGATTTAATATGCACAAATGAGGTTACAGTTCCTTCTCAGGGAAACAGAAAATCAATTTAATATCAACTAAAGCCATTCGATTTTAATTACTTCGAACTATAAGGGAAACATTTAACAATAGTTCAGTTGACAGGGTATTTCTAAATTTAATGCCCCAAATAATGTAGTGATATTTTACATACAGTGTGTCCGTAAAGAAGGAATAAATTCATTATTTCTTAAACAAAAAAATATTTAGAAAAAATTTTAATTGCGCATCTTTTATTTTTTTGTTACGACGTCATCACTGTTTTCGTTATGACGTCAAAGATATATTTTTAAATAGAACACCCTGTATATTTCTCCATTCTGTTTTAACACCTTATTCTAAATAAGTATCACACTTAGGGTCTAAAATTGATAAGTTGAAAGAAAGAAAAACCAAGAAAAAAGTAAAACAAATTTTTATTAAATTAATTTTTGAAGTAGGCTAGTTCTTGTCTTTTTTGTTTTATAATTATCGTCTTTGACAGTGAATCACTTAATAATACTTTACCCCAGTAGTAGTTTCTCAATAATTGTCGATTTATTTTAATTTATAACATGAGTTATCTGTAAAGCAGAGAATTGAAATTCTTACGATGATTGGGCATGGTGATAGGATGCAAACTTAACAAGAAGAATTTAATTTATTTAATACTAAATATTCAGAATGACGCATAACTCAATCGACAGTAAATAAAAAAGCGCTACCAATTACTTGGGGATCAGAACTTCCTCACCGTAGTAAAACTCGACATGTGGTGGAGTTTATAATAAAAGTAATTTTTGACGTTTCAAATCGTCACATTTTTTGACGTTTAAAAAACATCATATTTTGACGTTTTAAAAAAGTCACTTTGACGTGTCAAAAAAGTCACATTTTGACGTTTAAAAAAAAGTCACATTGGTGGAATGTCACTAATATTTTTTTAGACATTGGGACCAATTTTGCTCATCAACAAACACAATCTCTTCCTTGACCTCTAGAATGTGTGTACCAAATTTGAAAGATTTATCTCAAAAACTGTAGCTGCTATAGCGAACCGCACAAACAGAAACACAGACAGAAAATTTTTTCTGTCTGAAATTTTGTGTATCCTCGAATTGTGACGCAATTCGTGGAGAGTCGTCCAGAAATGCAATAAAATTTTCAATACTTTTTTTACGAATACATAACGACCTCACTTTGAGGGGCGAGGAAGTAATTGAAAAAAATTTAAAGAAACTGGTACGGATCCAAAACAGGTCACTCAGTTGTTGACGAGAATACAAAATTAAATATTTTCCTGGCTGCTGAAGAAAATCCATATACCAGCGTTCGCCAAGTTAGTTACGATTATCATGTTATTAAAACATCAGTACATACAGTATTAAAATTAGAAAAAATGGCATCCCTTTAAGATTGAGCTTGTGCAAGAAATAAGTGATGATGATCCAAATCAGAGATTACAATTTTGTGAAACAATGATGAATATGTGCAATGGTGATCCTCTTCTAATCTATTATTTTCTTCTATGAATGCACTTTTAAATTAAATGTTGAAATGAATCATCAGCATTGTAGATACTGGGCAAGGGAAATAACACACGGTAAATGTGTAGGCGGTAATTGTAAGAAATAGAATCATTGGAGGGTATTTTTTTCGATAAAACTGTAAACGGACCGGCATATCTCCAATTTTTAATGGGCTATTTCACACAACGTTATTAAATTTATTCCTCAGTAGAATTTATCCTGGAAATGTTGACGAGAGCCTGTGGTATCAACAGGATGATGCACCTCTCCATTATGTAGCAGACTTTCGAAGGTACCTTGACCAAATATTTCTGAACAGGTAGATTGGTAGACGTGGACTCATCGAATGGTCTCCAAAGTGATCAGACCTCAATCTATTAGATTATTTCCTGTAGAGCCATCTAAAAAATTTAGTTTATAAAACCAAACCGAAAAACATTGCTGATTTAAAAGAGAGAATTAGAACAGAAGTAAACAAAATTTTTCAAGAAACTATAAACAAGATTCAAAAACACTTTATTCATCGTTTAGAATACTGTTAACTACAATAAAGAGTGTAGTTCGAATATTTACTATAAATTGTCGTTATTATTAACTAACTGTTAGTTCTAGTGACTATTATTTTTTCAAACAAAACATGAAAAATTAATAAATTCTTATATTTAAAATGGCCGCATCTTCCAACTTATCAATTTTAGACCCTAAATGTAATACATTTTTGGAATCAGCTGTTGATTTATAATCCAAAAATGGAGAAATATACAGGTGTTCTATATCGATGATGTCATAATGGAAACAGTGATGACGTCATAATAAAAAAAATAAAGCATAAAGTATGCAAGTGAAATTAAAAATCAGTGTGCCGGAGGATTTTTTTCTAAATATTTTTGCTTTAAGAAATAATGAATTTATTCCATACTTTACGGACACACTGTACAATGTATAATAATGTGTTTTTACTTTTCTCAAAAACGGTTAGTTTTGCAGAAAAAATGGAAATTGACAAAAAGTTTCGAACATAATGAGATTATAAAAATTAATAACGTTATAAAATAATGTTACAGTAAAAAGATCTGTGTGAATAAAGACACCATAGCCCCAAAAAATACTTATTACCTAAATTAAGTTCTAAATAATGGGAATTACAACACCAAATTTTATTGAATTGTTACCAGCAATTTAGAAGTTGTTTTTTCTTCATTCTTGGAACCTTGCAGCTTTGAAATCTAAAAAAAACCTAAAATTATTTAGCTCTACGTCACATTTTTATTTGTAGAGCATCACATATTATTTGGGGCATTTAATTTAGGAGCACCCTGTGTATATGACAATAATTTCGTGGTGTCAGCTTAGAAGAAAATAAAGTCACAAAGTTATCTTAAACATTTTTCGAGATATCTACGTTCAAGTGTTAGAATAGAAATGCTGAAAATATGACAAGATTTCGTTAAAAATACTGTTTTTTCCATTGTTTATATACTCATAGTACTGTTAACAGTAAGAATCGTCGCAACTGGACGACAGAGAACCCACTTTAGATGCTTCAGGCGCGCAGTGAATGTTTGGGCAAGGACAGTAATCGATTCTAGGATCCTATTTCTTCGACGATATACTGATTGGAAATCGCTATTTCGAATTTTTCCAATTTGAATTCATTCCCTATATAGTAGTTCTATACATCAGTTAAATCGATCCAAATTTATCCCTTAGCAATCTTTGATATTAGCAATATACTGCTCCTAATTTTTCCGCCAATGTTCGGTAACAATTTGAACAAAATCTTTTAAACATGTGTACAGTGGTCTGCAAGGTCACCAGACCTAACTCCTATCTATTTTTTATTGTATTACTTAAATACTAAAGATAGGCTTAACAACATAGAGGACTGAGTTGTTCACGAAGGGTTTATTTTTTGTTCTAGATACTGCCAAGCGATCAATAAGGCACATTTAATTTAGTTGATTATATTGTTTTCAATTTAATTGAATAAGTTAAAAATAGTCCGTTGACATTTGTGGAACACGAACTGAATTATTTCTTTAATTCCTAAGTATTCTCCTTTTGGTACTAAATAAAATATCGCATTTTTCAAGAACAAGTGAATGTTGAATTCAGGATAATAAATTATAAATGAAATCACAACAGAGATGGATATGTTTACAGGGTTACGAGGGTCAACATTATGGTGTAGGATATTTTTATAACTCATTGTCACGAACGGCAGAAAAAAGATATTGAATCAATTCCTTGCCGAGTTAGAAAAGGAGAAAGTATTTATCGCCACACCTATCTCCGCGTCTAAGTTGGCGTTGTCTACCTTTTGTCTAAGAGTAAAATTCGCTGCTCTTCCTGAAAGAAAAGCCTGTATAATATAACACATAGGCTTGTAATATGAATGTAAAAAATATTTGTCAGTAGCAAATTTAAAAATAATTTATAAATATGGATTTTTAAGAAACCCAAGTGAAACGTCTCACATGTGGTGCATAAATTATTATATACCGTTTTCAAGAATTGATTTTAAAAATTCCACCTTTATAAGGTTTAACGATTTTTTTAAGTCTCACTGAGTAACATAGGAGAATCGATAATAAATTTATTTAAATTAATAACAATTTTAAATAAAAAATATCTGACTTGGCCAGCACATAACTTTCTTATACCAGTATACATCATCCTGATAAAAATAAATCATTCTATTTAATTCTTCACTTACCTCAATTAAATTTTAAGTGTACCTTGAAATGTTTCATTAAAATTTTTAAATAATTAATTATCAGCGTCATTCGATACTGTCAATGATAATTCATGTCATATATTTTAATAATTTTTTGTTATTGACATTGACATCTTTGCAACTAAATTAGACCTTTCAAATGTTAAACTGTTAAATTTATCCTAACGCCATTTTATGAGGCCAAATGTGTAAAATATTTCAGTTTACATCAGATTTATTTAAGTACTTGGAAAATATATTTTATTCGCTTGATATAGTAGACATGATTTATAATCTTTCATCAAGAATATATTTTTTTGTAAAGTCCAATACGAAAAATTTTGGGTCCCGTGGACCCCCTGGCCAATTTTGCTCATCACCGAATTTTTCATTGTCTTTGGCCTTTAGAACAAGTGTACCAAATTCGAAAGCTTTATCTCAAAAACTGTGGCTGCTATCACAATACTATAGATATGTGGACAGATTTCTTTTTCATAAAGTTATGATTTTTCATTATAATTCGTCGAGATTCGTCCAGAAATGCAATAACATTTTTAAAATTTTTCCCCCGATATTGTACCTTTTTTCTTCTTTCATTCATTATGTCTCTTCTGGTGGTAATACATTCACCAAATTTAATATGTCACCTAAAATGTTGTTGAAAATATTAACTGCCAAATTTGGGAAGTCTCTCATTAGTATTTTTTGAGTTATAGCAGATACACACATACACACACACCGACAGATATCATTCGAAAAATAGTCAGAATGGATTCAGGAGTGTTCAAAACGTCTATATCAATCAAAATCTCGAGGTCAAAACAAATCATCACGATTACTATACTTCCTTATATTAGGTATAAGAAAGTAAAAAGGTCGAACAATTCATTACAAAACATTTTAAAAAATTTAAGAAATTACCAAATACTCCAGGGAAATAAGGTAAAAATAAAGGCCATCTGCGGAATGAGGCCGAACAAGCTGAATTTTTGCAGACACCTTCGTTTTGATGTTGCAATGAAGCACAAAAAAATCTCATATGCCTACCCTTGTGCGTCTTGAGATATCGAAGGTCAAAGGTTAAAAAAAATCGGTTTTTCGCGAAAATCTCGCTTCCAGTGCATCTGACGTCGTAAGAACCCATAACAAAACTTACGTAAAATAGTATTCTCTACAAAATTGTTCATATACATTTTTTTCCTACGACCAACAGTTTTCGAGATATGGCATGATAAAGCGGGAGCGCGATTTGCTTATTCTCTTAATAGGACGAACTCTGTCACATCACCGACAAATTTTCTTAAAGAAAATTGGCAAAGGGACTACATCAACACTAATTTATTCGTCTAAAAGTCTCGACAAATATCGTCTTTGCAAAGAACATATTTTGTTTTTGCACGCCCTCACTGGATGCGACACTACATCGGCACTATTCAACAAAGGAAAACTTAAGGTTATGACAATGTTTGAGAAACATCCCGATTTGACTAACTCGGCTCAAATATTTTAAGCAGAAAACTGCCCGCCAGATACAGTATTTCAGAACGGAAAGCGTTTTCTGTTAGCTATATGTATGGTGCTCCAAAAGCTGAAGTGAACCTTGACAAATTTAGATACACCCAATTCATTAAGGCTACACGACTTAATAGACCTGTTAAATTGTCATCCGTTCCACCTACCAGTGAAGCAGCTCGACAGCATATTTATCGGGTTTACTACCAAGTACAGATTTGGCTAGGGAACAATCTACAACCCGAAGAATGGGGTTGGGATTTAAAAAACGACATATTACAGCCGAAAACAACACTACTGTCACCTGCTCCAGACGAACTATTAAATACAATATTCTCTAATTGTAAAAAGGGGTGTGGTGCGCAGTGCGGGTGTAGAAAAGTCGGGCTGCCATGCTCCAAAGTTTGTGGTCAGTGTCACGGACAGGCATGCCTAAACCCGTCAACAGAGTTGCAAAACATCGAAGACTTTAGTGACCTTGAGCCTGAAGAGGTTTTGCCAACAGACATAGAGCCAACAGATATAGAGGAAGCGTCTGATGAAGATAATGTGTTGATCGAGGTGCTAGTGGAACCCGACGAACATGAGGAGGAAAGCAAGCAAACATAAGGCGTGGTGTGGAAAAGAATGTATTTTTTGTTATTAATTATTTATTATATATTTTTTTTATAAATAAACAAATTTTTAACGGCTTTAATAATGGGAATTTAATTTTTCAGTCTAACAGATTAAGAAAAGTGCTTTTATATTTATAGCTCTGCAGTATAATACAGTATTACCTATTACGAATGCACGCTCCCGCTTTATCATGCTATATCTCGAAAACGGTTGGTCGTACGAAAAACATGTATATGAGCAATTTTGTAGAGAATACCATTTTACGTAAGTTTTGTCATAAGTTCTTACGACGTCAGATGCACTGGAAGCGAGATTTTCGCGAAAAACCGATTTTCATGATCTTTGACCTTCGATATCTCAAGACGCACAAGGGTAGGCATATGAGATTTTTTTTTGCTTCATTAGAACATCGAAACGAAGGTCTCTGCAAAAATTCAGCTTGTTCAGCCTCATTCCGCAGAGGAAGTTTTATTTCTCTGGAGTAAAATGACATCAAGCATTTCATATGATATTTAACTGCGCATCGATGTATTTTTCGTAAGTGTCCTGTAATTTTTACAATTAATTCATTTCTCTGTTTATTAGCTCCAAAGCTATAGAATATATGTATACTGGGTGTTCATGCGAAATTGTACACCCTTATTTTAGCCCTTATTATAGCATATACAAAAAGACCATAAATAGAAAAGTTTTAGTAAATTTTCTATAGATTTAGTTAGATTATGCTATTGAAAAAACAATTGAACATCGGATTGAATAGTTATTGACCACATTTATGTTTTATTAAATATAACACTATGTATATTTTTATATTTTAAACATGTCCATTATTTTCTGATTCCGAAAATATAAGTTTATGATACAATATCTCTTGCAGTTTTGGAAATATTTAAAAATTATCTTCGGTCCACATTCATTTCGAAAAAATTAAAAACGAAAGAAGGAAAATTAACTAATCAAATTTATTATTTTGAAATATAAAGACAACATTAAGACAAACAAATAAATAACTATAAAAATAATAAATGGAAAGGAAATTATAAATATTGCTCAAAATGCCTTCCGTTATTTTCAAAACATATCCGATATATTTTTTCTAAATTTTCTATACCATTTCTAATCAAGTGATTATTATTATTACATATTCTATTTCGTTTACTATTCTCTTCTGTAAAACGTCTGTATCTTCTGGAATGTCTTCATAAATCTTATTCTTCAGGTAGCCCCATAAGAATGTGTCCAAGACAGTTAGGTCTGGGCTATTTGTAGGCCATCTTATTGTCCCTTGCCTGCCTATCCACTCTTCATATCTATTATTTAAAAAATTCTAACTGTAGCAATAATATGGGTAATGCTCCGTCTTGCTGCCATATTACGGCATTGTCATATTCAGTAATCTGTTTCTGCAAGATATTTTCTATTTCGTTCAATAGAACTAACTTCACCATTTAGATTCCCTTCATAAAATATCGGCCTCAGGATTTTGTTCTCCAATATACCACACCAAACGTACAGGGATCTCCTCCCTTGTGTTTTTACGTCTGCTATAGAATGTGGGTTTTCTTTGCCTATTAAACATACCGGATGTGGTGAATGATGCCTCAGCCGTCCAAAGAATTTTATAAAGAAAATTAGGATCATTATTCAAACAATTTATCATTGTTTCTGAAAAGACGTATCTCTGTTCAATTTGTCCGACAGTTAATTTTTGCATGGGTAAACTTTTATACGCTCTAATTTTATTTATTTATTTTTTAAATCTTATGGATCAATCCACGCGAATACGTTAAATTTCTTTGGGTGGTAGTTATGGAAGAGTTGGGGTTTTCAAGAAAATAGAGAAGAATTTCCAAATCTCTTTTGTCACGGTTTGAACTCCTTCTGTTTGTTTTTAAGGGAACCGGTTTCTCTTAGTTTCTTGGCGATCTCTAAAAACGTCATTTTGACGGAAATTCTCTATCAGGAAATTTTTGAGCATATTTTCGTCTTGCACTCAACACATTTTTATTATTTTCAAAATTCATTGACAATGTATTATCGTAACGTTCAACCTCAAAAAATTGAATTTTTTTTGTATAAACGGACACTTGAAAAGGAAACAATTACAAATACTGTCCTTTACAGAAAATGTCATTTGAAACAGTTGAAAAACGCTCTTGCTGGGAAGCAGTTAACTTGAATTTGAAATGAATGTGGACCGCAGATATTCTTTAAATATTTCCAAAACTACAAGAGATAATATATCATAAGTATATATTTTCGAAATCAGAAAATAATGGACGTTTTGAAAATATAAAAATATATATAGTGTTCTATTTAAAAAAATATAGGTGTGGTCGATAACTATTTAATGCAATGTTCAATTGATTTTTCAATAGCATAATCTAAATCTAAAAACAAATTAAGTTCCTCTTCTTGATAAAATTTAAAATATAGAGTGGAATGAAAAATAATATTAACTGAAAATTTTTGTTAATTATTATTTACTAACTTTTACAAATCTTATCACAGATAAGTATAACATATATCTTTGGATTCTTTAAATGTGCTGGCTACCCTGATGAAGCGATGCAGGCGGAAACACGTGTCGGTAGATAATTTAAGTTTCAGCGTTTTGGCAAATAGCCGGGAAAATAATTGTTTAAAAAGATATATGTTATACTTATCTGTGATAAGATTTGTAAAAGTTAGTAAATAATAATTAACAAAAATTTTCAGTTAATATTATTTTTCATTCCACTCTATATTTTAACTTTTATCAAGAAGAGGAACTTAATTTGTTTTTAAATTATTTCATTGACCCTAAGGGGTATTTCCACTATATAATTTCAATTATTCTGTTCTCTGAAGCCATTAATGTTTATTACATTAAGGTTTACAAGTTTGGTTACTTTGGATTCTTTAAATGTGCTGGCTACCCTGATGAAGCGATGCAGGCGGAAACACGTGTCGGTAGATAATTTAAAGTTTTTTAAAGTGAGTGTCAACTGGTGAGTACCTTGTGTTGTATTTATTTTTGGTTTTAATGGACAGAATAGTTGAAATTAAAAATAACATTATTGAATCAGTAGTACTAAACATAATGTGCATATTATCTTTTTTCTAATCCAAGTTTCAGCGTTTTGGCAAATAGCCGGGAAAATAATTGTTTAAAAAGATATATGTTATACTTATCTGTGATAAGATTTGTAAAAGTTAGTAAATAATAATTAACAAAAATTTTCAGTTAATATTATTTTTCATTCCACTCTAATCTAAATCTGTAGAAAATTTCTTAAAACTTTTACATTTATAGTGTTTTCGTATATGCTATAATAAATGCTAAAATAGGGGTGCGCAATTTAGCGTGGGCACCCCGTACATATACAACATAATATACTGAAGATGATTGTTATATAGATGTAAATGTTTAAAAAAATTTAAAGTAAATTAACAACATTACATAGTAGTTGTTAATGAGTTATAATTTAAGAAGATATAATAGTAGTTATCAAAAATTTTGTAATAATATAATTAGCATCAGTATAAAAAGATCTTTAAAATGAAATAATTGATGTATCATGAAATTGTATTTAATTAAAATTAGAAAGAAGGATTTAAATTAGTTATCTATTCATAAATATGTGTCTTGGAGTTAAATGAAGGAAATGATGATAAAACATGTATAATAATTTGTGATTAGGAAATAATTTGTGTATAATTGTGTATAATTGTGTATAAATTGAAAACAGTATAAAATAAGGTGGCAATAAAGAATATTTGAAGTGATAAATCAAATAGTATGAATTTAGAAAAGAAAATAATTATCAACAGTTGAAAATGTCATAAAAAAGATAAGATTTAAAAAAAATGAAATGAACAAATGAAGATTATTATTGATTTTGTAGCTTTTGTTTTTATGAAAGAGACTGTAAGAAATCTGAAATATGGTTCAGAAGAGTAAAAGAATAACAATATTAAAATATAATACTAAATCTTAAAAGGATAGTATAATACAAGAAATGTAAAGAATAATAAAGATATTTGGAGATATTTCACATATTGAAAAATTAAGGAGGAAATATATAGAAGGGTCATAATAAGTACATAATAATATAAAATTGAGAAGAATGTAAATAAGAAGAATATAAAAATCAAGTTTGGATAAAATATGTTAAAAAGTAAGGATATTAACATTTTAATAAAATAAATGAGATAATGACCAGAGTGATTAATTAAATGTATTAAATTAAGACATTTTATGTCAGTTGAAATAAAAGTGTCAAAGTAATTATATAAACAGTTAGTAGAATAAGTTAGCTAGTTAAAAGGGAGTTTAGGGTTTGTATTTGATATCAATATAAAAGTTTTTGTAAGGTTGATATTTGGAGTTTTACTAAGCATATATTTTTAAAAGTTTTTAAATAGTAAAAGAATAAAATTGTAAATTAAAACGCAGTGGAGTGAGATTAGTTAGTAAATAATAACAATAGTGGATACACTGTGAGCCTTGAGTTCGAGTAGTCATTTAAAACAAAATAAGCAAACACGGTAAATAAATATTCTTTTTGATATTGAATTTTAATGGCGCCCAACTTATAAGTTAATTAAATTAAATAGAAAATTCATAAAAGATTAATAATTATTTTGAACGAAATTTTAAAACAAAAATATAATGATTATGTGACATAATTTTATGTAACAACAAATACTTATTTTTCGTTATTTAGTTTTAAAATAAAATCAGTTAGATACTTAAGGGGCCTAGTCGGGAAAAAGCTTCGGATAGCTGTGTCACTCTCTAGAAAGTTTTTATACATGCGCCGCTGAATAATTTTGCTCTTAACTATACCTTCACTGGACGTTTTATTCACCGACTTCATTGAGGTGCGATTCCCGATAGAGGTAACACTTCCTTGCACCATTTGTAGTGACAAAGATACTTATTTAGAAAATTCTTTTTAACCAAACAGTACGGAATAAAAGTTTGAAACTTGCTGAGCATAATTATGAAGATTCATTCTAGACGACATGTATGAATTTTACCTCGAATTTTACCGATTGATATCATAATTCAGGAGCTAATCACGTCCAAATTTCACTTATATTTACAGTATAAATTTTCCCTACATAAAGTGAAAATTAATTAAAATAGATATACATGTACCCTCTAGTACACTTTCAACTACTGATCCTCCAAATTTGGTGTAATTTGACCAAACCGTATGGAAGAAATAAATTTTGAAAAATTACCTTACAAACACTGGTTCGATTAGCCCTCTTAAGAATGTGTACAGAAGATTTTTAAATATAAAGAAATTTTTTGCTTGCTTTATATATTTTAGGAATTTAACAAATTTAGGCGAGATTGACATGTCTAACAATCGAAAAATCAAGCTTTTGTTTATAACTCGAAAACAAAAGATGATAGCAAATTTTTGTTTTCGCCAATGAATTTGTCTCAAAAAAAGAGATAGAGAATGTGTCTTCCATTTTTTTGTATCTCTAACAGTTACCGAGTTACTCTATACAAACATTGAAATTTGCCCACCCTGTACATCTCTAGGCTAACAAGAGTCAGAGATTTTCTCGCGGTAATGTTTTAGGGGCATAGCTAGATACTGCAGCATGCTGGCAGTACTGACGAAATTAAGTCTGACTATAAGGACATTATCCTCTTCTAGGCATTTTTACAAATTATTTTTTCTACGACGACCTCTATAGAAAGTAATATTCTCCTCCTTCAAATGCGGGTAGAAAATGGTACTTTTTATTCAAATAGCTATAGCATTCGCAACAACTATATATTGTTGGAATGCTGTAGTTCTTATTGTATTCAAGGCACGCTAGAGGTTAGACAGTAGCAATTTATTAACTTTTATTCGATTTAATTTTTTTTTTGTGATGTGTAGTTTTTTTACGTGTATTTTAGAAATATCAGTTATGAAATTTAGAGCGAATGAGTAGTAAATTTTAAAATATAAAAGGATTAGGTTATACACCCCAAAATTAACAAACGAATGAACAGTTTTAATGTAACGTGGGGACATACACCCCTTTTGAAATAATATCTAAAAATAGCCATGAATTTTTTTATAAAAATATTCGTTTTTAGTAATGTTAAAGCAGAGAACGAATCTTATTTTTCAGTGAGAGTATTTTCATAATTTATATAATAAGCCCCTTGACACCGATAAGATGTGATAAATACACCATAAAAAATAATTTTATAATCAAACATTGCTCTCGTAAATCTTTTTAGAACCCTCTTCGATTTTCACTCAAATTTTTATCTAGATAACAAACTTTATGACCCTAGTAATAGTAATCAATATTTGAGTGTTCAAACCAGCTATAAAACTCCAAAAATGGTTATACTCATATGCAATGAAGTTGAAATCGGGCTTTTAAATTTAAATACGTTAAACTGAAAACAAATGAATAAATGGAAACTGAAAAGCTGGAATGAGCATTTTCTCGTTCGCAAATTGAAGTGGATAAAAACCCGATTATATGAATTGGTTTTATAAATAATTTAATAAATTTAATATTATAAATTCATGTATGAGGGCTTTTGATAATCCTGTTCAATTTAGGGATATTTAATATTTTATATACGAGGGTGTTTAAATTAATGTACAAATATGAATGCATACGAAATGCTATCATTTGATTTCATAATTAATTATGGGTTGTTCGTATACTAAATGTGCTGTATGAAATACTAAATAAACCTCAGCAAATTTATTATCTCTAAATTGTCATTTACATGATTTTCTCATCATATTTACAACATGTAACTTGAGAATAAACGAGTTAACTTTTATTCGAGTTGTACACTAGTGTGTCGCACAATGGGGAATTTTGCCTCAAAACCTGACGAATACTCGAAAAAAATGAAACAGTTAAACTACCTCTGTAACGGTTCCTACTTATTAAGAACACATGCGTGCGTACGATATTGCTAAAGTAAGACTCATCAGGGTCAGGCGAGATGCTGTTCGAATTACACCCCTGTGATTATAGTTAGGTGTATATTTTACAGTGACATATATGTTTATAGGAGTTGTTTTTCACGAAAACTTGTTATTTCGTATTTGAAAATACTGTTTAATTCAACATGTATTATTCAAATGAAGCATGTCCTGTACTAATTATGAAATTTTTTTTAGAAAAATAAAAAAATGCGTGTACTATGCACGGCAAATTCTTAAGAGATGAGTTCCAGATAGAAAAACATTTAGAAATATAGCTAACATTTTTGCCCAAAACTTTTCTGTTTTAAATAGAAAAAGATGAAAGGATGGTGACGAAGAAAATTTGTTGTATTATATTTGAAAGAACATCCAAGAATTTACATACGGAATGTTGTTAGGGAACTAGAAATTCCTCGATCATCCAGAGAATATTTTTTTCTCCTGGCGTTACAAATTTGTTTTTGTTGGTTCTGGTATCATAGCTATGATGAGGTTTAATGGTACTATTGTTTATATTTTGATGGTGTATTAAAATGTTTTCACAATATAGTTGTCTCATATTTAGTAAATTTGATTCGTCATATAACAGATGCGTTGGGTAATAATAATCTTCGTCATAAATTATTTTAGGAATCTCTTGTGCATTTGTGTTAATAGTTTAAGGTTTATTTTATTCATCCCACCCCAAGCTACGATACCATAACTAAGGTTTGATTGTATTAACCCTTGATATACAGTTGTTATTTGTTTTTGTGTTAATATGTGCTTCAGTTGTTTAAAAATATAAATAAGTGCACTTAGTCTATATACAACAGTTTCGATATGATTTTTCCATTTGAGATGTCTATCCAAAGTTTTGCCAAGGCATCTTATGGTAGAGGAAATGTTAATACTAAGATCCGTATTTTCTATAATGATACTCTCGAATAAGGGTAGATGGCTGTGGTAGGAGCAAAAAGACAAATATATTTTTTGTATATTAATAGTTAATAATAAATGATGATCAAACCAGTCTTTTACCAATTTTAATTTGGTGCTCTTTTTAATGTCTACTCAACAGCTACTTTTAAAAAATATGGCCGCATTATCTGCAAATAACATAATTTCTTCATTTAGGATTAAGGTAAGTAAATTATTTAGGTATCAGGAAAATAGTACGAGTGCCAAGACCGTTCCTTGGGGTAAACTGTATATTACAGTCTTAGGGATTCTAAATGTATTTTTAATTTTAACAAATTGGGTTTTGTTACCTAAACAGCTTTTCAAAATGTTATAAATTTTTCCTACAAAACCCACGTTGTTTAATTTTGTTAGAATTTGTTTTTGTGTCAAACGCCTTTTCAAGATCTAAAAAAACACAAAGGCAAGGCTCAGTTTTGTCAACAGAGTCATATATTTTCTCCAACAAATGGGTAATAGCATCTTGGGCTGAATTTTTGGTTTATTTTCTACTTCTTTTAATAGAATACTATTTACATCCTCTAGTTCCTTAATTATTTTGTGTGCATCTTTTAACTTTGAGGTTAGCTTCTCTTTAAATTCTTCAAGTTTTGTTATTATTTCCTCAGAAACTTCTTTAAATGATTGCCTTAATCGTTTATAGCAATCTGATATTATTAAATTTTCAGATATGTCCTTATTTGGTATTTTACACTACATATTTATATATAGAATTGAACATCTCACTCGTACACCACACCTTACTTCACGAGCGTATTCTAAATATTCTAAAATGACTAACAAGTTTAATGAAAATAATGACATTTTTTTTAAATATCTTGTGAACCAACGAAGTAACGTCACTAATTCTGAAATGTTTAATAGAAAAAATAGTTACATGTGGTCGTGCCACGTATGCTATTGTCGAAATTAAGAAATAGGTTCGCAGGATTATTAATGTCTGCTGTTGCCTCAGAACCGGAAGCGTGTGACCCTGTTATATCCGTTTCGTTTATCATTTTTAATTTCATTCTCTTCTTTTTTGTCTTGTGGTTAGATTAGTCATAGATATACACGAAATTAGTAAGGCATTAGATTAAATGTTGTTGTGTACTTAATAATCAAGTACATTGCAGTTGGATGTACGGTCCTTGATCGAAAGCTATTAAAAAATGTCTGGTGTGGACTCCTTGATACTCACATTTCTTATTTTTTCTTTGAGGGGCATTTAACCAGGGCCAGATATCTGCACTTTCTAAGAAACAATGTTGAAAATTGTTGTTAAATATTACCCTTGAACGGCTATGGAAAATATTTAGCAGTAGGATGCCACTCTGCGGCTGACCAATTAGCGTATTGAAAACTACGGGGGAGTATATCGGCAGAAATAGTACTATTCCATGACCAGCAAGAGGACCAGATCTTACTCCACTATATTCTGTCAGAACATTTAGAAGACAATGTGTATATACATCGAAATGACGGTATTTTAGAAATGCAAGAACGAATTACCATAGAAATAGAAAACATTAATAAAAATTTACATATATGCGTCGTGTAAATAATAATTCTAGGAAAATATACCTCATGTGTATTAATGGAAATGACAGTCATAATAATATATTACCGTAAAATCTTAGGAATTATATGTAGAAATTTGTTGTTTTATTAATGAAATACCTGTTTTTTATTGTTTGAATTGTTATATAAACGTGCTCTTTTTAATTTCGCGAATTTATCAGAATGTGTTAAACATTTATTATGCTCAGAGAGACATAAGGATTTCTTGACCCTGTCGGAGTTAAATCTTCGAGACGCAGACACAAAAGCAATTTCATTAAATATCCCTTCTCTACAAATATTTTAGAAGAATCAATTCAATTTAGATTAAAAGAGTAATTTATAGAATGAAAGACGATCACAATTAGAGTAATTTAAAGCTAAAGGTAATCGCACCGCAGCAACATTTCAAGTGATCGTGTTAGGTGTCAGCTATGTACCCAATTAGGGGACGACTTATATATCACCGACGAAAACTTACGGGGTTACCATTACCGGGAACATAATTAAAACTAATTGCCCTGCTGAGATCAAAACAGGGAAGGTTGCTGAGGTAATGGAAATTTCAAGGAGTTTGTGGATTATATGTCGCCATTAAGGAAGGTTAAAAAATGCACGATCCTTGACCACAAAGAGACCTTTTAGTTATTAGATGTTTATAGAAAAAGCACTTTACCTTTTCAAAAGTAAAGAGCGCAATATTTCAAGGTTCAATAAAACATGGTTTTCTGTAGCAAAGTTTTGAAATATTTATTGAGTTATAATGTAGGCATTTGGGAGTTATGTATGGAACAACAGATCTGGTAAATGACCGCCACAGCTTTGCTGGCACATGCGTAATCTTTGGGCGAAATTTTGCACAACGGTGTTGCAAAAATGTTATTTCATTGACATAGCGTCTAATTTCGGCCTTCAATGCTTTGCTGGTCGCAGGCTTGTTGGCATAAACATGTGACTTCAGATAACTCCACAGCCAAAAGTACAAAGGTCTTAAATCGCAAGAGCGTGGCGGCCAATTCTGGGCACCAAACCGAGAGATGACATGACCAACGGCGGTTCGTGGGTCAAGAGATAGGGACGTCAATTAGAAAAGTTTACTGTATTACCTACCTTTTAAAGTGATTTAAATTCCAAGTCGATCCTCCGGTCTTTTTGAGATGCAAAGTGGTCAATTACTTTTTCATTAAAGCCTTTTATCTTCTTTATTAATGACCTTTCTACGGTAAGCATAGCTGAAGAAGATAACCTTTCCTGACCCATGGTATTTCTTAAAAATGTCTTTATTCTTTTTTAAGGTGGAAAAACAACGTTCACTTTCGACGGTAGTCATAGGGAGAGTACACAAGATTTTTAACAGTTTGACACTTTCAGAAAAAGTATTGCACAAATTATTGTTAATAAAAAGCTGTAACAAAGCAACTGCACCTTCACTATTGGAAAAATCTTTCGGCTATATAATACTTCTACTTCAGTTTTAAGTTTCAAACGATTTATGACTATAACTAATTTAAATATATCTTGAGGAAAGCTTTTTTATAATCTTTAAATCGATCTGCGTGAAATAACTGAGACACTGCTAAATGATTACTGAAGCCAAACCTGTTTTTGATCTCAAATGTAATTATATCACAAACTTCTAATGAAATTCTCCTTTTTGATTCTTCCGTTTTACATCTCTGGGCAGACTGAATGGATGTCTCCTCCAAATAGTTATTCAAAATTTTATTTCTGATGTCTTCAACTTTACTATTAAAAACGCCAATACACTTATTTACTGTTATGACATCGATATTACATTTTTGTAATTGGTTGAACAATATATCACTATGAGGCATAACTAAATGAAAAAAATTTAACCAGTAAAGAAAATGTTCATTTTGTAAGTAGTTTTTTTAAACCAATAGCTTGGTTTAGAGTGTTGTTTTCTGATTCATTATCAATGATTTTTTCTAAACAATCTAATAATTCTGTTCGATAGGTATAAACAGTCTCTATGCACTTTGTATTAAAATTCCATCGTGTTGGAGCAGCTTTAGGTAATATCACCTTAACAACATTATCTAACACGGCTGTCCTTTTTGGCGATTTTGCAAAGAATGAAGAAAAGCTATGTAAATTAGCAAAAAAAGATGTTTATGCTTTTATCCTGACTTGATGCTTTTTGTAAAATTAAATTTAGTTGATGAGCGTAACAATGAATAAAATTTGCTGAAGGATAACTTTCTTTAATTAAACATACCTATTAACTTCTTTTTTCTTATCAAGAGATGTTTGCTTTATCGTCGTATTAGGTTTTGGATGGCCACCACCTTTGAATTTCACTCGGTCTTCATAACCCAACTTATCTCCATCTTTGAGTTTTAATATATTTTGTACAACACTCATATTTAATAGTAAACACCAAAAACACTGTTTTACTTAATTTCACGACAAGTAGAGATTTACTAATAAAATGTTCACAAATAAAAACATTAAGAACAACGCGATAGAATTTATCGACCAACGCGTACCTACTTAACATTAAGACTGGTGACTAGCGACTGCTGTACTAAATTTCATGCGTTACCGTGTCAGGGTCGTCAGGGTCATTGTCCCCTCCAGTGTTTTCTGTCTCTTTTGCTTTCTGACGATTCGCGCATAAGTCTATTTCACTATAATTCGTTATAAATTCGGTCCGTAGCTAGCTTTCAGGACACGGTGTGGATTGACCCAAGATTTTTAAGTTCTATAAATGAATAATGTAATGATCTAGATATTGGAATAGTATTGTGCATAGAATGAACTAGAAACTTTAATATATTTTTTAAGAATATTAAAAATATATATATTATATATTTTTAAACTTCAGAAAATGAATGGCTCTATTTTCTTATTTGTATGTGGGAGATCATTGACCAAATGACCCTATAGAAGAACCGCCAGTGGACACGACCAGGAAAAGGCTCGTACAAAACCGTCAATGTTTCACGGGCGGTATGGCAAGTGGCGCCGTCCAACTGACACCACATGTTGTCGAGAGCAATATCTTCCAATTTAGGCGCAAAAGACTGGGTTATAGCACGATAACGTTCTCCATTCACCGTTACTGCATTACTTGCCTCGTCTTCGAAGAAAAACGGCCCAATGATTCCTCCAGACCACAATACATACCAACCAGTGACACGTTTTAGATGCATTGCTTTCTCATGAATCATTCGTGGATTTTCTGAGCCCCAAATGCGTCAGTTCTATTAACAAAGCCATCGAGGTGAAAATGGGACTCATCACTGAAAATGATTTTGTCAGCAAAATCGACATTCACTTCTTGTTGCTCAAGGATCCAATTGGTGAACTCTTTTCACTGTGGCAGAAGTTGTTGAGTCAACTGGACTTTGTAGACATGGAGATGCAAATCTTTAGTGAGAATACGCTGAAGAGTGGCTGTTGTAACGTCCAATTCCTGTGTACGATGATGAATCGACATCCCTGGACTCTCGGCCACGCTCTTACGAATTGCCATGATATTTTATTCTGAACGACCTTTACGAGCTCGTGTCATGTATTGCACATTACTAACCGAACCAGTTCTTTCGAATTTTTCGATTACTCTTTTTACAGTAGATGAATGAGGAACATTATTTCGACCGAAAATTGGACGCACTTTACGAATCGTGGCAATCAAACTTTCACCATTTTGATAATAATGTTTAACAATCAGAACGTGTTGTTCGATCGTGTAATGCTCCACGTTTACTAACTCCCATCTGTCTCCTATCGACCTGGCATGACATAATCTTATGACATCATGACATCATGACAAATATTGATATTTATCTTAAGGAGGTACTAACATAAAATTAATAAGCAAATTAAAGTCCCACCCCCGTTAATTTTGTTACTTTTGACTATATATGGAGAATGGAAAATATATTTTATTACAAATAGCTTCAGTCGTTTTGTTGATACGATTTTCAAAACATTCTTAAAAATCTTGTACTTTTTTGTGTGATTCTATTGTTTTTCTGATAGGCTTTTCAAAATCCACATGAAAAGTCCTATCCCACTTTTGTATTTACCACTTTCTTCGTAATAATGAAAATAAAATGAGAAATGGAAATTCTCATAAAATCAAAATGTGCATTATAATCCTATACATTGTAGTGTCCTGAGGATGGTAATAAAACTTACCGAAAAGTCGGTGTTAAAGAAGTAGTTTTTTCTCAAAATAACAACTAATAATTTATTCCTTTGGCTCAGAATTAAATTAAGCAAAAAATTTAAAAATTTCACCACTATTTTTTATGACTTGATATCGAAAACTTTAGTTTATTCGAAAAATCCAGTGTTGTGGAGTTTTTTGCGGAGAATTCGATTCTTTAGAGAACCAAAAAATTAGATGTCAAATATTCGAAGCATAGTCAAAAAATTAATAAAAACTAACATCTCTACAATAAGTACGGATATAGATATAGTTAGTTAATGCCACTATGTTACTGACTCAGTTAGAAACTATCTACCGTAGCTGCAGGTTCGAATTCCGCCACCGGCACTGATAATATCGGTGCAAATGGTTGTAAGTTCATATTTTCATTAGTGTAACCCCCTTGTAGACAGATTCGGCTTTGGGTTGTCTAATTTCTGTAGTGTATTATTATTTATCATTTATTTGTTTATAAATATTATAACTAATTTTTTTCTTTCGCTATTTTAATTATTCAAATAAAACGCCCACAAAAAAATACATACATATATTTAGAATATAGAACATAAGAGGGTCTGGGTGTGGTTAACAAGTAATAAACTAGGTACATACAATGCCTACAAAAGTATACAAGCTTCAGAAAATATAAACATTATTTTCAACTAATAAGTCTATTTTAGTCTAGGAAAGTTACATATTGTAAATGTCTCAAAAACTACATGCACTAGGGCCGTTGAAAGGGGGAAAGAATGGTTACTTTTCATAAAATTTTATCGCACAGTTCAAGCGCAAAAATAAAACTCTAGGGGGCTTTCTCCACCTCTAGATATATAGGCAAATCAGTCTTTTGATGCAAATTTTAATCTTCAAATTTCCAGCTCACACTCAGAGCGGAAGCTGTTTACTTTTTAATAGGTACTTATTTTAACAATAATTGGAAGGAATCCTACCTTCTCACATAGCTTTCCTATGTCACATACTTCGTAACTCCTTTACCATAACAGCTCAACCAGACAAAATTTTGAACACAATCCCAGCAACGTACACCACTAGCTCACTCAAAGCCCTGCTCTAGTCTCGTCGCCAAAGCAATAAAAGATAACGTACGCACACAACGTAACAGACCATAAACCACATCCTCTCTCGGCCGTGGCTCGGCAGAGAGTCCTCGTCTTAGTACAAGCGTTCCCCCCTTTGTCCCCACACCGCAATGTTCGCGCTGGTGCACTAAAGGTCCAGTGGTCGCTTTGAATATCGAAGATTTACAATTTAGTTGTCGGTTCTAGAATTTTTAAGGTTGGCCTCAAACCAAATTATTCAATTAGCATTAAATAAAACGCAAGTTAATTATATCTAAAAATGGACCGTTACAATATATATCCTATTTAAACATCAATTTGCCTTTTTAGCCTGATATAGTAGATTATCCAGTAAATTTTTGCCCAGCCTTTCGGGACACCCTGTATTGTGTTAATATTATTCTATGTTAATGCACTACTCATTTATTACAAGAAAATTTACACAATATTTGTTTATTCTATAGCGCCCCAATTAGAATTTTTTTCCAGATAAAAACTCACAGTTCTAATATTCTTTGTAGAACTAACTGGTCATGCTTAAATTTCCATACAATAGTAAATAGTGACAAATTTACGTTCGACAATAATTACATTTTCAGAATTGAAATGTACCCACTTTGTTATACGTCTGAAAATAAGAGAACAATTTTCTATAAAATATGATTAATGGTCCTATATTCTGTTGGATTTCTCCTATTTGATCTTGGATCGCTGCCAACTACTTCGCGTATTATATGGAGTGAAGCAAAAATGCACAATATCACATTTTAGACAGCGGCACGACAGAAATGAGCCTCATATATTTCTTTATTGGCAAATCTTTTGAAAATTATTGTGTGACTGGGTTAAAATATTACAGCACTCAGAAATATCAAAAGAACATGGAGTAATGTCATTTGTTATAGAACATTCATTTATTTATTTATAGCATTACAGAAAAAATTGTCAAGTGAAAAAATTACTTACTCTAATTTTTATAATTATGTTTGTTTAAAAACTATTGAAACTCAATACGTCTATCTAAATGGCTAGGGAGTAACTAAATATAAATAAATAATTTATATGAAAATCTGACTGACTTGAAAAAAATGTATTATAGAAGTTGACTGAATATGGATAAATATGAAACATAATATTTTATTTTTGACGCAAGTTTTACAAATACTAATTTATGATCTAAATTTTAAAGGCATAAAGGTGAAAATGATAAACTGAAGAAGAAAAAAGTAAAAACGGGGTGAATTTTTACAACGGGGCGTTTTACTGCCTTGTTATTTTAATTAATAAGTCGAAGCTTATTTAATGGAATAAAACAAAATCTATAAACATACACATATATTAAATCAATACAAATTTGGACTCTCTATCTCTGGGTGGGGAAGCGCGTGATTAACTAGAACAAGGTTTGAATAATACTTAAAAGTAAACAAATTCATAAACAGTGGGCCATCGCCAATTTAACAATTAATTATCGTCCCATATACCTAATAAATTTTGTTAGGTTCCACCCTCTTTTTAAGTGAGATTTTAACAAAGTTCAGACTAATCTAAACTCACTATTACAGTTAAAAAAAAGGGAAAAACGAGACTAATCTAAACTCACTATTACAGTTAAAAAAAAAAGGGAAAAACGTATAACTACATACAATCGTCTCTCATGACGTTGATCATTAGTTTCATAAAAGTCAAATATATTTTATACTTAAAGTCCGGAAACGCGGACGGGTTTGCAATTTCTGAAAGTCAAACTATTTGTTACACCTTAGCGGCACCTCCAGCTGCCACCGATGGACACTTATCATAGTCTATAATTTAATTAAGATGACCTTATCAGCGGGTGGTGCATAGCTCACATATCTTTTGAGTTTTTTTTTTACTCACACCTTCAAAAACTTCCAGACAACAGATCATCTCAAACGCAGAAAAATGCAAGGTAACGTATTTCCAACAGGACACGGCGTATATCAAAACTCCCATTACCTTTCCAGCTCGTGTCTCGGCATTGTCTATTTTTCGCGCTCAAAACACTATTCAAAAACATCGTACGATCTGTCGGAGCATTTTTAAACACCAGTTATTCAGTAGCGTCACGATATAGGGGCAATATGACAATGTTTAATGAAAATCTTTTAATCGAGTCGGTATAATTCGAACCATTTTATTTAATTTACAACGAATGTGATCCAAATTAATTATTTCCTAAAACGGACCGTTTCATCTTTTTCACAAGTATCAATATTAATTTTAGGAAAACTGTAATGCAGTGTTAATCGAATGCAAATGGTTTGAGTCCGTTTTAAATCACCATAACGAATATAAATAAAGGAACATAATTTTCCTGTTAGCGAAAGATAATATTTTACGGCTCTTTGGTATATTTCTCGTTTATGACCTCATATAGAAGGCAAGGGGGGAGAACTTGACACAAATATACCTAATATGGTAATGACGAAAAATGCGTGTAATGGAAAAAATACAGGCATTTGCAGATTTTTTTTTGTAATTTATATGAGTTGAAGCAGTATTAAAAGTATGATAATGTTGCATATTAGAGAATACCTGATTTTTGAAAATTATAAGATACACATTTTTACCTTCCTGAAGTAGGTTGGAACCTTTGATGTGGAGATAACACTAGCGTAGTCTTTTACGAAACAGCATGCTTGGTGAAACGCGCGTTTTGTGGAAAACTATGTCAATGTTGACATTTTTGTCTGCTGAACACGAATTTCGAATCACAAATTCCCCTCGGCTATACTTTTCGAGATATTGGGGCTTAATGTGCAAAAAATATTTCCTCACTGCCTGTTGTAATATTTATTCAAAAAAAAATTTAGTTTTCAATATCCATAGGGATTTGAATACTTTTCAACACTACAAGACATTTACATTAATATTTGTCTGTTATATTCGTTGGAAAATGCATTAAAATACGAGTATATTGGAGTAGCTAACCAAATGTTCAAATTTTATTGAAATATTTTAGGGCCCGCTTGCACTATCAGGATGAGAACGTGAAAACTTGAAACGAATTTGAAATTGAATATTTTGTTATATTTTAGTGCCTTTTTCAACCAATATTTATAGCAGGCAAATAATATTAAAGTGAATGTGTTGGAGTATTTAAAACCATATACAGAATAAATTATGTAACAGGCAGTAGAAAAACACAACATTTTGACAATTTGCATCCCAATATCTCGAAAAGTATGGCCGAACGGGTATTTTTTATTCAAAAATCGTGTTCAACAGGCAAAAATGGGTATGCCATTAAAAAAAAAAAAATTAAAAAATCGGGCGTTCTCTAATACAGCATTACCAAAAGTAATTATATGTTCGAAATAAGATCTATGTGAATTTTTTAAATGTAATGTCATTTCTTCAATAAGATTTTTTTTGACGGCTTAAGGGGGGCAATTGTACCCATTGCTCCCCTTGGAATCGCGCTTGAGAGCAGTAACGAAGTACAGTGTCATTACTGACAACAGTTACATATGGCTCTCCAATTTAAAAGATCCTAGAGGATATTTAAATCATTACAACTACGATTTTAATATCATTTGCCATAAGGCTAAGGAGCAGCTTGTGCCAGAGTATCTTACAATCTGTCGCCGTAATTGACGTAACTATTATTAAAATTGTTAACATAAATCACATATATGATAAATACTGATAGCTAGGGTTTGTCGATTTTTAAAAACCGGGCTTAATACCCGGTTTCTTTGGATAAATTTTTAAAATGCGAAAACCGGTTAAAAAACCCGGTTTCAGATTTTAGAATTAAAACGTTAACGTTATGACTTGAAATCACCTCGGGCACAAGCATATTGTAAAAGTTTACTATAAAACTAATCTTCATGAGTCAAGAGAATATTTGACATGAAAAACTACAAACTCATTCTATGAGTATTCTGCTTAGAGCTCGGACGAAGGTATTGGTTCCCAGTGATAGCTTTTATGCTTTACATATATATATATATATATATATATATATATATATATATATATATATATATATATATATATATATATATATATATATATATATATATATATATATATATATATATATATATATATATATATATATATATATATATATATATATATATATAATATTTTTTTCTTTTCTTGACCGTTAATATCAATTAATATTGATAGTTTTTTGTTGTGGGGATTTCGGTCAGGTATAACTAATTTAATTTTTTTTTCTAACGTTTCGGTTTATTACACCATCATCAGAGAACTACATTTAATATAATATTTAAAAAAATAGTTATGGTTATTGTACATTAAAATTTACTTACACTATTAATTATTAGGAATTAGTTTTAAAAATTTTTGTTACATGTTGTTTGGTTGTCTGTTTTAACGCAACTGAGATATTTTAACATAGTTTGTGGGCTCTTAAAGTTTTGTTTATGTTACAGAGATAACGTTGGAATGTATATGGTTTATTGTGGGTGTTTTGCTTAAATAGTGAATATATAATAAGATATTTTATTTCAAGAATTATTATTTTGTATCGGTCAGATGTAAAAATTGATTTCATGTTGTAATGTACTCCAATCATTTAATTAAGTTAAAATAGGTTTCGCTTAATATTTCTATATCAGCTGGGGATGCTAGCCAGAGTGAAAAATTAATTTAAGGATATTGATTTGCAAATCCTTCCATGTGTATTAATTTTATGCATAAAAAGAATAGTTGAATTTCTTTCCATTAACATTAGCATTTTTGTATTGAGAGACTGATGGACATAGTTACCCGTTTTCCTTTTTTTCGGTAATAAATATGTGTAGATTAGCCGGATATTGCTAAACTAAAAAAAGATGGCGCCTAACGAAACTGATTAAATGAGTTATAAATTTTAATGTTAAGTTGTTGATCGCTTTATTATTTTATGACTTCGTTTAGCGTTAACCTATTGGATTATTGTCTGGAAAATTACTTGCTTCTCCGCCCTGAAGAAGACTCACTCTCATGCGAATTGTGAATATATGTATTTATTTTTCGAATGGTTTTATTTTAGCGAACCATTTAGGCATTATTTATTTAAAATAATAGGACAGAAGAAGCCTCGTTAGCCATTTGTAATAATTTCTATGTACTTCATATCTACTATCTTTATGAAACTGTTTTTTTTCAAAAGAATCATCCATATTCGGAAATATCTTGAAAGTCTTTAATGTGTGTAAAAATAGAGACAAGGGAATATGTGGATTGCATCTGACAGTGACTTCGTAGTTAAATGATAATGACATTTGCCTCTCACCCTGGGCTCCCGGGTTCGATCCCTGGTCGAGTTGCTAGGATTTTCTCTAAACCAGAAATGAATTCTGACATACTCGGACATTAGATGTGTGTCCATTGTCTCTAGATGTATAGCCCTCACCCACACAAGGCATCTTGAGATAACATCAGGGATACACGAGGTTTTATTACTTGTGATGTTTAATTTAATTTTTTAAAAAATATTGCTTATTACCTTTAACAAATAATTGCTATGCGGTTGAAGTATCAAGAGAACTTTAAATCAAGTTTTGAAACCAAAATGTTTATCGGAACCGACACGAATTCTATTGTGAAACTTTAATGTCTATCAACCTTCTACCTTAAAGGAAAAATGAGATTATAAATTGATATTTATGAGATATTCTAAATTACACCGTAATATTACTAAATAATTTATTGGCAAAACGTTTATTAATCCTATTAAAATAATAATGTTTGCTTCGACTACAAATCAGCTAGATGTTTAATTATAGCTCGTGCTTTTACGTTAATGCTTTTAACAATATTAATAAATTATGATTAGTTTGTTGACCTAAATAGGAAGTAAAGAAAACAAACACTTTAATTGTCAAATACGGTGTTGTATTTCAAAATCAATATAATATTTAAGAGGTTTTGTCACACGCTCATTAACTGGGTAAAAGTATTTATTATGAATGAAATGGAGCCCATTTAATGTGAAATAAAATTTCTAATACTTCAACACATAAGAAAAAAATACTTAAAAATTTATTTTTATGGTATACAAAAACAGTTTTGTGCTAGACACTTGCGCTCGGAGCCAACCTGACATCCTCGCGATAGAGCTACTTGACATTTAACGGGTTGGACGGATGCAAGGCCAATATAGATTTTAATAAAATAGATATTAAAACATTATTTACTGGAATTTAACTGATTTATAATTTCAAAAAATCGCACAGTTGTAATTGGATAATATTCCGACAAAGTTTGGTAAGTTATATGTTTTTTTTTACTAATAAATACTTTATTTTAATTTATTTCCAGTGCATAAACTGATTTATTTTATTTGAAACAAGCATAAACGGAACGAAAATGCAATAAATTTAAACATGGAAAAAAATTGGTATACACGCTACTTCAAGTCAGTATAACTGAAATATTACTTTTTTGCATTTTGTTATCTTTTTAAATTAATTGTACTATTCGGAAAAATCAAGAAGATATTGTGAAAATAGTTCCTATCGATTATTAAGCCTCTACAAGTACGTATTTCTTGCTTGATATGTGACATAAAAAACAATTTGTTGTCAAGATTCAACGAATATTTGGTCTAAAGTTTTGCGAAAATTACAGAAAAAGAGCACCGTGTATAAATTTTTGGTAGAGGCTTGGTTCTTTGGCAAAAGTTATGAATCCTAATAAACAGAAATATTCATATTCATGATAAGATTGACCGTGTTAGACAAGCTTTGGTACAAATCAGCAAGCTTTATTTTTGAAAAGTCTTCATCCGGTTATTTGGAATTATCTAAAATTCCACCTGCACAAAACCTAATTGACACAAGAACTAAGTAGTGGTGAGAGGTATGAAACTTCTCGTATGGTCCAAATGCTACTGTCCGGCCGACATCATAGATGTCTCTGTGGCGGATAGCGACTTGCGAAGCAAGTACCGAGAGCGGCGACCTCTAGCCCAGGTGGACTAAACTACTGTTATTAAATATGATTTGAACGAAACAACTACTAAGCGATCATATACCCCGACCTGCATGGGATATAACTTCAAATCATGATAGATCGATAGCCAATATCATTTGTCAATTCCTAACCAGACATAGACCGGTTTCGAACTTATTTGTTCTCCTCAGTATGCCACAGGTTATGGAACAAACAAATGATAGTGGCCAACCTGCTAGTCATATATTAACTAAGGTAAATTGAGTAGTGGTGAGGAGGTATGAAACTTCTCGTATGGTCCAAATGCTACTATCCGGCCGACATCATAGATGTCTCTATGGCGAAGCAAGTACCGAGAGCGGCGACCTCTAGTCCAGGTGGACTAAACTACTGTTATTAAATATGATTTGAACAAAACAACTACTCAGCGGGCAAATACCCCGACCTGCATTGGATTACATCTTCAAATGTTAGTTAGTATTATGTAATGTTACATAATATTTTAATGTGTAGTAAATAAAACGAGTTCTATACGTTCATATAATGAATTTACCAAATTACTATTTTTAAAATTGTACAACCATACATACATCATGTCTTTTTCTATGTCACAAAATATTAAGTTTCCTGAATCCACTTTAAATCGCTTTAAAATGTGCATGGTGACAAAATAAATATGTTTTCTCCTTGTACAAGATGAGCCTCGTAACTTCGATCCCCCTTTATTTCTTTAATTACTGAGATACTTAAAAAATTAACGGTTGCAGAATACGTAAATTTTTCAATAGATTTTAAATGTGTCATTAAAAATTAAATACACTAAAATGTGGTGGATATGCACAAAATGTGTTTTTCTTAATGAACAGTCTATATATTTCTACATATTTGAATTGAACAAGTTTTGCCAATTTCAAAAATGCATGTTATTATATGTTTTATTCAATAACAGAACAGTTCTTTTAACAGTTCTAAAAACAAAAAATTTATAAATAATAACAATTTTATGTAGTTTATCTATATATCCTTATAGTGAGTTATTATTGGGAAGCAAAGTGTAATATGTATATATCTAATGGAAGGAATGCTGGGGCATTATTAGAGAATATCAAAAAAAGTTTTCATTAACAAGCCAATTACGAATTTTCAAATATAATGAGACGAAGTTTAGGAATACTTGATCTTTTGTAAATGAGAAAAGAAATACATGAAAGCCAGTTACAACAGAAGAATTGGAGTTAATTGTTTTACATTATTTTCAAGAAAGTCCATGTAAGTTTATAAACGATTGTTGAAGAGAATTAAACCTAGCATATGCATATTAAAAAAAAAACATAAATATGGAGATTATAGTCAAATGACCGTTCAAAAATTACAGCTTCTTGATAATGATTTATTTTTTTATTTTTGTGAAACAATTTTGGGTATTTACAACTTGAATAATCCTTATACATTCAGACTCACCCTGTATCTGCATTCATAATAATCAAGACCCAGTGTAAATAACCACTTAGTTTTTTAATGAATACGTATTGTGTAGACTATAGAATATCCTGTTCATAAATCATTAAGGAAAAACTCGAAACTATTACCCTGCTGTCATATTTCTCATCATTATAACTATTTAACGTATCCATTCGGGTTTTTACCCCAGTTTCTTCATTTTATTTATATACCTATATTGTGAGTTACGTATGGTTTTTAAAAACGAAGTCGAGCATAATGGAGTTCATAAATGACTTTCTAAATTAAAAAGGCACAGAGTTATTGTTATTGGACATAATTTTAGCTTTTACTCGGCAGCTGTTATAAATCGATACACACTATATCTGTAGTTATAGAGTTTATCTTTTTTAAATATGTACGTCACATCATAGACTTTTTAAAGTAGCAAGGAGGTAACCGTAGATTTAGAAAAAAAATGTACAAGTTTAATGGGGGAGTTAAGATAACTGTTGTCACTATGACCCTAATGAAAAGAAACTGGGTATACATTTTCTAATTACATTGTACCAGTCGAGGTTTTGTTTCAATCTTATCCTGAACAAATATATTGATACAACGATTTTCCAACTGAGATAAAACTGTGTGGAATAGACTAATATTTTTATGAATTCGTTTTATGAAAATCTTTTCATATTCATGCTCCAAAGAGGACGGAGAGAATGATTTTTAAGTGCTTCACTTTTATCGATAGTTTGGTGTTCTGTTAATAATCTTGGAAGCATCGTCTATTTTGATTTTTATTAATTTTCGTCTTGTTTTTCACTCATCAAAATGATTTCTCCATAAATAAAACTAAACATCAAAATAAACCAACTCACTGCCCTCTTAAGTGTCGTTGTGGCAGGGGATATACATATATTTAGAGAAAACAAGCGTACATTGGAGTAGAAATAATAAAAAATTTTGAAACGTAGGTAGGTTGATCCCATATGAGTAATTGTTCATGATAAATCAAAAAGAAAAATGTTCATAAAATTCCTTTATTACTGTGACCGGTTTCGTGAACAAATTAATTACTTCACATCATCAGACACAGGAATTTTTATTTATAAAAATTCCTGTGTCTGATGATGTGAAGTAATTAATTTGTTCACGAAACCGGTCACAGTAATAAAGGAATTTTATGAGAATTTTTCTTTTTTGATTTATCATGAAAAAATTTTGAGTAGAAGAAGGGATAAAGATTCTGCACCGTATTGTAGATTACCTTAAGGTATATTATTTGTAGTTTCATAATACTTTGAATGCCATTTAATGGTGCAAAATATATATTAGAATATTTAGAAAAAGGTTGACTAAAGATGACGTTATTTTGTGAAAACTCATTTGTGAAATTAAATAATACAAAACACTGTTTTTCTCTTGTCTAATTTTCACTTTTATTTTTATTTTAAACTTTACAACTAGTTTCATCCTATTCGGACATTTTCAAGTAACTGTTACTTGAAAATATCCGCATAGGATGAAACTAGTTGTTAAAGTTTAAAATAAAATAAAAGTGAAAATTAGACAAAAAAAATAGTGTTTTGCAGCACTAGGCAATGTTTTATAAAAATGTACAAAATATGTCTCTTAGCATTACACCAGTCATTCTTTTCTGTAATGACTTATTTTTGGCTTCTATAGCTCTTTCCATAGACTCCCGAGTAACAACTATAGATGTATAATCTGCAAAATTATCATATTGTCGAAGAGTTGTAGGTCGTTTATGTATAGCAAAAAAATGAAGGGCTCTAGTAGAGAACCCTGTGCAACACCATATCTATATCATAAATTTCACATACCGCATACATATTTAATATTGATATTGATAGTATTAAAACTGCTGAAGATATCGAAGAGAATCATATAATATATTGGTTTAGATTAAGTTGTTTATCAATGCAATCTGCAAAGTGAAAGGAAGCTGTTCTGTCAAGTCCATTTTGCTAAAAACTGCTGTGTATTGTACTTAAATAATATTAGTTTTCTATCTCTGTTGGCTTATCATTTTATAAACTGGAATTACAGTTACAAGTTTTAAGATCAAGTAATTAATTCTATAAAGTAAATGAAAGTACGCCTGGTATTTGGACGATTTTAATTACCTGATGCAGTATATTCATTACAGCCATAAACAGGAAAAGAACATGAATCATATATTATGCAACAATCAACAGCTAAATAGTATCTTGTTTGATTTTTGGTGCAAAATAGTATTTTGCTCTTCATAATAGCTCGTTTATATCCAGTAAACACACATACGTTTTTAACGTATTCTCAACGTGTCATTGGTTGATAATTCGTGTTACGTTAGAAAATCAATCGTTCACTTATTGTTGGAAAAATAACGTTCTATCGTTACGGTAAAAATACATGATTTTTTAACGAAAAAATGTTGGCAGTCCTTTTAACAACGTTAAATTAACATTACTTAAAGCGTTTAAATAAAACTGTTCTCTTAAACGTTTATGAAACATCCATATAACTGAAGACTCCACTGAGGTCGAGCAGAAATATTTTTTAAGTTTTGGATTTACCTACACCAGTAATACATTTTGAAATATCTGACATATTCGTTTCGTTTATATTAATATTTAACGTTTATAATTTCGTTATCTGAAACGTGTAAAACCGCGACATTTTTAAGTTGTTTGTATGTAAAAAGAAACGTTTTTCAAATGATGTTTGGACATTATAAATGTCTTTCTGACGTATGTGTGTTTACTTGGTACCAGATTACTTTGGTTAAACATACAATCTTACGATTTTAATGATTATTTTTGTTAGTATTACGTTGAACGCAGTTCAAAGATTTTTTGTATATATGTAGATGTATCACTGTATCATGGACAAGCAAGTGTAGTTAGCAGTATCGAGAAATTAGAAAAATCGATTTTATAATAAAAATCCGGACGAAGCGTAAAATTTCCTTTTTGTGAAATAACAAAACGCCTAATGTGTGTAATAGGGTACGATAACAGATTTGGTCAATGCAGTGTAGATATAGGGATAAAAATAACAGAAATTTTCAGGCGGCCAGTTCGATTTGAGTTAAAATATGTTTTAAATTTTCCAACACGAAATGCAAAATAAACATTTATTTTGTTTACATAAGAGAATTCAATTAACAATGCAGAGGCTTAGTTTAATTTAAATCAAATTGTTTGTTGGTAATTACAATTACAGTTTTCAATGAATTATAATAAATTTATAAATACAAGGTGATAAAAAAATCGGAATTATTTATATTGCTTAAAATTTCCCTAATTTGTATGCATTGTTAATTAATCAAAAACTGAACTAACTAAAAAACTATGTTAAAATATATTTATTTATTATACATATAAACATAGAATCGAATAGGACTTTTGAGATATTTTAAATTTTTAATAAAATAAATTTTAATTTTTAATAAAATTACTGTTATATACAGTGTGGTGATAATGTGTGGAACTAATTTAAGAAAACCTTTCAAGAATGTTTTCGCAAAATATTCTCGGATAGGTTAATTCTGTTTTTCAAAAAGGCATCTTTTCAGATAAATTGGATTTCATTGATTGTGTTTTGTTTTCGAGCTATGACATCTTCAGCATTTTTTAAAATGATATCCTATATATTTTGTTAAGAATTCTAATAGAGGAAGCTTTTCTGTATAAGTGGCATGTTGAATAGAAAAGTTTTCGAGATATTTGACTTCAAAGTTTCAGTCGTTTTAAAAATTGGAAAAATAAGCTTGGCCAGCGAAGTCCATATTGTTGTATCTAGAATTTAAACCTCTAACCAAATCCATCAAAAAAATATGAGATAAAAGTTAAGAAAATGGCAGGAACTTCACAACTTAACAAAAATTAAGTTAAACAAATTTGGGTTCAAAAAACAAAATTTTTAATTCATTCCAAAATAAAATAAAACTGCCATGAAGGTAAAAAAATTATTAAACAATCTATTAAATTATTAATTATTAGGTAATAATTAAGGCTGGTTTCTTGAGTAAATTATTATTGGAGTGGGCGCCGTTAATAGGCAACTGCGTATAAGTTATAATTACAGATCGGAAGGCAGCGATAAATTCCAGATATGATTTTTACGTAGATATAATTTTATATCGTAAACATTTAATGAAATATTTACAATCAGAGGCCATGAAACACTCTCCTAATAATTTTCTTTTCCTTTTTTCGTTCAAAGGCATTCAGACATTTGCACGTGGTAGTAGGCTGCCAAAGTCGACAGAGGGTGTAGGGGTGTTTTTTCATTTCGTTTTTCGATATTTGCATCCCTTTACAAGTTATAAGGACTTTTTTGTTTTGTCGATTTACACTTTACAAATTTTTTTATCATCTATTCGGTCTTTTAAAGATTTCTTTTTTAAACTCTTTGGTTTTTGGTCTAAAGGGACTTATACTTTTGCACAGGATTGTAGGCTACTAAAGTCGACAGAAAGCTAGGGGTTTTTTTCATTTATTTTTTCGGTATCTACATCCCTTCACAAGTTATAAGGACTTTTGTTTTTCTCAGTTTATACTTTACAAATTTATTTAACATCTATTCGGTCTTTTAAAGATTTATTTTAAAAACTTTTTTTGTTTTTCGTCCAAAAAGTCTGAGATTATTGCAGAGGGTAACATGCTGTCAAAGTCCGGGCAATTTGGGGGTGTTTTTTCATTTATTTTTTCAATATCTACATCCCTTTACGAGTTGTAAGGACATTTTGGTTTTGTCAGTTTATGCTTTACATATTTAACATCTATTTCATTTTTTAAAGATTGTTTTAAAACTTTTTTTCTAAATTTCTTGGGGCATCGGTCTGCGGGGTAGTAGATGTCACATCTGAGATGACCTTTTAAGTGGCAAAGAAGTAGATTTTTCTAGACAAGACATAAATGTGGAGTCTCTGATAAAGTTCTTATATTTTAAGTATGCGACAATTACATCTATCGACGTTGAACAGTCCTTCTCAAACAAAAATGGATTTTTAATGGGAGGCACCGGAGATTAACTCAGGGACATTTACAACAAAACAATTTTTCTTTTTCTTTTTGGGACTTACTATCACATGAATAATTCTTAGTTAGTTATCCAGTATGTTATTAGAAAAATAAACCTCAGCGCTTGTGACTTTACCTCAAATGGTGTTGTTTGACAACATATGAGACACAAAAATAATAATATAATTCCCTAACATTTCCGAAAACGTATCTGTTTCCTTTTTCAGAATTATTTATCTTTTTTTAGAATATGTCGAGAGTGAAACTTGATACATATATTATTTGCTTATGTAATATCTATAGATACTTACATTCAATTGTCGATACTTACAAATTATACAATATTAATTTTGTTCAAATCGTCTTTTAACACCGTGTTGTACCAAAATCTACAGAGCAATGGGATAAATATTTTTCTTCATTCAATAATATTATCGGCAAAAATTTTAATGATGAAGCGGTCAGCACAAATTATTAATATTGTATAATTTTTAAGTATCAACAATTCTATGTAAGCATCTCTGAATAATACATAAACAAATAATATATGTGTCTAGTCTTACGCTTGATATATTCCAAAAAAAGATAAATAACATTGAAGAAGGAAACAGATTCATTTTCCGAAACGTTAGGGAAATATATTATTTTTATGTCTCATATAAGTTGTCAAAAAACACATTCTGACTAATATTTTGACGTAAAGTCACAAGCGCAAAGGTTTATTTTTCCAGTCACATACTAAGTAACTAACTATACTTTTTAGATAACGAAGAATTATTCATGTGGTAGTAAGCCTCAAAAAAAGAAAAGTTTAGAGAATGCCACAAATAATGTTCAGACAATATTTAACAAAATAATATTACTAATATTCGTTTACCCTTGTGATCGCTAGTTAAAAATATACGTGTGTCGTGTTTCCACACACACACACCAATGTGTATTTACAGAAAAATGCCAGCCTTAGTAAAATTATTACACTGAAAACTAACTTAAAATAGACTTAAAAACAAATGTTGAAAATTTTGACCACGACTGAAACTCTGACGACAAATACCTTGAAAATATTCCGTTTCAGTATGCCACTTTTTTATACCAGGGTATGCAGAAAAGCGTCCTCTATAAATCCATAAAAAAATATAAGTTACCTTTAAAAAAATGTCGATGATGTCAGCTCGAAAACAAAACACGATTTATCGGAAAAGTTGCTTTTTTGAAAAACAAAATTGAGCGGCTCGAAGACATGTTGTGAAAACTTTCCAGGAAAGTTTTACTGAATTTGTTGCATACATTATCACCACATTGTACACATTTGCAGGGCGGGTTCTTTAGAATTTAAACCCTCGCGGATTATTTATTATTAATGGTATCAAAAAAAATTTAAATACCAAAGTTTTAAAGCATTTTTTGGAGATTTTAATGGAATTAAGGAAAACGTTTTTTTTTTAAATTCATTTTTGAAAATACATTTTTTTTGTTTTTTCCAAATAAAACTGTATATTTTCTCATAATTGCATTCCTTATTTTTTCTTATTTAAAAAATATGCAATTTTGGTAAATTTTGTTAGTAAATAATAGCAGTATCTTGCATTTAGAGCAATTTTTAATTCAATAAAAGTCAGTCACAGACATATAACTGTCTCAACTGTGTAGTTTAGCTTTAATAAGCTACTAAATACTGAACAAGCAAAATGCATACAATACATTTTTGTTTGTTTAAATAAAGAAATACTCATTCATAAAATATACATTTATAGTTTATTTCAAACTTATTTGCAACATAAAAAATGTCAGCTTCTTTGATGGAGGTAAGGGATCAAAGAAGCCGACGTTTTTGTGTTGCAAATAAGTTTGAAACAAAGAGTACTTATTATTCATTTATCAAATTTACTAGTTACGTATTTTTGAAATAAGAGAAAAATAAGGAATAAAATTATGAAAAATATAGTTTCATTTAAAAATTTTTTTTATTTTTCGAAAACAATTAATACATTTTTTTTTCCTAAAAAGTCGTTAAAATCTCCAAAACATGCTTTATGATTTTGGTATTTAAAGTTTCTTGATATCATTAATAATAAAGAAAACACGGCGGGTGTAAAGTCTACAACACCCACCCTCTATATGTATATATAGGAAAAAATGCTTTATTTTAATTACAGCTCTTTGTTCAAGAGAAACGTTAATGATTCATCTCGCCCTGTTAAAAAGAAATTAAAAGTTTTCATTCATTTTATGAGTTGCTTTATTACAAACAATAATTAATTAAAGAGTGGGATTTTATATAGAATTAAATACCCGTTTTAAGTACATAAAGGCATCTTTGGTAAATATTCATGTTTTACAAAAATGGCATTGAAACTGATTTCAGCGTAAAAATACATCCTGATATTTTTTATTTACTGTTCTATATTTTGCTAAAGACATTAATTTATACTCACAAGTATTATACTGAGATATATTAATATAACCACAACATTATTTAATTATTATTATTGCCAACGTACATTACACACGTTTCATTTAAAATGTAAGTCACTAGAGTATTCTAATATTATTATCACGATAATCATAAGCAAAAAATTATATCCATAACTTTGCCTGACACGTTATTTAAAATAGATAATAAAAGTGTCAACAAAAACAATTTTTTATATACGTACAGTAAATAAATAAAAAAACATGTATAAAAACTTACCATATCCCATGATTATCGCCATTTTGACCGATTTCTGACCGATAAAAATATAATTTTTTAAATCACAGATTATATAACACTCTCAAAAAAATATTATATGGGGACCGGTACAGTTCTATCCTGCGGAGTTGTCCACCTGTTCAGGTAAAGGATATGCGGTGTGGCGACGCCCTGGCTTCAACTCCACGTTTGACAGAGCGTCGCGACGCCAGCCTGCGCACCCTCAAGCTAGTCGTATATTTTTTTGGACAAGAGTAAATCGGACCTATTTAGGTTAACAAGGATTAATTGAGAAAGGTCGCAATGTAACTTTAATTAGGACAAGGGATAACTGCTAGAAATAACTTTTTAACAAATTGCTCAGTAGAAAATACGTTCTTTAATTGTTAATATTATTGTGTAACACAAAATTGGTTACATTATTTAATTACATCAAAGGATGCCTCATTAAGTCGGGTCTAGTAATGAAATATTAGTATTTAATTGAAATCCGAGGTATTGTCGGTTTCTATGTAGTCTTTGTCTCTTTGCAAAATAAATAGTAAATTTAAGGAACGCATTTGGCATGTGGTTACAATAATTCTTAAACAAAATTTAATTTAAGCACGCAAAATGCAAATCAGAAGAGTTTCTCCATCTGCGTCTACAGTTATACATCCTGCATTTCTGCACTTTACAGACGTAAATAACTGTGGATCTGTTCTTTTACACTATAATAACTATAAATCGGGAGGTAGCGATAAATTCTAGAGACGAAATTTACGTACATATAATATCATATAATATTGTAAACACTTAATGAAACATTTCAAACAATATGAAATTATAATATATTCTTGTGCTATGAAATGAATCTATTTTTATAAAAATAGAAATAAAAACTGCTTGCAGCTATAAAAAACAATTACTTACTGACCGACCCGACGGGCTGGTTATTGCCGAGTGCCCAATAGCAATTCAGATACAGGCATATCGTGTTTTTTGGCTCACGTTTACGTCCACTGCCGCATGTTGAAAATGAATACACCAATGACTTCAAAGTCATTGGAATACATTCTAAATACGTAGTATGTACTACTTATAAATGTTTATAAAACGTCTATGTGAACAGCATGTAGATACATAAATGGTGTGGAATTAAAAACAACGGAGGTTAACTCTTTTAAAATGTCTCGTTTGCAAAAGTGTATTAGTGGGCAATGTAGCAATGGTCAAGTGCTATCGAAATCGACACTAAAAAAAAATATATATTTATAACAGTATTGAACAGTATCGAACAAAAAAACGAACGAAAGATAAGTCTGGATTATCGTGGTTGAAACCACCAACGCTTGCGGCTGGAAGGTGGCAAATGTTTTAGTGGGTGCATTAATATTACTAATATCTACTTGTACGCTTGTGATCTCTAGTTTAAAATACAATTGTGTGTTAGTGTTATATTCAACAATACTTTCAGCCCTCTTGGTATTAACTTTGGATGTTACCGAACTCGTCAAAACAACAAGGTAAGAAAATATTGTATAATGTATGCACGAACATGTTTACTTGGTGACACATCAACCCTGAAATTGACGTAATTTTTCATTCCTGATCTCTAATAATAACATAACTAATGTATTAAGTCGCATATGAATGTATGTTGTTTAAAGAAAATAACATATATATGACTACTTGTAATAAGATCTATACCACAAGATCATTCCAAAACAAATTATCGTAACACTCTTCATGTGTTGTCTTGCTAAAAAAAAAACTACGTTTCTGTTTGTTTAATTTTAGGTTACTGTTATTGGACAATAAGAATGGGCTTAAATTCAATGTTTTCTTTACGACTATTTTAAACTTGAATCGACAACAAACAAATACATTTGTTTGTCAAAAATCAGATATTAATAAAAGTTATTAACACAGATAATAAATAACAGTGGCCTAGATACAGAACCCTGAGGCACACCACTTTTGATAAATTGAAAATCTTGCCCGCTGTCATTAAAATTTTAAATTTGCGCATTGTGATTTAATAAGATGTGATTCTATAAAAATTTGGGGTCCTCTTCGTATTTTATAGAATGTAATTTTACAGGACGCTACCGAAATGTTTCTGGTGACAGCTGGTACAATGAAATATAAATGAGGAGGTATTCACTTTAACATCAATGTGGAATAAACCAGGAACAGTTCTAGTCGAATGAAATGTGCAAATCAAGATTAATGTTTATTTGTCTTTTAACTTAGCATACGACTTTATAAGACTTGCTTCTCACTTCCTCTGGATTCAATCCTGGAAACTGGTAGTTTTTCGGAAGCAGAAGAGAAACCAGATAACTTTAAAGATATAGAAATTGTAACCTGTTAATGAAATGTTAATGACAAGAAAATTATTCTGCCATTTATTCAAATTATTACATAATACTAACATTTAACAAGTTAGTACTTCCACTGCGGTAAGTAAATCTGCTTGATCCTTCCATTCTGATTGTTCTTATCCTGATGATTTCAGTTTCATTTTCTACAAACTGTAATGAGGAACAAACAAAAATCTAGTTCGATCATACAGCTACAAAGAGTATCTGAAGACATCAAAAATAAAAAAAAGTTTTCGTATTTATTAAGACGCAAAATTCTTCCTCCAGTTGGTACACTTAACACGAATTTTTCTTCAGGTCATAGTGGCAAGTCTTCAACCGTTTAATTAAAGCATAAGCCTGGGTGAACTTGCTGCTAACTGTGAGCATTATTATCATTCATTCAAAGTCAGAGATCCTTCATAAGTACACGTGCAGATCCTAGAATCCTCCGCACCCAGGCCTATTGGTCCATTCTGCTTCCGAGACGACCTAGTTTCGTAGCTCTGATGTGATCAGACTCGGTATGTAAAAAACTGACTCAGCACTAGAACAGAGATTTTTAGCACCCTTTCTTGCTAAACGGTTCGCTTCTTCATTACTTTTTATGTCAGTATATCCGAGCATATCTGGGAAGCACAATAGACTTGAGTGTGGTGGATTTTAGGATCTGCACATGTACTTACGAAGGATCCTTATTCCTCAAAAAAAAATTTTTTTTCGATGATTTGCATAATATAAACTATTAAAAGGCGTAGTATGTACGATTTCAACAATATGAGGAAACTGATCTCGGTAAAACCACAATATGAGCAATTTGCCATTGCCTAATCTTATATCGTAGTCGAGCAAGCATATTTGTTATGTGGTGGGCGCCTGTGTATTGCATTGAATGAAGACATTCGGCACTCAGCGGCTACGTTTGTTAGCTTTACTTTTGTCTAATGTTTTGTATCAAGTATTTAATATTTTGCGAAGTGCCTCTTAATTGCATTTAATTCAATTCCTCAACATTTTGAAACTTTATTGGGCTATAAATGCGAAATTAAAATTTGATGATATTGGTATTGCGCGAATAATATTAAAAACGAAATTATAGCAAAGAAAGGCTTGACATTTTTTGATTAAAATTAGTTATTGTTTCACTCGTTACTTACAAAATGCTAAAATCCATGTTTTATAAATTACTGTATTAAAAAAGACAGTAATTAAAGACGTTAAATTAAGTAAGTGCATTTTTTTGTCATACATGTCTAGGGACTTTTAACACGTTGCGTTGCGGTTATTAGCTTTTATGGTTTTATTCAAGAAATTGTATCGAAAGGGCAATTTTTAGGAGTGATTTTATAGTAGTTGTGCAGGTCAAATTATTTGTATGACGTGTTTCCTCAGTACAGGTGGTTTTCAAGTGCGATATATTAAATAAAAAAAAGGTATTTTTAAGAAATTGAGGCTTAGGGATGCAAAGTATGCTTCAATTGTAATATATCAAAGTACTTATGCTTATTTTACAAATTATATCAATATAAATATCCTACGATCACGTTGGGTTAAGAAAGTACCAAGAAATTTTGATTTGTTAGACATTTTGATGCTGAAAGTTGTAAAATTTGTTGCCAATAATATCCTAATACGAAAACTCATAATAACAGTAATTACTTCAATTACTTATAGCTTGTAGGTACTCTCTCAACTGAACCTATTCAACGTTTTCATCTATCAGCGTAATGTTCATCAGCGAACATAGCCAAATGTCTATTTTTCATGTTATTTGGAAGATTATTAACATGCAACATAAATAGCAATGGACCCAATGCAGAGCCTTGAGGAATACCAAATTTAACATCATGTGTGGTTGAATTAATGTTGTTATAGTAGTTAACTGTTAACAACCTTTCTTCCTTGTAGGATTATTTATTTTAAGGCAGCGTTTTAATTCCTAGACTAGATAGTTTCTATATTAGAATTTTACACTGTGTGGTATAAAAAGTCGTTGACAAGTCAAAACCCATCTGGTTTCCATTGTTGGGTAACTTTTTCATCTTAAACTTTATAATTTAAAGTTACCTGGAAATATACGGTGTTTCGCTTAAAGGTAGGGTCACCTTATGACTTTAAGACCACGCTGATATGAACAATTAATTGTTAAAAAAATATTTTTGAGGTATACGGCACCATTTTCTATTTTGTTTTATTATTAATCTTTACACACTTTTGTTATTCGCAGTAATTTGTAGTTGACAAATGTATGAAAGACCGTTAATTTTAATTCGTATAATCAAAAGATTTTATATATCAATTTTGACACGAGCAGGGCAACGTATAAATATTATACAAGGATGTAAAGAATGAAGGTTTATTATCCTTTTATATGTTCTTCACTGAATTACACTACACCTAAATAATACTGGGTTATTTTCCGTTACATTTATTTTATTAAATAATAAGTCTGTTTTATTATAGAGATAGAGTTCCCCGAAACAAAGTTTACTAGAAAAAATTCGGAATGTATTTCACGGGTAAATATTATTTCACAAATATTTTTTTTAATAATGTCACTTAGTATTTACAAAACATAGTTTGTTTTAAGTCTCTGTGGACGTGCAAATTATTTAATTAAGAAGATACGCAGAACTGAGTTTATACACAAAAGTAATAAACTAAAATAAAATATTATGTAATAACAGCACGTGAGATAATTTCTTTTCGTTGGTTTTTAAATTAAATTACTGTAAATTTACTTTATTACAAGATCTAGCCCTTCTTGCAAATTCCGAATATCTAAAAAGATGTGTGGATAGATTATTTAATTATTTATAATAATCATACATCCGGCTCGAAGGACCATAAAACGTATGATTATTATAAATAATTAAATAATTTATACATTCGACTTTTTGGGAGCCTACCATTTGATCTTCGATGAAACTTGCTTCAACAGGGGATGGACAGGTCGACATCTCTTGGCACTAACCACTAATAATTATAAACTGGTATTAATTATTACACAATAATTTGTTTAAAAGCACTTTATTGCTGCGATGGGCACTTGCCGCGATCATTAGAATTATCACCCTAACCTCGTTGCTGCGGACATTTTCGTGTGTCCTCGGCGTGTTTTGGTAGGGGTATCAATCTCACTAATTTTGTATATTTATGAATAATTTAATTTAAACTTAAAAGGACTAAAATTGTATTACTGCTAAACTTATATTAATTAAAAGGACGAAACAATATGTATTACATATTTGTAGTTTAATTTCATATACTTTTATTTTAACAAACTTACCAAAATAAATGAATTAGACTGAAATAACTGGACTCACCTCAATCTGCAAAAGAAAATAAAAATCAATAAACAATCCATACAACTCAAGAATTCGTAAACATAAACAAATTTATTGGCTAAGGAAGGATATAATCAATATACAGGGATATAAAATAGGTACGCAAGCTTTTGCAATTTAATTTGCACAAAGAGTCAAAAAGTATAATGATAGAATAAAACACTGTTTCCAATCATATTAAATAAACTGACCATTATCCAATAGTTTTCGATTTAGAAAATTCAACATTTTTCAACCTGTGTAGAAAACTTTACTTTCTCAACTCTTCTCGACCAATGAGAAACCGGCATTTCCACTTTCTCAACACATCCTGTTGTCCGACCTCCCCTTTAAAAATGGACTCATCTGTCAACAATCTGACGCTATTTGTCAAAACTTTTCATTTGTTATTGAGTTTTAGTGATTTTCAATGGTGTTGTTGCGAAATAGTGTGAAAATTTCTACGAAAATCGTTTAAATAGAAGGGAATAATGGAGGTTTCGTCCGATGAGGAGATTATTGATAGTACGCCACCAGAAATTGTGAACGCTGCGAAACAAAGCTCACTTAACCTTCTTCCTGAAAGATCCAGGAAAAAATATGAGCAAACTTATTCCACTTTTATGGACTGGCGCAAAAGACGATAAATTCCTTTTCCGAAAATGTATTGATGGCTTATTTCGGTGAGCTACAAACTAAATACAAGTCCTCAACTTTGTTGTCAACATATTCGATGTTACGGAGTACTTTAAATTTAAACAATGGAGTGAACATTGAACAATACTCAAAATTGAGGGCCCTTTTGAAACGCCAATCGGAGGGCTACCAAGCTAAAAAAGTCCAAAACCTTCACAGATCAAGAGAATGATAATTTTATAAAAAAATGCACCAGACAAAGTGTATCTTGCTATGAAGGTAAAAATGTATACCTATGTAGTTCCTGATAGGCAAATTGTGGTAAATTTAATTTTAGGTTTCCCTCATCATGGGAGTAATGGGAGCATGTCGATCATGTGAATTGAAGGCGATGAAAATTGACGACTAGGAACATTTAAATAATTCTGTGCTTGTGATAGTTCCAATAACAAAAACTAAAACTGTTCGAAAATTTTCTCTCAATGTTGATGTAAATTGTCCACCTCTCAGTATTATCAGTTATGGAACTATTAATATTAATATTGTAAAAATAAATAAATAGATACTTGCAATAATTTTCCATTTTATTTAATACGACTGGAAAAAGTATAGTGTTTAACTCGTGAGAATTGTCCATTTCTACTCGGATGAATTGCTCCACGCGCCTTCGGCTTGTGTCGCAAAAACTTCATCCTCATGGAAATGGCCAACTTTCTCACTCATTGAACAATATACTATTACTTTGTTTACTATCACTGCTTCTTATTGTAACTAAACGTTACTGCAGTTTCGACACTTAATGTGCCATTTTCAAACGATTCATAACAAGGGAATGAAGGACATGTTATGAATCGTTTGAAAATGGCACGTTAAGTGTCGAAACTGCAGTAACTCTGCCACTCTGGAAATGCATTTATAACATATCCCTAAAAACCAAGAGGTAAGAAACCATTACAGCTAAACAGGTTAAACTTGACTCTAATTGACTTCTATACTGGGCACTGCAAAGTAAACCACAATCTATGTAGAATTGGACTAGCGGAAAACGTTGAATGCCGCCTGTATCTGGAGGATGATGAAAAACCACGTTCTATGTATCTGCTCTGCTGCGGAAAGAATCCGGTTCTCACAATTTGACAGAAGACAACTACTATCAAAGTCGTAATAGATGGATTGTACAATGGCTTGTTAGATCTCCAGATTTAAGTCCTCTATACTCTTCTTTCAGAATACTTAAAATCAGTGGTCTATAAACCGTGCCATGAGAATCTTGAGGATATGAAAAACAAGATTTCCTGGGAGTGTAGGACAATATCATCAGAAACGTTTGCATTTGAGAGAGGGATTTTGCAAAAGGTTGTACCACTGCTTAGAAGTGAACGGAGCTTACATTAGCTTTAGTTAAGTACTTGGAAAATATATTTTATTCGTTTGATATAGTAGACATGATTTATAGTCTTTCATGAATAATATATTTTTTTGTAAAGTCAAATACAAAAAAGTTTGAGTCCCAGCTGGCCAATTTTGCTCATCACCGAATTTTTCATTGTATTTGGCCTTCAGAACAAGTATACCAAATTTGAAAGCTTTATCTCAAAAACTGTGGCTACTATCGCGATACTACAGACATGCGGACAGATTTTTTTTCGTAATGTTATGTTTTTTCATTATAATTCGTCGAGATCCATCCAGTAATGCAATAAAACTTCTTTATTTTTTTTTCCGAAATTGTACTTTTTTCTTCTTTCATTCATTATGTCTCTTCTGGTGCTACCACATTCACCAAATTTAATCTGTCACCTAAAATGTTGTTGAAAATTTTAACTGCCAAATTTGGAAAGTCTCCCATTAGTATTTTTTGAGTTATCGCGGCCACACACATACACACACACACACACACACACACACACACACACACACACACACACACACACAGAACCGACAGACATCATTCGGAAAATAGTCAGAATGGATTCAGGAGAGGTCAAAACGTCGAAAAAAAATCACGATTACTATACTTCCTTATATTAGGTATAAGAAAGTAAAAATGGTATCTGTTGACACTGTCGCTTTTATCATGACAACTGGCAACTAAAATTACCAGAGCGTATATAGCGCTGTAGTCAGATCAGTAAAAATCAGCTAATTCTTGGTTCATTTACCTTTATGTTATTGGCTTTTGTGAGTTATTTTAATGAGTTTAACGAAAGATTAACGGATTTTGCAATATTTTTGCAAATTTTTTTGGGCGTACCTGACCTAAAAATGTCACAATGATAATTTTATATACCTTGTAGTATAGTCCTTTAGCTAGAAATGGACACGTATTGCCGAAGTTAATGCGTTTCCCATCAATTTTACTTTCTCCTATAGTTTTCTTCTATCTATTTTCTCCAAGATACCACAGCTATTGGTGATATAAGATAATATAAACAAAAAGAAGGGTATTCAACTGAAACGGCTACAGTGGATTTTGTTCAATCTATGCATGAGGAACTCAATCCAGGCATGTATGTGATCGGGAGTCCCTTTAACCTGTCTAGGGCCTTTTATATCATCGACCCAGAATTTTTATCAAGTAAACTCTTGTGTTTAGGTATCAGAGAATCAGTCAATAGTTGGATCAAATCTTACTGTAAGAATTGGAGATGCGAATTCCCAACTATATCATAGCGACCTTGGGACCCCACATTAGGTCCATTGCTGTTCCCGCTATACGTAAATTACCTTTCAAAATCCATAATAGATCATAGCAGGTTGTTTATGTATGCAGATGATACAACAGTCATAGTGCCATCAGTAAAGGACGTGTCTGAAAAAGTCAATTTGATTCTTACTTTGTTTAATAAACGGTGTGAAAGAAACGATCTTATATAAATAAAAACAAATTTCTTGTTGTAAACTTTTCGTATGGACACCTTACTATCCTCACTATGCCAGATATAAATTTCCACATAAATGGTTCTAAAATCAGCTTGTCGGAAAATACTAAATTTTTAGGAAATATTATTGATAACAGACTGGATTTTATAGTTCAGGTCAACAATGTATGTTCAAAATTATGCAGAGCAAAGTTTGCGATAGCCACTTTGAAAAATATCATAACAGATGATTCCCTTTTAAATGTATATTATGCCCAAGTATACTCAATTATTTATTACAACATAATTGTAAGGGGCCAACCTAATAATGCCTGTCGAATTTTCTTTCTGCAAAACTGGTATAATATGTTTGATTATTAATTTAAACAATAGACAATCTTATTGAGATCCATTTAAAGATAAGGAAATTCTGACCTTCTCAGCTATATATTTATTTAAGTTATTGTGCTATATATGTTCTGAAAATGACGCTCTGATAATAAATAGTAATTTTCACAAATATTCTACCACAGACAAAGATGGATTTTGATTAGACATGTATCCATTATAATTATCAAAAATCACCACTCTATGCTGGGTGTATATTATTAATATGTTGCCAGAACATCTCAAATATATTAGAGTTTTCAGTAAATTTAATTTTTATAACATATGTATATAATATATCTGTGGTGTTTATGTTATGTTATGTTATGTCAATATACTTACATTCATTACTATATGCGAACTACATTTTTTCATATGTGGTTTTATACATTGTGTATGTATGTATTTGTATACAATCATCAATTATTTATTTGTATTAGTTATTTGTTAATCGTAATGGCTGTATTATTATGTTATGTTTATAACTATATTTCAAACTATATTTTTAAAGTTATTATGTGAACTACATTTTTTCATAATATGTGTTTTCATATATTTTGTATGTATGTATTTGTATACAGTCGTCAATTATTTGTTTATTTATTTGTCTTATTCATTTATTAACCGTAATGACTATTTTATTATGTTATGTATATAACTGTTTTATATTATATTTTTAAATTTATTATGTGAACTATATTTTTTCAAATATGTGTTTTTATACATTGTGTATGTATGTATTTGTATACAATCGTCAACTATTTATTTATTTATTTGTCTTATTTATTTATTAACCGTAATGACTATATTATTGTGTTACGTTTATAACTACGTTTCATACTATATTTTGACTTCCCACATGTACATCTATCTGTATAAGTTAATGGCTAATAAATCTATCTATCTAAACCGCTGTTTCTTGGAAATATAGTTAATGTGAATTATCCTATTCACATTTTTCCTTGAGTGAGAATTGTATACACAACTTTGTGTGACTGATGGTCGAGAGACAAGGAGGACAACCCAAAAGTCCCGAGTTCGAATCCCTGCCGTGGCACTGGGATTTTTTCTGTGAGAGAGATTAATCGTCGTATACTCGGATATTGGATGTGTGTCCGTTGTCTCTAAATGTGTAGCCCCCTTTCACACAACGTCAGTTTATTTGTGGTGTTTATTATTATTATTATAATTATTCTTATTAAGCACTGTTTTCCTCTCTATATTGTGGAGTGAACTTTGACAAACAAACTATACAATTGTAATTAAAAAAATGTCAACAAAATGCATTACTCGTTTCATCAAAGTGTGGAAGCGACGTGAGAGCTTAAATTTCGAATTACTACTTTACAACTGACAACTGTTTGTGAAAATAATAACATATACTACTCTACAACTGTCCCTTTAAATCTTAAAATTGATACTTTAAAACTGACGATTGTCTTTTTAAATGTGACAATTATTCGATAGAATATTTGAGGTATTAATTATTTTATTTTAAACCATGGTTTTTGAAGCCTTCGTAAAATTCAGAAAGTTTCTAGTTTGGAAAACATAAAATTTTCATCAGTTTCAAGATAACAACTTTTTTAAAATTCCGAAAATTTCTGAAATTTCAATTTTAACTAACGTAACTAATATATACAGCTGAAATTTCATAAACGTCTTTCAAACTTAAATACTTGTCACACAAATTCTAGAATTTGAAATTCAAATACGGCCTACAGCTTGGATGGGGCACTACTTCACTACTAAAAACTCCAAACGTGGTTGCAACTTTAAAAGATATGTAAATATATTCAGACACTTCAACAGTAAAGTATGCTTACTATATACCTTTTATTCGAAACTGTGTTCAATATTTAGTAAATAGTGTTTTACTATTTTTATTCGATATTAAAATATAGTTTTTATTGCACAAAAGTAAAATAAATTGTTTGAATTTTTTTGCTTGCCGTATAAGATGTTTTTGGGGGATGTAGGATTTTAAGACAGCAATAAATATTTATTTTTATGAGCCGTCGGAGATTTTATGTGCTTAAATTCATTCGTACAGTAAAACAACCAACTTCTATGGATTTATTGGTATATAAATATTTATGAAAATGTATGTACAAGAACTTGTATACAATATTTTCTAATAACCGCTTTGAATATAAATGTATGACTAGAGCTTCGTGCATTATTCCAAAAAATATGCTTTTGTGTATTGACACAATATATGATTTTCCATAATTTATTTACGAAACCACTAATGGAATTTTAATGTTATTCCATAATTGTTACAATATATTTAGGACGAAAATATATAATCAATTATATTTGCTAATACATGTCAATCGCTTATATTACTAATAAAACAAATGGTTAAATCAAATAGATAAAATATCGACCCCTGACCATTTTTGATACAGGTAACTAAAGATTTTGAAAATTTAATTTTCAAGAACAATGGAAAATAAACGATTTAGAGCATACGCATTAAACATGTACCGGGTGATCCAAATAAGCCTCCCACCCCCATTTTCTCGGTTATTTGGAAAGATACGAAAAAAATTAAAAATGCTTTTTGTAGGGTTTTTAAAAAGAAATCCAGACTCATTAACAGAAAAACAACTGAACATCAAATAAAAAGATGGAGGTCTAAGTTACGTTTTTTTAAATGAAAGTACCCAAATATTTTTCCATGTTTGAATAGGACGTCTTATTCTGATTTCAAATATACAGTGTGGAAATTAAGTAACGCATAAATTCAGTAATTCCGTTGATATTAAATTTTTGGAAAAAATCTCGAAGGGGTATAGCGATTTTAACTTCAGCAAATATTTTCAGTCTATTTTCAGTTTCTTATGTCATTTATTTTTTAAGTTATGACGTCATCGACTTTTTTTTTTTTAAAAGAGAACCTATATTTTTTATTATTGATTTTGGTAGTAGTTTTTATTATGGTTCTGACCGTATAAAATTTTCAATATGTTACATTTGAAAAAAATCGAGAAAAACAGTCTTAAAGTTCAAATAACAAAAATTCATTAAATTGGGAAAATTTATCTAGTTGCCTAAGTTTGACTGAAAGTTATCGACGGCACATTCGTTTTTATTTTGAAATTATACAAATAGTTGAAAAATCGAACTAATGTGATACACCGGCAACTAGATAAATTTTCCCAATTTAATGAATTTTTGTTATTTGAACTTTAAAACTGTTCTTCTCGATTTTTTTTCAAATAACAACATATTGAAAATTTTATACGGTCGGAACCGGAATAAAAACTACTACCAAAATCAATAATAAAAAATATAGGTTATCATTTAAAAAAAAGTCGATGACGTCATAACTTAAAAGATAAATGACATAAGAAACTGAAAATAGACTGAAAATATTTGTTGAAGTTAAAATCGCTATACCCCTTCGAGATCTTTTCCAAAAAATTAATATCAACGGAATTACTGAATTTATGCGTTACAAAGTTCAAATAACAAAAATTCATTAAATTGGGAAAATTTATCTAGTTGCCGGTGTATCACATTAGTTCGAATTTTCAACTATTTGTATAATTTCAAAATAAAAACGAATGTGCCGTCGATAACTTTCCGTCAAACTTAGCCCTTTCATTGCGGCAGCGAATTCAACCGACTATACTGCCGTGCGGCTGCGGACACGCTATGCGTGTTCGAACGTTTTCCGCATTGTACCGAGAGCGAATTAATACGGTTCCCGCATTATTTCTATGATACCATAAGCCATAAGATACGCAAATTCTTGACAGGTAAGTAGGTGTTTTGTAAACAATAAGTTAAAATCACGTTATTCACATAAAAAAATGTATATTCATATAAACAAAAGATAAAATATTTTCATAAATAAAAAATTAAAATCCCATCATCATCTAGCGCTGGGGTTAAAATTATTGTAATAAACTAAAGTTAGATATCCTATGAACATAATATAATGTGCGTAATCGTCCGTATTTCGCAATTAACCATGACTCCGGCCTCGCGTACATATCCGGTTCCCGCATAGTGATCACGAAATTTTCTGCGGATTTATACGGTTCACGCAATGAAAGGGTTAGGCATCTAGATAAATTTTCCCAATTTAATGAATTTTTGTTATTTGAACTTTAAGACTGTTTTTTTTGATTTTTTTTCGAATATAACATATTGCAAATTTTATACGGTCGGAACCGGAATAAAAACTACTACCAAAATCAATAATAAAAAATATAGGTTGTCATTTAAAAAAAAAGTCGATGACGTCATAATTTAAAAAATAAATGACATAAGAAACTGAAAATAGACTGAAAATATTTGCTGAAGTTAAAATCACCATACCCCTTCGAGATTTTTTCCAAAAAAATTAATATCAAAGGAATTACTGAATTTATGCGTTACTTAATTTCCACACTGTATATACTTTTTATATAGTATGTTCAGTAAATATTCCGATAATCGATTTTTTTCAATATAAAATACGTTACTTAACAGATATCAAGAAATGCTATCTAGGTGGCTGTGATAGTAAAACAAAAGTGTTAGTTTGACAGTTTGACTATTATAACTATTAACTTTTTGCCTAATTTACTTATATTTAATTTCTTTTTTTATTATCCTCATGAAACTATATTCAATTATTAGTTAAATTATTATATTGAAAAAAAAAATAAATAAATAAAAAACGCTTATGCTGCCCAGCTAGTTAAAAAACTACAAATATAGAAAATAACTAAAGAACACTATTGAAGTGTAGATAATTTATTAAAAATAATATTATCCATTAAAATAAGAGTGGTAAATGAAAATATTTAAATTCATTAACGGCTACACAAATGTAGTAAATTAACAATAATTTATTGCTAGTTAATTAATAATAAAATATCACAAAAAATTCTCTATGTGCCCTCCATTGTGTTCTATATATAGAACGTATCGTTTTCTTAAATTTCCCATTACATTTGCCATAACAGCGTTGTTATTATTCAAATTTCGTATTTCTGTTCTAATTTTTTCCTTTATTTCTTCCAAGTTGTTGCTTCTTTCTTTATAAACAATATTTTTTAAATGGTCCCAAAGAAACGTGTTTAACGGAGTTAGGTCCGGACTACGAGGTGGCCAAGCAATAGTTCCTCGTTTTCCTATCCATTCTTGATATGTTGTGTTTAAGTAATTTCTAACATCATTAATATTATGTGGGGGTGCCCTGTCCTGCTACCAAATAACATCGAATTGCAATTGCATTTCTTCTAATAAATTATTTACATCTTTTCTTAACATATCTAAATACAATGGTCCTCTAAGAGAGCCTTCGTGAAAAATAGGCCCTATAATTTTTTTATTTATTATATTTATTTATAACATTTATGAATTTCCTTCCTTGGAACTGAATCTCTTCAGAAATATGAGGATTTTCGGAAGACCAAAAATGTGAATTTCTTCTGTTGAAGATACCAGATGTGTTGAATGATGCCTCATCGGTCCAACATATTTTATTAAATATATTATTATCAGTGTCATACCTGTAGATCATATTTCTACAAAATTGTTGCTGCTTTTCATTATCTTGAGGGAATAATTTTTGAACAGGCAATATACTATAATCCTTAAGTTTATGTTTTTTTAAAGTTCTCTGTATGGTTCCATAAGAAAAATTCAAATACCTCATTGCGTCTCTTATTAAATTTCTTGGATTCTCTTGAAAATAGAGTAAAATACTGAATTCTCTATCTTCGTTGACTATCCCTCGTTTCTTTTTATTTTGAATTGCTCCTGTATGTTTTAATAAATTATCTGCCAACTTAATAGTTTTCCTATCAGGCAATTTCCTATTCGGATATATTTGTCCATATTCTCGCTGGGCAGCACAAGCGTTTTTATTATTTTTAAAATGTAAGTTTACCATATCGTATTTTTCTCCTAAAGTATAATGATTATTCATATTGGTTATTTTTGGCCAACAGAGCAACGTTCAAAAGTAACAGTTGTTGGCAAACTGTTGAATTATTAAATGAGCAAAACTGTCAAAATATTAATTGTTGTTTTGTTATCACGGCCACCTAGAAAATATTTCTTGATATCTGTTAAGCAACGTATTTTCTTTTGGGAAATAATCGATTATCGGAATATTTACTGAAGATACTATATAAAAAGTATATATATATTTGAAATCAGAATAAGACACCCTATTCAATTATGGAAAAATATTCGGGTGCTTCCATTTAAAAAAAATATAACTTAGGCCTCAATCTTTTTTATTTGATGTTCAGTTGTTTTCCTGTTAATGTGTCTGGATTCCTTTTTAAAAACCCTATAAAAAGCATTTTTCATTTTTTTCGTATCTCTCCAAATAACCGAGAAAATGGGGGTGGAAGGCTTATTTGGATCACCCGGTACAACACTAAATATGTGTTATTGAGTAAGTCATGCACAACTAAATTTGTATTAGAGAGTGCGTATGGAACAGTGGATCTATTTTTCACACACTAATAATTCCATGCGCACTTTTGATGAAATCAGAAGTGGCTTTTACTTCGATATTTTAAATCAAACTACACATTACTTGGATGAGAATTTCATCAAAAATGTATAATATCCTCCTCCTTCAGATAATAATAGAGGTGTCTGTACCATTTTTAATTAGGCATATTTGTTCGCTTATTATTTATGTGCGTTTCTGGGTCTTAATCAGTAAAATAATGAATTAAATTTAAATTACAGACTTTTAGTTCTTGTTCTAAGCATATTACAGATCTTGGTAAATCAATCAGAAAACCAATTAATACCTGCAGATCCCCGCTATCTTTCTTTGGATTTATGTTTTATTTCAAAATTTGATCAGAGCAAATCTGTAGGTCAACATCCATCCAATCAATCTATTTTAAAAAAGCTCACTTTAATATATTATATAACGATATCTACAATAGAGACTGGTCATATTTGAATAGTTTTAATAATGATAATTGCATTCAATTTTATGATAAATTAAATTTTGCCTTCCTAGAACTATTCATAAAAATGTATATTATCCCCCATGGTATGTTAAATCTATTGTAAAGTATATCAAAAAGAAATCTCGTCTATGACATTTATACAAAGATAAAGATAAAATACTCTACTTTAATCAATTTAAATGTTTATGTTCTAAAATTAAATGATATACTAATACTGCACATAAGAAATACATTGAACACAGAGTCATATATTAAATTCAGTTCGAGCCACTTTTGGTATTATCTTAATAGTATTAAAAATACAGTTAGTATACCAAACTCCATTAAACATCACAGATAATACAACCCCCTCTATCCCTGAACGTACCTCAATGTACTTTGTGTGGGAGAGGGCTACACATTTAGAGACAATGGACACTCACCCAATGTCCGAGTAGTTTCTGGTTTAGAAAGAATCCTAGCTCCTCGACCGGGGATCAAACCCGGGACTATAGGGTGAGAGGTAAGCGTCCTTACCGCTCAACCATGAATTTCGGCAATCTTTCTTTTAATGATAAGCAGAGTATAGCCGATGTATTTACCAATTCTTTCAATCATCATTTATTATTTCTTCTACATACGATATGACTGAGCAAGAGACTACATGCGATGTTCCATAATTTAGTACTCCAACTATTACTGAAGAAGATGTCCTAAAAGCACTAAAAAAATTTGAAAATAAATCCTCAAGTTCTGATAGCATTTCACTACTTTTCTTCATATCTGGACTCAAGCAAAAATGTGTCCTATTTTCAAAAAAGTTTTTAAAACTGCTATTGAAAACTAAAGACCGATAACTATTCTGTGCAATTTAACACTTAGTTAACGTTACCCCAGCGACGACTGTAAATGTGTTCATCAGTGCCTGTGTAAACCAATCATCTTTAACCTCATCCCCAACGTTATCGTAGAATCTTTAACGTGTTCACATCGCACATTGCATCTCGCTAGAATAATGATGACGCGAGTAGCTCCGCTCATCCACTGTACCTCGTCAACTCGAATCCGGGTCATTTGGATTAACGGACGCACCACTCCATCACACCAGTGCACCGAGACTTAACCTCCTCTCAAGTCACCGAAGTAACTCTCGGAAGAACCTATTAATGATTAATATTTTGCAGAAGAACTTAAACTTGATAGATACAAAAAGAATTGTTATCAAAATTGATTCATTGCATAGAAAGGTTAACTGAACAACTTTAAAGGAAATGTATAATTCAGATTACTTGATTTAAGGTGTTGTGGTTTCTTCTTGCAGGAATGAATTCGTAATGGTGGTGTAAGAAACAAAACCGCATACTTAGGGGAGTTAACGTAGAATATTGGAGAAACAGTAGCATGAAAATAAGTTAAAAATATATATGGAGAAAGATACTTTTAAATGTACATAAAGCAGAGTATCATGTCATTAACCACAAAAAAGTCTTAAGTAGAAATAAATATGCAATTATTTTCATATATATTTACTTATTTATATATAGGGTGTTCTTAAAAAATGGCAATGGTCCTTTGAGGTTGAAAATAAGAGCATATTTTTCTTTAATATTTTCCTGAAAGTCGACTTCGACTAACTAAAACATATGCTTAAAGGCTAATATTGCTCCGAATTATGCCATAGATGATACTACTACTGAAATAGTTTCTAGAAACATCAGAATAATATTAATATATTGGAATCACTTCTCTCAATCTGTTTTTCTATTGTCACGTGTTTTTTCAGTAAACTCTTCACTGTTATAGAAAACATGTACATGAATCCAAAAAAATACAGCGTTAAAAAAATGGCATAGCATTAGAAAACCTATTAATCAAATTAATTATACTCTTATTCCAGGTAGACGTGACATAATAATACATAGTGAAATACAATTCCATTAGCTGAGAATGTGAAAATCTACAAGAAGAACGAAACATGAAAATTCGCTTTTAATATAATTAATTTGAAACATTTCAAAACTGTTTTTTCTATGATCTGGTGATTCGAACGCAGTGGTACAACTTTTGCAATAAATCTTATTTTCTTTAAATAAACCGACTGTTATTCTTTTCCATTCTTTCCGGTTGCCCTTCACACACACTTCTGCGTAGACTTCAGTCGAATCAGAGTAGTCTCGTAGATCTTTACATAATATTGGTAACAATTTACAAAACTGTAGCAGTATTTTAGGTTGAGGAAAAGTTGTTATCAGGGGATCTGAATATTACCTTATTTTTGTTCAATAGCTTTAAGATACACTGAGATAAATATAGTATATCCTGTAGAAAATGGCGTAGAAAGGAAAGACAATATCCGAGAAGAAATAAAATGGTCATATTTTTATTGAAAAATCTGTATCTTATCAGTATTCGATACAAAAAACTAAGGGGATATTGTCGATAGGGTCTTTTTCGAGACTTATTAGAATGTAGGATAAATATGATGCCCATATTACAAATAAAAATAGGCCAATAAATTATTTGTATCGTTGTCTGTTTATTTTGTCACAATAATTTATAGAGATAAAAATAAATGTTTTTGATTCAGTTTTCAAAATTTCATGCTCATGAGATATATTATGCTATTATCTACTAATTCAAACGTAGAACGATGTTAGATAAAAAATAATTGAGGGCATAAATATACAAATTAAAATTACATTAAGAGTACACTTTTATTTGGACAGTGAAAAACAGGAAATCCTTAGCTTTGATTTGTACTATTGTAATACAGGATGTGTCGGAAATAGGTAAAAATATTTGACGGATAGATTTAATGACAAAAAATAAGCACAGTTTCTCATAATTTTTTTTTAAATAATCATCCTTCTGGGAAGTTATAGGTTTTTTCTCTAGATTAATTCAATTTATGAGAAAAAGGAAAGACCGAAATTTTAAGGATGTTAGGATATGGGGATTCAAATTTGAATCTTAGTGATGTGTGTCTGCTCTTTAACGAGAAATACCCTATCTACATGTAGACGAAAGTAATATTCTAAAAAAAATTACAGAAAATATTAGTGTTAAAGAAACTCTCAATCTGGTGGTCGAAAATGAGCTACATCTGATGAAACAGCTCCTCATGTGCTACTAAGTACTGAGGAGGATCCTCATCGGTCGGTTATCATCTCTTGATAATGAAGAATACCAAAAGTTCTATAGTAAAAATTTTTAGGAAGGAAATATTTCATTACCAAAAAATTGAATTTGCCCAAGAGTTGTCAGATGATGATTATGGTAGACGTTTACAATTTTGTGGAATATTAATGGACAAGTGCAATAATGTTCCATATCTTTTAAAACGATTAGTGAAATCGATGTTGTAACCACCATTGAAACTGCTGCTCAAAGATTTCCATAAATTTTTTTATCGGTTACCTTAGTAATCGTCGTCAGCAAGTTGTTATAGATAATACCTCTTCCGAAACAGCATATATAATATCTGGTGTACCGCAAGGTTCTGTGTTGGGGCCCATATTGTTTCTTATATATACTTCTCATATGTTCAACGTTGTTAAGTATTCTTAAATACAGGCATTTGCTGATGATACCCAATTATCATATTCCTTTGAGCCCGAATTTGTTGACATTGCCTGTACACACATAAATCATGATCTTAAATTTTTATTTGAATATTCTAAAACACAATTTAAAACTTAATGCGGATAAATGCCATGTTATAATATTTTGTCAATTAGTTAAAACGCACCTAAAGGTAATGATACAAAATAAACCCGTAAATATTGTCAAGAGTGTAAAAAATCTAGGAGTTATTTTTGAATGTAGATTACGATTTGAGGAATATGTATCCCTACTTATTAAAAAATCATATCTAGCATTAAAATTGTTATATAGTAATACAAAAATTATAAATTTCGAACTACGAAAAAAATTGTCAGAAACATTTGTGTTGCCGATATTAAATTATGGTATTACATTGTATTACCCCTGTCTTGCTAAAATTACTCAAAATAGGTTACAAAAAATACAAAATTGTTGTTGCCGATTTGTTTACGGTTTAAGAAAATATGACAGAGTTACGGCAAAAATAAAGCAGCTTGGATGGCTCAAAATGGATAACATTTACAGGTATCATATGTCGGTACTTATTAAACGCATATTAGCTACTTCGTCACCTCCGTACTTGCGGGAAAAAATTTTGTTTAGACATGATTTATACAACGTAAATGTGCGTCATGGCTCTCAGATATCCTTGCCTCGATTTTATTCAGCCTTGTTTTCAAAGTCGTTTACGTATAACGCGGCTAAAATTTATAAAATTATCAATGATACATTGAAAAACCTTCCCTTAAACAACTTTCGTAAAAAAATTAAGCACTCCTTGCTCACTTTACAATGAATTATTAAAATTTAATGATATTATTCACGGCATGATCTCTATTCTATTCTATTTTATTCTAGTCTGTTTATTCTATTTGATATCTCATTATGTTTCTATATAATCTTTACTCTGATCACTGCCTTTCTCTCTTTTTTTTTTATTACTTTTGCTATATTATCCTGTTGTTGTTTTTTTATTGTTTTTATTGTTGTTTTTTCATTTATGTTTATAAATTAACAGTAATTTTATATGTACTAGCATACGCTATAAAATATTTAACTAGCTAGATGTAAATTGTTAGGTTTTAATAGGGTTAAGTAGAGTAGCTTCGGCTAGACTTTTCTTTGTATACGAATATTGTATATTACAATGCTCATGATTAAATAAAGGCAATTTATTATTATTATTATTATTATTACCAATGGATAATGCTAATGAATATCTAATTCGTTCAAAAATTGAAATACTTAGATAAACAACAAGATAAGGAATAATTTCGACTCAAACCATGATTTTCTATTCGATAATGTTAAAATTTTACACAACGAACCAAATTACAAAAAACGATTAATAAGCGAGATAATACTTATTAACAGATACAGTAATACTGTCAATAAAAGAACGAACACTGAAAATTTGAACAGAATTTATAACCTAATAGAGAAATAAATAAAATTATAGCCATCCCTGTATATTTAAATGAACAACAAACTGATTCTTGGTTTTTTAAATTTTAGTTTACAATCGTAGTTTTTCACCAACTGATATATGAATAAATAAAAATAACGTTTTTTACAGAGTACTTTATTTTGCTTCTTTGAAAGTTTGTTTGGTAAATTACTATTAATTTTTTCATATCCTTATACACATAGAAATTTGTTTCTGTTTAGACTGCACGAAAATAAAGACTAAATAACTGAGGACAATATTGACATTTTTCAATCAGTTAGATCTCTTTATTTAAAATAATTGTGAAAAAATAAAAAAGAAGCCCACGATAATTTCATAGGATCACAGCAATCCACAGCAAGCGATGTGGATAATTATTAACAATGACAAACATCATTCTTATCAATATCCACAAAAAAGTAAATGTTTCGGCCGGCCTTTTCGGTGATCATGTCATTGGTCCTATTTTCATTGACGGTAACTTAAATGCCGACAAATACTTAAACATTTTGCAGAATCAGATTATTCTGGCTGTTCAAGCTCTTGACATAAACTTGCATGCTCTTAAATGTCAGGAATGAATTTTATACATCAAATAACTAGAAATTCTCAAAATAAACAGGAATACGTAGTTATTTACAGAAATAGCAACTGTACCCTGCAACTTTTTGAAATATACTGACCAAAACACCACCACCACTGTCATCAGCTACCTACTATGATCTGATGAAGGGCGGGCCATCGCAGCGCATGACCTAAAGATGAATAATTTATTGGCTATTACTGGCTTCACTACTAATTACGAATACCAATAGTCGCGTTCGCAACTTCGTGATTTTTGGGAGTTTAGGAGAATTTACCCGGAGTGACCAATTCACGATATCTGTCTTTGTTTTTTTGATAGTTTTAGATAAAGAGAATATTTGCAAATCACTTGAATCTTCGTAAACGCCAAATATGTATACAATAAACTGAGTGTGGAAAGAAGGGATACGATGAGGCGTGTCCTCGTTATTTTACAAATACAACGTACAATGAAGCAACATTGATGTATAAGGCTTTTTCTGTCCCATGCATGACTTTGCTATTTTTATCCTTTATGTACACACAAAGCAGGCATTCAAATTAAACTTTTTCCAGTAGTGATGAAATTCATCTTTATCAAACAAGAAACTGTAACAATCTGGGTAATAATTATCATAGACCAAGCAAAACTAGAGATGGTACTGCATACTGGGGTATCAAGTTCTATAATGCCCTACCTTAAAAGATAAACCTCTTTCGGTAGCATGTTTTAAATATAGGATTAGTCAGTTTCTCATAAATAATGATTTTTGTAGGGTAATTGTTTCTAAGAAGTAAAAAATAACGAAATTTTTTATGTACCTACATAATAGAATATAATACTTATAAAAACTGTTGTTAAATAATTTTGATATCTGTTCAATATATTTAAAATAAAAATTTTTCTATTAAATTGCCTATATTATTTAAAGTTATTATTAATTATTAACTGTAGAACAAGCGGTTGCGAAAACTCAGTCATTACGTTACTGATGTCACGTCAAGGATCGAAAGCCACGCCTCCATGCGTATTGGCATATCATTGTATTTGTATCATGCGTTCACCAACTTCATATTGGTGAAGGTAAAAACCAAAAACTGATCTACTCGTACAAATAGTAGTATATGTATATATATATATATATATATATATATATATATATATATATATATATATATATATATATATATATATATATATATATATATATATATATATATATATATATATATATATATATATATATATATATATATATATATATATATATATATATATATATATATATATATATATATATATATATATATATATATAGTGGTGAGAGGTATGAAACTTCTCATATGGTCTGAATGCTACTATCCGACCGACATCCTCGATGTCTCTGTGGTGGATAGCGACTTGCATCACAGCAAGTACCGAGAGCGGCGACCCCTAGCCCAGGTGGACTAAACTAATGTGATTAAATATGATTTGAAGGAAACAACTACTCAGCGGGCAAATACCCCGACCTGCATTGAATTACACCTTCAAATCATGATAGATCGATAGCCAATATCATTTGTCAATTCCTAACCAGACATAGATCGATTTCGAACTTATTTGTTCTCTTCAGTATGCCATAGGTTATGGAACAGACAAATGATAGTGGCCAACCTGCTAGTTATATACTAACTATGGTGAAGTGAATAGTGGTGAGAGGTATGAAACTTCTCATATGGTCTGAATGCTATTATCCGACCGACATCCTCGATGTCTCTGTGGCGGATAGCGACTTGCATCACAACAAGTACCGAGAGCGGCGACCCCTAGCCCAGGTGGACTAAACTAATGTGATTAAATATGATTTGAAGGAAACAACTACTCAGCGTGCAAATACCCCGACCTGCATTGAATTACACTTTCAAATCATGATAGATCGATAGCCAATATCATTTGTCAATTCCTAACCAGACATAGATCGATTTCGAACTTATTTGTTCTCTTCAGTATGCCATAGGTTATGGAACAGACAAATGATAGTGGCCAACCTGCTAGTTATATACTTTATATATTTGAAGGTGTAATTCAATGCAGGTCGGGGTATTTGCCCGCTGAGTAGTTGTTTCCTTCAAATCATATTTAATCATATATATATATATATATATATATATATATATATATATATATATATATATATATATATATATATATATATATATAAAACATATAATAGTATCTAAATATAAGAAATAAACAGAAAAACAAGAAGGAGACAGATGACACACAAAAAATTAGAAAAAAACAGATGAATAAAGTACTGATCAGATGAAATTATATGGATATAATTAATTATTGAATTCATTACTTATAGAAATAATAACCTTTTGATATTTGCAAAAATGTAGCTAGGTTACAGTAATTAATATCACATAAATGAGAAATTTCATTAAAAATTCTGACACATAATATGCATAGGAGACCTTATGAGAATATTCGTTCTACTACTCCCGAATTAAAACGTGTGGCCTTACCGCAAGTTAGATCTAGGAGCCAGGAAGTTAACTTGAGTAAGTAATTCGGGTGAATCAATTAAATTGTGTAATAGTTTATATAAAAAATAAAAGACTAGAAATAACTCTTCTATGTTTCAGAGATGGAACATCAAATCTGGAGAGCAAATCCACATTTTTGTATACTCTATCAGGATAGATACCGTCAGTTTTGAAAGCTAAGAAATTTAAGAAACACCTTTGGACACTTTCAAGAAAATTCTTGTGTACATTTTAATAAGGATACCATATCAGTGATCCGTATTCAAGTTTAGAGCGAACTAACGTAAAATAAAGAACACACGTGTTGGAAAAACAATTACAATTCTTTATAATAAAATTTAGCATTTTCAAGGCTGAAGAAGTAATTTGTTGATTATGATTTGCAAAAGATAGATTGTTGTCAAAAAGGATTCCAAGATCCTTCACTAAAACACAGAGAGAGAGAGAGAGAGAGTGTGTTAGGCTATTGTATGTAAAATTGAAAGTTATCTGCTCGCTGCTACGTGTTATGAACATACTTTGCATTCATTTGTAGTTTATTTACATTGCACCATTCTTCTACCGTATCAATTTGTAATTGTAAAATAAGTGTAAGAATGGTACTTTGTACTAAACTTCGCCCATAATAAAGACGTTTATTATTATATTATTATTATTATTATTTACAGTCTTCAAGAGTTTCCACAGTGGCGTACAACTTCAAATTATCAGCAAAGAGGAGGCTATTACAGTTTAAGATTTCTGTAAGATCATTAATGAATACGATAAATAAGAGTGGTCCTAGGTTTGACCCCTGCGGCACCCCAGACGTGTAACTATCAGAATCATCCACATTATAGGCGACATATTGAGTTCTATCGTTTAGATAAGAAGTAAATAAGAGAGACAGTGTGTTACTAAATCCATAACTATGTAACTTATTTAGTAAAATGTAATGTGCAATTCGATCAAAGGCTTTCGAAAAGACTATGTAAATTATAACTACTTGGCCTCTCTGATCCATAGACTCTGAGATATACAGATTAACTATGGAAAGATTTGAAATTGTTGAGCGCTTTTCAAGAAAGCCGTGGGCGGTATAAATGGTTTGAACTGTGGATAGATTTCAACGTATAGTGATATTTTAAGGACTTTAGCGAAGTTACATAATATAGAGATAGGTACCTTTTAGGTGATTATAACTTTTAATATTTATTACCATTTGTGAAAAAATTACATTTTATATGAATTAATCAAAAAAATATTAAAACAGCCCCAGAGGTTGTTGGCTCGAAACGTTTTATTAAACTTAAGTTTTTATAATAATAAGGAACGCATTAATATTTCACTTATTTAAATAGGTATATAATCTAGAAATAATGATATATTTTCTAAAAATACAGCGCAATGAGTAAATAGCACGAACAAAATAATAGGAGCTAAGCTCACATTTTTAGTTTTACTTACGAAAAAGGGAAAATAAGTACGTCATCATCTTCTTTATGATATCATTCCCTTTTGAGTGGATACTACAAACTCACTCACTCAACGCGGACAAGTACAACAAAAAAATATGGTGTAAAAAGAGGATAGTCTTATCACGTGTCAGTTTTTATAAAGAAAAAGAAGCTATTACTCATACGTACATGAAATATAATAATGCAATTGTTTTTATATAAATACTTTGATGCAATTTTTTTTATTAGAAATGACTAGCAGTTTAAAAAATATTACATTTGTTTTATTCAGATAAAATTATGAAAGAAGTAGAATAGAAATAAAATAGAATAAAACATACAGGGTGTCTCAGAAAAAACTGTTATCTCGAATATTTATTTAACGCAAAATGATATAAACTTTTCAAAAAGAAACATTTTGGTAGATTAGCAATAGTATTATGCATCATCCTGTCCATAAAATTGTATATAGAAATATAGATAGATAGATAGATACATTTATGGACTACTTTATAACAAATTATTTATAGCAAGTCATTCAATTTTTAAATCCATTATTACAAAAGTAAATACACAGTTAGCGATAAAGAATTAAGACTAAACATACATAGTAAACAAGGAAAAGAGCAAAAGAACAAAAGGAAAAAGAAAAATTTGTCACAAACATGTTAAAAACCATTACAAGTACACAAGATATGACAAGTTACATTAAACACAGGCTATTACAAGTATACAATCATTAAAATCAACTTGTCAGCTGATCTCTGGAAATGATGGTGGAGTGTCTATATACTCCTTTACGGTATAAAAACGTTTTCGAAAAGGTAGTTTTCACGTTTCGTTTAAAAGGGGTAGTATCCATTTGTTTAATTTTGAGAGGTAGAAGATTATATAGTTGGATATTCAAAGCATTTTTTGAAGGTTTAGCGAGTTTGTATTTTGTTGTTAAATATAATTTGAACGAAACAAGTACTCGGCGGGCAAATACCCTGACCTGCATTGGATTACACCTTCAAATCATGATAGATCGGTAGCCAATATCATTTGTCAATTCCTAACCAGATATATACCTAGCAGGTCTATGTCTAGCAGGTTGGCCGCGATCATTTGTCTGTTCCATAACCTATGGCATACTGAGGAGAACTAATAAGTTCGAAACCGGTCTATGTCTGGTTAGGAATTGATAAATAATATTGGCTACCGATCTATCATGATTTGAAGGTATAATCCATTGCAGGTCGGGGTATTTGCCCGCTGAGTGGTTGTTTCATTCAAATCATATTTAATAACAGTAGTCAGTCCACCAGTGCTAGAGGTCGCCGCTCTCGGTACTTGCTTCGCAAGTCGCTATCCGCCAGAGACATCTATGATGTCAGTCGGATAGTAGCATTTGGACCATATGAGAGGTTTCACATACCTCTCACCACTACTGTATTTTGTTGGCCTAATACTATTTTCTGCTCTACCATTGTGGTTATGAAAATCGGAGTTTATGTTGAATTTTATAAAAATCAGCTTGCAGTAATCAATAGGTCCTGCATTGAATATTATTCTAATGGCTTTTTTTTGTAATTTAAATATTATTTTTGTAGTCAGATATTGCATAACTGTTTCAAAAAAGAAAGTATATGATAATTATATAACAACCTCGGCGAACAAAATTAGAGACTTTTGGAAGTTAATAAATTATGACAGAAACCATGTAAACGATAAAAATTAAAACAATGTTAGTGTTATTGATGCCACATGCTACAATCACATACTGTTGCGGAAAATATTATCAAAACGACTTATATGTGCCTCAAGTACATATCCGTTAAAAAATAACCCCTCTCCTGTTCAATCTCAATATAGTCTGTGTGGAACCTCAAATTAGAGGTTTTATTTCGAATACAACACTGAAAACCGTTTTTAAATATCTTTATTTTTCATCGAGTTGCAGGAAGAAATATTGAAAAGCCAGTTTTTGGAACCAATTTTTTTTAAATGAAATGTTAAAAATGGCCCCAGTCTAGTCCTTGGCAGTAATAAAAATAAATTTAAATCTCTTTTAACTTTCGCAAATTTTTGAGAAATTGTTATTGAAGTCAATTATATGACGGGGACATTAAATTATCTAGTTTTGCATAGTATACATCTAAACTTATAATGACACAGCATACATATAATGTCTCATTTGTGTTTTTTGTCATTTGCACGTATTTCGCGTTTTTATCATTTGGGTTTTTTATGACGAGTACCCGCAAAAAAAGTTGAGAGATGAAAATGAAAGATTCTATTTCTATTCGTATTCTACTGTATCTCGATAATATTGTGTGGCTTCGTGGTCTAGAGGTAACGTACTTGCCTCGAAACCTCGGGGTCCCGGGTTCGATTCCCGGTCGAGGAACTGGGATTTTTCTGTGAGAGAGATTAATCGTAGTATACTCGGATATTGGGTGTGTGTCCATTGTCTCTAAATGTGTAGCCCTCTCCCGCACAAGGTCATTCCAGACCTTCAGGGATAAAGGGGGGTTGTAATTTCATTTGGTGTTATTATTATTATTATTATTATTAATAATGACAAGAAAGAATTGAAAAAAATTTTCTGCTTGGCAAAATGCACTGAAATTCAGTACAAATTGCAGCTAGGTTCCATCCTGGAAAAAATATATCACTTTATGCGAATTACCTACTTACTAAATATTAAAGTATCTCGTTCAATTCAGAACAAAGCAGTGTTGAGTCATGTGTATTTATATAAATTTTATCTATATAAAACTTAGCTTCCCAAGAACTGTCTAAAGTAGACTTTATCTACGGGTTGGATTTTTGTGAAATAATATCTCGACGTTTTGAAAACAATCCAAGCTGATTGGGGCACATTTGTTTCAGTGACGAGTCATGCTTTTCTCTGAACGATACTATAAACATACATAACTGCAGATACATGAAAAATATCTTAGTTTTTCGACACAACGTAGAACTGTATGTCTGTAAAACCTTTCAAGTATTGGAGTGAAGAATATTCTCATTGGATGAGAGACAGACAAAATCAACGGCCTCAAAAAAATCAGTGTCTGGATTGGAATGACTATATCAACGGTCCACTCTTTTATGAAGCATATCTTACTGGTGAGAGATCTTGATATAACAAAGGTTGCCGAGAATGACGAGGATTTACATATTATTTTTATGTCAATTTAACTGAAGTGAAACGACTACTTACTTCATTTAGAAACAAAGTTGTCAACTTCTGCGAGTCTTTCATCAATACTGTGAAAATATCATCCTTAAACCTGACGAAGCCATAGGAAAATACTCGAATTTTCCTTTTGTTTCTTTTTCGAACCTGCTTATAGTAATAAAGAGTCCATCATAAGTGTAGCTCGATTCATTTGTTATTTTAGGTTTATTGAACTGTCATTATAGTTCAGATAATAACATGCTATCTTTCTAAGTTTGGTTTTAATTACTTTCAGATGAAGCCAACTTTGTCGGCGAAATGCACGTCGAGTATTTCGTGCCATGCTTTGATGTTTTTAGAAGCTTTATGGTTAATGCTACCTCAAAGCCTATAAGATAATTTGGTGAAATATAGATATTATAATAGATATGTTAGAGAAATGATGAACTATGCAAAGCATATATATAATAAATTTATGTACAATAAATTTTATAAAATAAAATTTGAAACTGAATGATATTGAAATTAATGAGGAAATATAACTTTGGGGCTATCATTTACCAATATTCTCTGCAGCACGTTTTCAATATGTTTATAGCCGTATCCATCTGGTTACAAAATTCATAATCTTTCATGGTCTAGATCTTCCTGCAATAGTCTTGGTTGGCACAGTGACACTAAGAAAATTCTAAAGGTAGTAAAATATTTTATAGCCGAAATTTATTTGAGGATGAGGCGAACTGTATATAAATGAATAGTTTAGAATATCTACTGAAACCGAAAAAGAAGGCCCATTTCTATATATTTCAGTTGAACTAGTTTTATTCCTATTTTTTTTTTCAGCAGATCGCCAAATCTAAACATAAAAAGTATAAAATTTAACGAATTAGTAGCAAAATTTAACGGTATTTTAATTTTTAAATTAATTACCATTATAGTCTAAATTTATTTACTTCTTGATAGAAAACTAAAAAAAAAATATTATCAATAACAATAATATATAAAAAGTAATTAATTCAAAATAGGGAAACAAGAAAAGGGCCTCTCACAATTTTTTTTTATTAAAATGGTACCAATTCTAGAGTGTTTACAATAATTCTATTAGGAAATACAAATCTATTTTTAAAAAAATCTTGTTTTTTATTATTGTTTTTCTTAATTGAAGAAAAATAAATATGGAAGGTTTTTACTTGATAATTCTTTTTGTAATATAGCTATATACAGGGTGGTCCAAATTTAAACCGAGAAACTTCGCCAGCGGATACTACGCCTAAAACAATAACATTCTGTTGTATAAACAAAATAATATATCGAAACACGAATGGATTTTAAAATGGTGTTGAAAATAGTGAAATGAAAATTGATTTTTCAATATCTCAATTACGATTTAAGATTTTTTATTGAAATTTTGTATCCAGGTATAATTAATTTTCCATTTTCTTCCTTGGGGCTTACTGCTATATAAATAATTAACTCTTGGTTATCTAAAAACCAGAGTTAGTTACCCAGTATGCTACTGGAAAAATAAACTTCTGCGCTTATGACTTTTACGTCAAAAGATCAGTCAGAGGGTATTTTGTGACAACTAGTATGAGACAAAAGATAATAACATATTTACCTGACGTTTCGGAAACGAATCTGTTTCCTCGTTCAAGGTTGATGGATTTTTCTTTTTTGTGGAATATGTCAAACGTGAAACTTGATACATATATTATTTGTTTAATAATATCTATAAATACTTACATAGAACTGTTGATACTTAAAAATTATACAATACTAATTTTGTCAATTCTTCTTTTAACATCGATAACCACGTTGTGTTGTACCAACATCTACAGAGCAATGAGAAAACATTTCTTGTCATTCAATAATATTATTGCCGATTGCTTAATTTTTCTTTTCTTGCTGTCCGCTTCTTTCGTTAACATTTTTGCCGAATCCCATTTTATATTATGTCCATTTTTCCAGGCATGTTAGCATTTTCGATTTTCCAATTTCACCCTTCCTAATGTAATTTTTGTGTATAGTTAAGACAAGTACATTATTGAAGATAAATTTTGTCAAAATGTTATACTGGATGATTATGTTTTTCGGTTCGATTACGCTTCAAACTACAAATACCTTTTTATTTGTACGCCACTGGTCAAATTTAATAGAAAAGTTTTAATCTACGTTTCTTTTAAAGCCAAAACAAAATTTTATATATTTTTGAAACTCTTAAAATTTGCGTTTCTACTACGATGTATTTCCGCAAGCAATAAATTTGAAAATAGAAATTATATAACTTCAATACATCAAAGTCATTCTTTAGGTTTTTTAAAATAATGTGGTTTTAAATCCTTATTATTTAAATGGACTAACCTCAAGTGTTATTTATCTGAGAAATTTTTTACTCTATATTCTTGCGATTTATCTTTATACACATAAAAAAATGTTTGGAATAAAGAGTGAAGCGTTTGAATATTAAAAATCTTTATTTATAAATAATAAAACTTTATTAACAATGATTTCCATTAAAGGAGTTGCTCAAAATGTATACCATTCACTTCGACAAATTTTTGACATCTTCGAAGTATTGAATTTAGGGCAGCTGAAATTATGTGGCGATTATTACGAAAATTATCAAACTTAATTCTTCTCTTGTGCTCACTAGCATAGCATATATTTAGCCTTTTGAGTAGCCCCATAAAAAAGTCTAAAACAGTGAGATCAGGGGCACATAATTGATCCTCACCAGCCTATCCAATTTCCCGGAAAATGAGCGTTACACCATTCACGCACATCAACCCCGTAGTGAGCTGTAGCTCCATCAGTAGAGTAGCTATGGTAGGGCAGTTCGATGCAGCGCACAGGGGCCCCAAAACCCAGCTACTTCACATCACTGCGTCAGTGGAAACGTCGAGAAACGAAGCTTGAGCTAAAACATGTTTGTTTCTATGCGTGTGTATGGATGCGCCAGGTGACCACCGAGCAGTTAAAACACGGAATAGCTATATTTCCAGAAAAGAAGCAAGTTAAACCTAAAATTATTTTGATGATTTTGCCAGTGATCATAGATTTGAAAACTCTGAAATCCAATTTAAAGTGACTGTTTATTATAACGTAATCGATGAAGTAAATGGACAAGCTATTGCGAAGGTTTATTGGATTGGAAAATGGTAAAGAATATTTTGACTTCTTGCAACCAAAATCTGTTCCGAATCGCTAATTGTTGAAAAATGTAAATAATTTTGTAAAAGATACTCAGAAATAATTGTTAGTCATTTTCTGATATCCCAATATATTCACCTCACTATGCAGCTATGTGTTATCTGAACGACTCAATGAATATCAGGCAATATTATGAATTCTTGAAAACTTCGGGATATTAGAAAGTGAGTTTTCTCAAGTGTACGTATATTTTTTATTATTTTTTACTCTGCTCGTGACAGTTGCTAGCGGAGAACGCTCCTTAGGCCCGGCTTTTCAATAACTATTTAACCACCAGCTTTTACTATATTTTTATAAACATTTATAAGATTGTAATACAAACTATGCCAACTTAAAGTTAATTGACATATAAAATATTTATTACTAAAATACAGGTTTAATTAATAACGATTGAAAAATCGGGCCTTAATAAACTTAAACTTACCAAGAATTATTTAAGATCAATAATGGAGCAGAATACGTTATCCCATCTGATTTTACTATCTATTGAATCGTCACGGCCATCTAAAATGGATTAAATTAATATAGTTAACAATTTATATAACGCAAAAGCACGCAAAAAATATCTTACCTTTTTTTTAGTTACTGTTACTATTATAATGAGGCTGAACGTAACATATTATGACTGAATATAGTTTAAGGTTTCTTTGTTTATGAGAAGGTTATTATATATTTTAATTTTTTGTGTGTCAAGACAAAATATTAGAATTAGATTTTATTTATTTATTTACAACTATGCAGGAAAATTTGAGTTTCCTTTTTTTTATTATTTCCTTAACTACTTGGGGCGGGGGCTCAGAGAAAATTGTGCACCAAGGCCCCATCAACCATTTCTACAAAACACCTCACGAAACACCAAAACTGCACTCGACGCGTATTTCGTCAACCAAGTTGGCATCATCTGGATATGATTAAAACTGAACTTATGCTAACAATCTACCCTATTTATAACTAAATTGTTGTCACGGTTCACCGACCGTGACCGTGACCGTTAGATGAACCGTGACCCACTAACCAATAAAGTGGGCTATTTGGGATAGGCCCTCTGTCACTATTCATACTATTTTTACACTTCATGATTTCCAAGCTTTCAAATGCATCCAGCTGTCTAGTATTTGTTACGTTTCTAATTAATCTTAAATTGCTAATATCTATTTTATGGTTGTCCTCAAACGCATATTGGGCAACCCTAGTCTTATCTGTTCTACCATATTTGAGATGGGCCATATGCTCTTTGAATCTAGTTTGAATTGATCGGCTAGTGTGTCCAACATATTTCACCGAGATGGATAACAGATAATACAAAAATAATGCATGAAATCAATAAAGAAAAAGAATACGCGAATCATTGGTGAATAAAGTGTGTATTTTAATTTTTTCACCAATTCTTTTTATCCTTTGCATTACTTTTGCAAATTTTTGTTTAATCTGTTATTGAATATAGATATTAGGATTTAAATTACTTCTACAGTTAAAATTGTGTTCTTATTTTGAGAAATATTGTTAAAATGCGCCTGTATTTTGAGAGTCAACAATATCAACAGAAACACAGGCCTACAATGGCATAACTTAAATCACTCTTCCGGAACGTTTCACTTGACTGACTCTGCCGCCACTACATAAAAGGCAGTTCAACTTCCAACCCAAATAGATTCCAGACTCTCCAGGAAAGTACAACAGAATAATAGTCTAAATCAACGCAGAATAAAGAGATAAACTATTGTCAGGAATGTATTATAATTATTTTACTTAAATTTATAAAATTTTCTGTAATAAATAAAATCATTGACGATTTTTTTACTTTTAAAAAGAGTTTGTATTTATATATTTCTGAACGTAGAGAAAGTTCTCAAATATTCTTTTCAAACTTTATTTTCTATTTACACGTGAAGTTAATAAATTGAATGAATCTATTTTGTCTATTTATTCTGTAACTTACGTGTTTTTTGGAATTCTTCAGTAAAATAATACTTGATCTAACACAATTTTTAATTTAATCCTTGACCGTACCCTTCGTGAATGCACAAATCGAAAGAAATCATATTGGAAACACTATTTGGATTGATTTTTATTCTATTTTTGGTAATTTAATTTTTTAATTTATGTAAATGCAATTTGAAATTAAAATTTTGAAAATTAAAAAAAGAAAAAGAAATAAACTGAAGAATGAAAAATAAGATGTAGCCTGAATCACACAATTATACATTTTCAGAAATCTTAGTTTCAGAAAAATTTACATCAACATGCAAAAACACTGCTTTACATCATTATGATTTTTACCTACCCTACAGTAAGGAGCAGCTTGTGTCTGATTATCACTCACAATCTATCGCCCTAATCAATGAGACTATCATTAAAATTGTTTAGTTAAATAACATACATGATAAACACCAATAATTAAAGTAAAAGGGTTTTCGAAAATCAAAGAAAAAATACTAACGTTAAATATCCTTATCAATACTAAGCGCACATGTTTCGACTAGTAATTTCGCAATGAATCTGTTAATAAATTCAGTGAAGTATTTGCAGCCGTTTGTAAACATTTATCTGCACTTCATACTAATTTCTTTCAAGAACTTTAGAAACTGATTTCCTTCAACAAAATTATCCAAATTCGGAAATAATCTTATGTGTACTTGTGTACAAATACATTTTTTCACAAACACTATTAAAACAACTATTTCAACTAGGCGTAAGCTGACATTGGATTAAATAATAGTATTCATAATATTAGAAGAAAAAAACCGCTACCAATTACTTGGGGATCAGAACTTCCTCACCGTATTAAAACTAGACGTGTGGTGGAGTTTATAATAAAAGTAATTTCTGACGTTTAAAAAAAGTCACATTTTTTGACGTTTCAAAAAAGTCACATTTTGACGTTTAAAAAAAGTCGTTTTAACGTGTTAAAAAAGTCACATTGGTGGAATATCACCAATATTTTTTTAGACGTTGGGACCGATTTTGCTCATCAAGAACTCAATCTCTTCCTTGACCTCTAGAATGTGTGTACCAAATTTGAAAGCTTTATCTCAAAAACTGTAGTTGCTATCGCGAACCACACACACACAGACAGAAAATTTTTTCTGTCTGAAATTTTATATATTGTTATAATTCATCGAGATTCGTCCAGAAATACAGTAAAAATTTTCAAAATTTTTTTCACGAATACATAACTCCCTCACTTTGAGGGTTGAGGAAGTAAAAAATATTGTGATAAAGAAAATATTAACTCACCAAAAAGACAAATTTTTACATTTAAGAAATAGTTCCTTCCGGTTACAATACAAACACGAAAATCTCTGAAAGAATGAAAGATGTCATATAGCGGCCTAGGGGTTTTGTTTTTGTATTGTAATTGGAACGAATCATTTCTTAAATGTAAATATTTTGATATTTAACGAGTCAACATTTTTAATCTCAATATTTTTTGCTGTAATACTAAAAATGCTATTATCTAATCCAATGTCAGCTTGCTCCTAGTGGAAGTAGTTATTTTAATAGTTTCTGTGCTAAAATGTATTTGAAATGCCATATTCGATTTATTATCTATCTAAAACATTCATACTAGCGCATCAGATAATAATGACAGTGTATAATATAAGAAACTATAGGTATTTATTATTGTTATCATATTTGGCTATGAAAGGATCCATATGTAATATTCAATAATTATATTCTTATTTTTTCTAGAAATGCCTAAATACGAAGCAAACGAAATGTCAGATTTATTAAAATATTCCAATTAGTAACACCATTACACTTGTAATAAACATATGAAAATTTTCAGATATATCTCCGTGTTGCTATAGATTTTTTACGTACACCAGTGAGTTCACAATTCAATCAAATTGACACGAGTTGACGTGGTAATACAGTAGCGGCGCGTATGTCGCCAGTCGTTTGCTCTAAAGGCAAATAACATCAGAATGTGTCAAGAGACAGATCCGAACCACGTTCAACATGTCATATCTAACACTCGCGCCTATGTTTATAGCCCACGATAAATCTAACGAATGGATTTACACTCAAACCATATTTCACGCAACTACAACATATAACCTGTCTCTGTCTTCCTCTGGTAATATATATGTGCCATAAATGATGTCGATTATGTGAAAATTCGGTTTGACTGTATTGTAAAGTGCGGATTGTAGTGGACTTCCCGGTAACAAATAATTTTAGACATTATAATAAGAATAATAATATTATGATAGTAATATTAATATTAATTTGTTTACAATGGCAGAAGAAAATATAATCGATAAAAGTCATAAGCCACCAAAATAATAAGCAAGAAAATAACTCAACATGTTCGTACGGGGTATAAAAAAATTGTAAAACAGCTGTAACTTTGTAACATATAACTTTTTAATACAAATTATATACGGTAAATAATACAATAATACAATAATAATAGTGATAATAATAAGTATCCCATTAATTAAATAACAATTTAAACATTAAATGTATTTCGATATATGGGATGAACAGAAGTGTATTTAATGAACTGCCAAATCAGTAGCGATGGGATAATTCGAATTAAAAATGATCTGTAATCCGATTATTGAAATAACCTTTACATTTCGATTATTTTGTTCCGTAATTCGAATTAAAAGTAATCGAAAAATAACTGGAAATACAGGCCTTACATTAAGAAATACGAATACTAAATTCTGATGACAGAACGGATGAAACCGAATCGGTCGAATTTCGAATTGGACGATTTTATCTCGATTCTCGGTGTGTTAGCAATCGATGCATGCATCTGCGCCGTGCACTCGTGCAGTGTGGGTTCAACCTAGTATGCTAACGCAGGCGAACTTCACCTCTATTAATATAATTTTATTGCCTTTATCACCCTATAATAAATACGTTCCTTATATCACTCGATTCGACACGAGTTATATTATGGCGCGGTGCGCCAAACCGCATTAAAGTTAATTTAAATTCATAATAATTCATAATTCATATAATTATTATAGTCGCTAGAATAGAGAAGTTATGTCAGCATGGTCGGCTACAACGAATTAAAATTAATCGAATTATCATCCGATTATTAGAATAATCGAATTTGTAGAATCCGATTATTAAAATCATCCGATTATGCTCATCACTACAATCAGCCAAAGATATTCCATACACCCTGGAGAGAGAGAGAGAGAGAGAGAGAGAGAGAGATAGAGAGAGAGAAAGAGAGAGAGAGCGGATATAGGCTAGCTGTTTAAAACTTTGTCCTTGGGTCCTATGTCTTCTGTTGACTCTAACGATTTAATGAATTTATGGACATATATAGAAATGGCTCATCCCTAGCAAAAGCAGAGTAGAGTAGAAAGCAATTAACAAAAATAAATAAAATAGCTACCAATTTATTGAGGGCAGAGGTTGTGTGAACGATCGAATGGCGGTATCCCGACACAGGTAAATGAGTGCCAATTGAATATTTAAAAAAAATCCAAGCTTCTGGGCAAATTATTCACTGGTTCGTGACATTTATATTCGAGTATATTTTAGATCGAGCCAAGAGACTAACACAAAATATTTAAACAAAAAAGTGCTTATTACATATTATCCGTCCTCTGGTCACAGTCATAACTATTCTCTTATAAATCAATTTCATATTGTGGTAGCGAATTTGATTAGATAAAATTAATGTTAGGGTCGTAGCAAACATGACAATTACGTAATCACCACCAATGTTTTGATTTTATTGCTGTTTGAATTAGTGCTCGTAAATTTGCTATTCAGAATATAAACTGATTTATTTTCAAACGATAAGTGTCATTTCAGTTTAATAGATTACGCGAAATTGAACCAAATATTGGCAATTAACCGTAGGTGTGTTAATATTTATATATTGGTTAAATACAGTTTTTGTCAGATTACGTTTTACATAACTGGATGCATATAAAGCACATTTCAGTAAGATATCGACGCTTAAGAAACAATACCTCTTAAGGGACCCATTCACATTGAGATCTGTATCGATACATGTTGCAAGTATCGGTATCGCGATACAAATCTCTATATGTATTTGATTGACTCAGTATCGGTGTATCGGTATCAGCTGGTATCGCCGCCTGTTTCACTGTCGAGAAACTTCGATACCGCGCGAGTGCAACTGATACGAATATCTACTTGTCGCAACGTGTATTTGTCTGTCTCTTGTATCGCGTTAGCATACATCAATATATTATTATTCTAATAATAATAGAAAGTTAAATAGGTAACGATGTCGGCAGACAGAGACTTTTGGGAAGACTTTTTAAATATTTACAAATTGTATCTGTGTTTGTGGAATTCTTCATCGAAGGAATACTCAAATAGACAGCTACGTAACCATTGCTTGGTCCATATTCTCTTTCTACGCCTTTTTTCCTTTAAAGCTTCCGATAGTGCTACTGCAACTGCCATCATCACTGGTTGAGTTAACATTTCGGTTTCGCCTTTAAAATTGAAATGGAGTCTCATGATTCTGTTTCAGTGTGTATATCATGATTCCGTCTCAGTGTGTATGTGGTACTTGATACTAGATACATATCTCAATGAGATTTGTATCGATACATGTATCGATACAGATCTCAATGTGAATGGGGCCCTTTATCTCCAAATTAGCAGTTTTACAGGAGACGAAAAAAACTAAGTTTTCTTATTAATAGATATGAAACCTACATGTTATTTTTATCATGGAGGTCATGGAGATACGAGTTATTTTATTATTTGCTGTTATACGAGGTATTCTTTTAAGTAGAGTTTTTGGTATCAATATTAATCTTGGAGATACAAGATATTGGGAACTGTTGGACATAGGAGTGGACATAATTTAAAATTCTAAACCGAGTTTTGACAAAAATGGAGATACGAGGTATTGTTTCTTAAGCGTAGATATGTAAACTAATGGGTAATGATTATTAGGTTTTAAATAGTTATATAGATATATACCTCATATAAAAAACTTATTTAGGCAATAACAACATTTTTTTAAAAGGTGTGCTAATGGTTTTCTTTTAACTTATTGCATGATATATGTATATGTTTGAGATTATCAGCTAGATTATTAGGAATTTGGTTCCGGAATAAGAGCATAACTAGAATTAGGTATAAACGCAAAAGTTATCACAAATATCCCTATGTTCTACTAATTGTTTCTTTTACTTTTTATCACTTTGATGAGGAAAAGAGTCGATGAAGAACATTTCAAAATTTTTATAAATGATAGTCTACCTGCCTGACAAATTATGACTCTAGTTGACCTCAAAAGCTACAAAACAGATCTTGGAGTGGATTGGAACCTTTATTGTGAAGATAATACTGACGTAGATTTCCACGAAACACCAAAACACTATACACGGAGGTATCGAAAGACTTGAACAGTGCCAAGTACATTCCCATAGTGGGATGAAGAATCGAATGGGGTAATGTTCAGTGATGACTCCCGATTCTGTTTGTGAGCTCACGATAGACGCAAAAGAGTTTGCCGTCGTCGTGGAGAAAGATTAGATATTCAGTTTTGTGTGGAACGAAATACAACACTTACCCGAGGGGCTATGGTATTGGGCGCCAAAGCATGTGGAAATAGAGAGGAACAGGAATGCACAAAAGTATATCCACAGAGTCCTCGAACTAATTGCAAATTTGAAAAACCCTATTTGCCAACAGGTTAATACCAGACTCCATACTGCTATCATAACCGGAAGATTCCTACAATACGTTGATGTGAATGTTCTTCAGAAAAGTGATAGGCAGAGAGCTAAATCGAGCGCAAGCCCCATAAATGGCTTTTAAGACAGTAGGTTCAGATAATTAAGGATAAAATATCTCATGAAGACAGCGACCACCTAATTCGAAACATGCCTTCTAGTATTGGAGAGAATATCAGATTGTGTGCAACACCATCTCACTATTAATTTTGAGGCAGATATCATTGCCTAATAATAATGTAATTTTTTAATCATTTGATACCTAATATTTTTAAGTCAATTGTTTAGTAAAAAACCATTAACTTATTTTAATGATTATTAGGTGTTGCTCTTTCTATGTCGCATAGTATATATTCAAATAAAGAAAAACAGTTCTAACAGAGTATAGCAAATAAAGCTCGTTACTCAAGATGGAGCCTGCCAATACATCCGTATCTACTTTACATACCAACGGAGATTATAAATTCTCTTCAATGATCTGGTATTTCTGCAAAATCCAATTTCTAGAAAAACGTAAAGGTTGATATGAAATTTTGTTACAGGTGTCTATATAAATGGAAAATACAATTTGGTACAATGATTTTAAATGTAAATGTAAATCCATTATAACTGTTTTAAATTTAAATATTTTCCCACTGTTTAAGGTTTTGAATTACTAACCTTAACATTTAAAAAACGCCATATAACTTTGCAAATCTGACGACATAAAATCACAAAACAGTATTGAAACGATGGCTTCCGAGATGCAGTTATTGTATTCTGTTCGCTTTTCAATTGAAAAAAAAGTTACTCATGAGATTTCCTTACCTTTTGGGGAAGGTGACATACGAAACATGTAAAAAGTGATCAGAGGTTTCGGTATGGCAATTTCGATCTTTTTGATCGAGAACGCCCGGGCGCGTCGAATAATTATGATAACGAGGTGCCTGAGTAGCTTTTGAAGGAAAATTTCGTTTAGATTCAAGAGGAGCTTGCTCAACAATTGGGGTTAGTTAATCAATTTACATTCGTTTTCATCAGCTGGGAAAAATTAAAAAGCTAGGCTTTTAGATGGATCCCCATGAGCTCAACCGGGAGAACAAACAGAGAAGGTTTGATAGGTCTATGTCCTTGTTGAAAAGGTTTAAAAGAAAGGATTTATTGCTTAAAACAGAACTGTTGATGAAAAGTGGGTTTTGTACAACAACCCCAAGCGAAGAAAATCATGAGTTGAACTTGGTCAATCTTCAACATTGATTGCGAAGCCCAACATTTATGCCGAAAAGGTGTGTGCATTTGGTGGAATATTAAAGGTGTCACACATTGTAAGTTGCTGGAATATAGCCAGACTGTTAATTTAGATTGTTACCAACATCAACTTATCCGTTTTAGTTATAAACTATAACGAAAGTGATGATTAATCAGTAGAGGAACTAAGCAAATCATTTTGCAGTATGATAACGATTGGCCACATGTAGCCAAGAGAAAGAGGGCATTATCTATTTCTTGGGCAGGGAATTCTGTTTCATGCGGCATATTCACCAAACCTAGCCCCTTCAGATTACCACATATTTTGGTCGCTCCAACATCACCTGGCTGATACACATTTCATAACGGACATCGGATGTTAGCGGCTATGCATAAAATATAAATATGTCACATAAATTAGATAATCCTCAAATCCAAAGCCGGAGTTGTACGGGCGGGGTTTACAATATTGAAAACATGCGGACACACAATCACTCTCTTTGACTATTAGGTTCGAAGCCAGGATTTGACCTCGGAAGTCAACAGACATTAAAGTCAGATACATTCGTCACTCAACGCTATAGCCCAGTACGATACCCAGCTCTTTAATACGATACAATATGTAGGGTGTCTCTAAAAAATCTGTATAAAAGCTACCACAAAATAAAGCGATTGGACTCAACTTGCATCTGTCCAAAAATCCTTCGTTAAGCCGCTACCGAAGGTTCAGGTTCTTAAGAAATTTATTACTAAAAATTTGGACTTCTTTGTAACTGAATGACCACCTATTCACCACTTGTACAGTACTAATGACCAAAAAGATGACATAAAGATATTAATTGTTGGTATAGATAAATATCCCAAAAATCGATCTCAAAAGCCAAAAATAACAATTTTCTTAAGAATTCGACCAGTAAATAATTGTTTTTACATATTTTTTTGAGAAAATTTGGATAAAATCTTTAGTTCTTTTACCCTGATGATTGCAGATTTTTCCCTCGAAAGCAATCTACACAGTTGATGTAAAACTAAGACACCATTATCGAGACTATAACTATACACGTAGGTGCTAGGAAATTTTAAGATACGCGAGAATAAATAAATAGAAGTAGGCAACAATGCAATACCTAGTGAGTAGTGTGGGGGGTATCGCCTTTAACAGACACTGCTTCGTGGTAGGACCTTAAGTATTAACTGTACTGCGAGTTGGTTAATGTTAATATAATGGCTGAGTTGTAGCAACGACACGTGACTATCGTGTGAGTTTTCTCTGTAACTTTAAACTCAAGTTAACTGCAGAATAGTGTTTTAACAAAATGTTGAATATATTTGGTGAGGATCGTCCAGGTATAAATACTGTGTTCCGGTGGTACAAACAATTTGAAAGAGGCATATTTTCTCTGGACGATGATCCGCACACAACGCGGCCGCCTGAAGTTGTTATACCACTGTCGGAAAAATTATTTAAAAAAATCCACACATCCACCCAATATCAATTAAACGATATTCAAAGAGAATAACGAGTGAAGTGGTGCAGGGATATCTTTGAGCATATGCTCAAGAACTTTGAATCCAGATATGTCGATTCGATAGTCATTGGGGACGAGACCTGATTGTATTATTATGATGTACCATCTAAAGCTAGCAACAAAGTTTAGGTCTTCGAAGGAGATGAAGTGCCCACGGCAGTGAAGACATCTCCCTCCATCAAGAATAAAATGCATGTTGGGCGCATTGCAAAAAAAATATATTACCACTCGAATTGTGTTATAAAATAAGAAAACCGTTACATCTAAGTGGTATACAGAGGTCTGTCTCCCAATATTTCCTATTGTCAAAGATAAACTGAAAGACCGACGGTTTTCCAATGAGGAGGCACTTATAGTTGCATGGGATGAAGCATGTGTACAGATCTCTAACGAAAAGGGGATGGGCATTTTTAATCAGTGGTTTATACGCATGCATAAATATATTGAACATGATGGAAAGTAATTTGAAACATTTTAACAAATTACCACCGCATATCAATAATTTCCTAGCGACCTACGTACCATTTAAATAATATTCACAATTTAAATAGTCTCAGTTTAATTTCGTCCAAGGTATTACGAGTTAAAATAAGGAAAATCTTCAATGAAGAGGATGTGATAAATATTTTATCCTCCCAGCATTTACATGACAAAATTTCTACGAAACGGGCGAATTTGATTTAAATAAAATGGAAGTAGTATCTACAGACGCAAAAAACTGCATTCAACGAGTACTTCGTTAATGAAGCTGTCATCATCTGGAGATAATTAAAGCAATTTTTATTGTCTCCAGATGATGTCAATTTGTTTGGCGAAACTCACATGGAATGCGAGTGTGTTTCCTGAAAATATACGATACCAAAGCCATACCCAAATGACTAAAGTTATAAATTCTTTTATCTCTAATTCTTTTTCCATATAAGTCCAGACTCGTCCTAATACACTGTATATATACTTCAAAGTCTGAGACATACAAAAAGAGTCATTGCTGACCTTCTCACGTATGACCCAGTATCTCTGGAATGAAATGTATTTTCACTTCTGTCCCGTCTATCCTTTAAAGCGTGAAACCATTAAAATGCAATTTTATTGTCCAGATGACCACAAAACGAGTAAAAGGGCGATTCCATCTAACTTTTCAAACAGCACTGGAGAATAGGCACGAACCAAAATGTTCTGGTAATTCACAAATTGAAACTTACTGCCTGTGGCTTACCTAGCTACATCATTTCATTTTAGCCTAAAAACCCTAAGGATTGAATTTCCCTTTTATTAGACAACCATTTCTTGTTGAACAGTCAAATAAAAACTCCAATAAAACTGTATTGATTTACTATATGTTTTCCCTAACACTTAATAGAATATGGTGCGCAGTCCAAGTAAAACGAACATATAGAGCGGACCTTAGAAAATAGCTTAATAAGTTATAAGACAAAATAAGAAATATATTTTTTAGGATTTCTGTATGATGTATCTACGTCAAAAAAATTGCTTCATGAATAACGTTATTGAAACATAATTTTACAATCTATATAACATCATGACAATTTCGCTCATTACATGAATAATTATTAGAGGAGCCTTCTGAATATTATAGCCATAGGTACCTGTTTTCTATAATTATTTGGGATATCAAATTATTGCAGTGTTGACCCTTGCAATTCTTTGTAATAAGAAACGTTTAAAAGGAACTATTTTAAAATTTCACCTTTTAGATTATCATCATCCTTAGTTTCGAAATATCTGACAGCAACGAAGAATATGCCTTGAATATGGCTGCACTTATTGTAGTTATAAGGATTTTCCTTCCATAACTTCACGAAAGTCACGTTAGCAAATAAACTACAGACCATCCCCATGTTAGTGACTGTACATTCCAGAACCATGTGCTCTATATAGACTGAAAAGACGTAATATTACCATATTCTACATTTGATCTAATGACAAATGAGTATAGTCTTCAAGCAGCAAGACAACTGTAATATAAAATCAGTCTGGTATTTCAATAAACAGAGTAGTTCCTCGGTGAGTACGTCACTTACTCGGAGATGAGCCATTCTCTTTATTGAAATAAATCGTATGATACTATGCATTCTTATTAGTCTTCTGATCTATAATTACGCTGCTCTTGGAATTGAAAACCATACCGGGCGGCATGCCAAATACCAATAAGAGTTGACAGATCAAATGCAGAAGGCGGTCATTCTAGGTTTTTTCCTTCCACATGGGATAAGTGATTTTGTTTCAAATTTGCCAACGCGACTACAATGAAGTTACGAGAGGACTCCGGCATCAACTAGTGCCTGATATGCCAACAAGTACAAGAATGGACAGGTCAGCATTGCAATCTATTCCAAAGGAACTCAACATGACTTCTTGTAACTTCAAAGTTGGATCAACAAGAATTATGAATATTGAAGAACTCGATTATTATGTGCTGCTGTTTCAACTCATGCGTTGCAAAATTTTTCCAAAAATAGCATAGAAATCGAAGGATGATGATAAAAATAACGATGGTTTGAGAAGTCTAAAATATGCTCGTCTTGATTTAGAGAATCAGCAGACCATTTCAAATGAAAGATGTATAGCAGAAACAGATATGTAAATTGAGCTGTAATGAACGTTGTCTTAAGATAACTACGAGCAATATTTTTCCACTAGTCATGAGTAGGTAAGAGGTCCCTTGAGACTACCCCCACTGCTCGCCTTTTTAACCCTTTCCGCTTTCGTCCAATGTCAGTCAGAGGTCAACTTTTGCCCTACTCTTACTATCGCGGGATATTGAATATCATCAGTTCTAAACATTAGCCTTTAGCTAATTCTTAAAAATATACATATATGATCTTTGATCTTTTAAATTGTTTGTTTGCTTAATAACAATTAGCTGTGCTTAATAATTAATAATTAGCAGCAATCACAACTTTTCAGTTTATTTTTAGAAGAAATTAATTATATTATTATTTTTCCATCTTAATGATTATAAATAAATTTTTGGTGACTAAGGTGTACGGGGCTAATAATGAGGGAGCGAGGACCTAGGCAGATATCCAAGGGACCTAGGTGGAAACCCTAGTACAAGGGCCTAAGCGGGGGTCCTAAGCAAGGTGCCACAGGGAAGTAGGTGAAGAGCGCTGGCTCAGAAGAATAAGTATAAGGACCACTTTGAATATCCCGCAAAGAGTGAAGGTGGGGATGATTGACTTGGGAAAAGATGGGTGTGGCTAAAAAGTGGAGGAGTCGTGGTCATTTCAAGTGATCCAATACTTATGGTCATGGAAAGTAGGTAAGTTAAAAAACAAATTGTTGCCTGAAGTAGCTTTTTTTCAAACATAATCAAAAGATATACATCTTTTGATTCTCATTATCATAATAATAATAATAATAAGGTCTTCTTACGGCACATGATTCTGGTATCTACAGTCACTAACCCTGCGGGATGTGGGGAGTGGCTGTAGTTAATGCGCCGGCGCGACTCCCGTGAGGCGTCGGAGACCACGGGAGGACTATCCGGCATCGGAAAATCCGGAAAAAAAATATAATAATATTTATTATCAATTTCAGAAAATTTAGTACAAATACATAAATTTAAGAAATATAGTTAATAGAACTAAATTTAACACATACATATACAGATAAAAGAGTTGTATTAATAATAATCTATAAATAAGAAATAAATATAACATAATACATAACACATAGCAATAATATAATATTATAGACGTCAATTAACACATAAACATACAGATAGAAAGTAAATATACAGAAATAAAATGTATCTAAATAATAACGTATAAACATAAAATAAATATAACAACATATAAAAGTAATATAAAGTAATATAATATTACAAACGTCAATTAAGCAACAAATAATGTACAAAGTATAAAATAAAATACGTTACATACAAAACTAAAATATTTATAAAAAAAAAACTAATATATGGAATTTTAGAATTCATAGAAATAAAATATACATATTGTTGTGTTACCTTACATTAATTAAAAAACTCATTGATAGTATAACAATTTTTTCTTAAGAGTAGTTTCTTAATTCTATTTTTTTAATTTGTGTAAAGTGTTCGAGCATTTTATTTCTTCCGATAGTGCATTGTAGAATTTGCAGGCATTATAATATAAACCCCTTTGATACATACTCGTAATGTGTTTATCTGGTTGTAAAATAGCTTTATTTCATGTTGGGTAATCATGGCTACTACCAACAGTGGAAAAAATGTTTCGGTTCTTATGGGCGAAACATAAATATATACGGAAAGAAAAGTTAATATATTTAGTTCCTTAAATGCAATTTTGCATGATTTTCTGCGCTTAATACCAGTTAATATTCTAATTGCCATTTCTGTATGACAAAAATTTTATGTGCCATAGTTCCCAATGAGTAATTTCAAATTTTAAAATGCTGTGAAAACAACGAAAGTAGTGTTGGCGCACAGTTGAACTACTACAGTGTACTCACTGACCTTAATGCATAACAGATCTTACTAAGTCTATCACAAATAATTTATGGGTTCTTTCCAATTTAATTGACTATCGATGATTATACCCAGAAATTTTGTAGAAGTCGCATATTGAATCATCTCACCCGAGCAAAATTGTTCTATTGGATAGACCAACTGTGCTTAATTTAAATATAATGCAACATGTTCTCTCTTTATTTACAGACAATCTATTTTTATTGTCCCAGAAGCATAGTTGTTTAAATATTGCTTTTATTAAGCATTCAGCGTCATTAATATTGGTGTCTGTTACAACGAAATTAGTATCATCTGCATATGATACTTGCAAGGAATTAAATTTCTAAGTCATTAATAGACAGTACAAATAAAGTTGGACCTAGAATTGACCCTTGTGGTACTCCAATATCAACGTTTGCCGACTCTGACTTAGATTTAACTTGTACCTTTTAATACCTAATTGTGAAGTATTACATAATAAGTGTACCGCAAAGTACTTTACACAAGTCGTTAAATCTTACATAAAAAATTGCAATTTGTTCTAGTACCCTCTCTCTCAGTAAATGCCTATCTATTTTTCAATATTTTATAAATCAATTGTGATTCACCTATATTCTGCGTAAAAGATTATGTTTTTGATATATTTTTTGATATTATAAAGACAATCTGATAGAAACTCTCTTATTAAACTTAATATTGTCGATATTGGACTAAATATTAAAAAATCTTGTATAAAAACAAGAACGCTTTCTTTTTATTCAACTTCATATCGATGGATATCAGTGAAGGGTCGGATACACACTTTGAAATGTTGTTGTCTCTAAAGAAAACTGCCCTGAGAGATGCCGGCAACATGTGTTGCAATATAAGATACAGATATGAGCATATGGTGACATCTACAGGTCCGAACTAAGGTTTTTCTTAATTGAATAAAACGTCATGATAGTATGTAGGTTTTTTGTATTTCGCGATACTCTTTGCTCTGCCGTAACAATATAATCAGACATAACTATTTATAAAACATAAACGACTAATAAAATATATTTCAGAAGGAGAAAATTCCGATGCCATTTGCTACGTATTGAAAAAAATGTTTTTAAAATATACTCCGATATTTTATCCTGCAGTATATTTCTTAAAAATAATGGCCATATTGTATCTATAAACTATGGGCATATTTGGATATTTAAAAGACAATCAGACGATTCGATTTCACTTTTTTCAGTGGTACTAATATTGTATTAGGAACTATCTAAATGTTAGAAACACGGGAATAAGTTTCAACTTCTATAGCTATAGCAAAAATATAAAATAAAAAACTTGGTTAAATTTAAATTACAACTCAAATTTAGATTGCTTAAATCTCTATATTGGTGCCAACATACCAACAATTGGACACAACGATAACGAGATAATAACTGTTAATATAACTGGTATTAGCAATCTGGTAAATTGTTTTCATTAATGTTACTCATCTGACTCCGTAATCGAGCGGTAATGACACTTGTCTCTCACTCCTGGGTCCCGGCGGAGGAATTGTGATTTTTTTCGGAAGAAAGTATAATTCCATAGTCAATATACTTGGATATCTCTACTCTACTACAAATGTCGACCAAATATAATTATTTTCCCAGAAGAAGACTGAATACAATCGTTTTCAAAGTATTACATATATGTCATCAAACACATACATTTAATACTCTTTAATTCTTCGCCTTGCTTTTCACCACTAAAGAAGGAGGAAGTGTTAGAAGAATTCCAAAAACATTTAGATTTTGTCATACATAGATGTAAATTATAAGATGACAGTATTTAAATAAATAATTAATAGGTACTAAAGCAATTTTTTATTTTATTATGCAGTAAATACCATTTTAACAAACATTTCTACAAAAACATGTGTAGCGCAAATTGATGCTCACGTTTTGAAATCTGAACTGTCAAATTTGAGGTTATCAATAATTATTAATTTTTACCAACATTTTTATAAAAACACCGGTTGTAGAAAAAATCCTGTGTGTAATTCGAGCGCAAAGTGACATTGCCGCTCTCGCGAGATAGCCTTCTTCACTTCTCACTCAGATTAAGTTTGAAACGCATATGAACATATTTCGGAAGAAACTAAATTATTTGAATGCAATAAGGAGTTTTTCAATGAACATTACATAAGAAGCACCATACAAATTAGATTTTAGCTTTTCAGTTGTTTTTGTTTATTTTATTTTATTCAATGCCTCTGGAAAGATATTTACTTTTATTGTGCCAACGTATATAGTTGACACCATAAAAATATGCTATGTTTCAAGTTACAAAAGTTATAAATAGAGCTAAGCTGTTCGATTGCTTATATGCCATAGTTAGATGAGACGTTAAATAAATATTTACTGAATAAGGCCCTGTCTAGTGACGTCATTCATCGATCTGGTCGTCGGGTTGGCAGAGGTAATGGGGTCACTTCATCCCCCACCCTATCTAACAATCCCTCTCTTTATTTCATTCCTTTAAGGATAACCCAGGCCTACCTCACAATAACTTGTATAAGAAGTTATCCTGCTCATATCCTTTTTTTATTATTTTTATTTTTCAATTACAGATAGCTCGGAACGACATTGTGATGTAGTTTAGTCTTTCAAAGAATACTTTCTTATCTGTCTGGGGTAATGTTATTGAGGTTTAGGCTTGTACGTAAGATTCTAGGTAAATATTATTTTAAAAGATTTGTTTTGTATGTTTGAGAGAAAATGAAGCGGTAAGTTGACATCTTTTTTCACAATCCTGGATAATTATATCTATGAATATGAATATTTGAGGGTATTACATTTATTATTCGCTTTGTGATATACCATTTCCAAGAAAGAAGAGTCGAAAAGAGGCTTCTTTTATACATATAAATCAGTTTATTTTAACCAATCTGTATTTTCTAACGGAGAAAACAATGGGCTTTGGCAACACTATAATGATATTGATTCCTGAATCTATGTTTGATGAGAAAATACCTAGAAATTCTTTAAAATTCTTATGCAATCTTCGTTCACTTTGTTTCTTTGTTTTTATTTTGTTAAGGAAATTTTACTGTTTTTACTTTCTTATACCTAATATAAGGAAGTATAGTAATCGTGATTTTTTTTCGACCTCGAGATTTTGATTGATTTATCCGTTTTGAACCCTCCTGAATCCATTCTCACAATTTTCCGAATGATGTCTTTCGGTGCGTATGTGTCTGTGTAGATGTGTGTGTGTATGAGTGTATCTGCGATAACTCAAAAAATACTACGTAATGGGAGACTTCCCAAATTTGGCGGTCAAAAACATTTTAGGTGACACATTAAATTTCGTGAATGTGGTACTACCAGAAGAGACATAATGAATGAAAGAAGAAAAAAGGTACAATTTCAGGAAAAAAAAATAAAAAATTTTTATTGCATTTCTGGACGAATCTCGATGAATTATAATGAAAAAACATAACTTTATGGAAAAAAAAATCCATCTGCATGTCTGTTTTATCGCAATAGCAACCACAGTTTTTGAGATAAAGCTTTCAAATTTGGTACACTTGTTTTAAAGGACAAAGACAATAAAAAATCCCATGATGAACAAAATTGGCCAGCTGAAAGGGGGGTCCACTGGACCCAAACTTTTTTTTATTTGATTTTACAAAAAAAAATTCTTGATGAAAGATTATAAATCATGTCTACTATATCAAGCGAATAAAATATATTTTCCAAGTACTTAAATAAAGCTGATGTAAACTGAAATATTTTACACATTTGACCTCATAAAATGGGGTTAGGTTAAATTTAACAGTTTGACGTTTGAGAGGTCTAATTTAGTTACAAAATGTCAATGTCAACAACAAAAAATTATTAAAATATATGACATGAATTATTATTGAAAGTTCGAATAACGCTGATAATTAATTATTTAAAAATTTTAATGAAACATTTTAATGTATGCTATTAAAATTTAATTGAGGTAAGTGAATAATTAAATAGAATGATTTTTTAAGATGAGAGGATGATATATACTAATATAAGAAAGTTATGTGCTGGCCACATCAGATATTTTTGCTTAAAATGAAAAATAAAGATGAATATACAGAGTGTCTACACAAAAGTCATTCTTTATAAAAAGTTTTGCTTATTTTACTACTTCAATCCTCAAAGTGAGGAAGTACATAACTTCCTCACTTTGAGGAGTGAAGAAGTAAAATAAGCTAAACTTCGTGAAAAAAATTTTAAAATTTTTTATTGCATATCTGGACAAATCTCGAAGAATTATGACGATACACAAAATTTCAGACAGAAAAAAATTTCTGTCTGTGTGTGTATGTGTCTGTCTGTGTGATTCTCGATAGCAGCTACAGTTTTTGAGATAAAGCTTTCAAATTTGGTACACACATTCTAGAGGTCAAGGAAGAGATTTCGTTGATGAGCAAAATCGGTCTCAACAAAAATATTAGTGACATTCCACCAATGTGACTTTATTGAAACGTTAAAATGTGACTTTTTTGAAACGTCAAAATGTGACTTTTTTGAAACGTCAAAAATTACTTTTATTATAAACTCCATCACACGTCGAATTTTACTACGATGAGAAAGTTCTGATCCCCAAGTGATAATTGGCAGCGGTTTTAAAATTCAAAAGCCGTAATCAAATGTTCGAATAATTATACAGGATGATCAGAAACCTAAAAAGCGTGAAATTTGTTCAATAGTAAAATACAAATATTTTTCTTTTTAGAGAAAAATATCATGAAAATTGTTCGTAATCATAAAACATAAAGTGTTTTATACAGAATGCATTTTTTTCTTTAAAACGAAAAATAGAAAATTTTCTCCTACATGCATTAACTTGAAAATATTGGCCTTCCACAACATCCGATTTTTTCAACGAAATTCTTAATATTAGTCGGTTTTATGATTATATATAACAATTATTCATGACATTTTTCTCTAAAAAGAAAAAATATGGGTAGTTTAATCTTGAAAAAATTTCACATTTTTAAATTTTTATCACCCTGTATAATTTTTGGATATTTGATTACAGATTTTGAATTCTCAAAATAAGCAAAACTTTTTATAAAGAATGACTTTTTTTCGAAAAATTGAAAATAAAAAAATTTATTTAGTATTGTGAACTCCATCCGGGGACACACTGTATAACAAGATTCCCGTTCCCATACGAACGTTTTCATGTTATGACATGTTTATGCAGTTGTCTGCTATCTATTAAAAATTGTACCTAGTTTAAGGACAAAACTTCATTTCAAAATGGGTTCAAGAATCATCTGAATTTTTTCGATGTTTAAGGATCACCCTGTATAACTCATCGAACACTTTAGATGATTATTCCACAGTTATCTACTGACAATTTAAAGTTCAATACTGCACACTAAATTAACAAACATAGAACAGGACATATCATGTGTGTACAGGGTGGCCATTAAGTAATGAGACACAGAGAAGTAATGGATTTCGGATATTAAAATATTTTGATTTAGTCGCCTTTACCTTAGTCCAAAATTTGATATGAAAACAGAAACAAGGTGATAAATCGAAATTTTTATTTTAATTTTCTGCCATAATTCATGCAGTTCTGAAGATATTTATTTATTTATTTATTTATTTATTTAATTAGATTACACTGTTCAACAGGTAAATAACCCAATTACAGAACAGGGGAGTAGGAAAAATACAAAAAATACAATATGCTCATAGGTACTGAGATAATTACAAAATACTAATTATAAAATATTAATTACAAAATACTAAGATAATTAAAAAATAAAATAAAAGGGGAAAAGAGAAGGAAAGAACACAATTAACCTGAATAGACAAACCAAAATGGCCTTAAGGATTTTGACAAATATACAATGATTATAAGGAAAAACAAGTCATTACTTAGAGATACAACATTTTTATGTTATTAAGGCTGCAATTAAATATATCTAAATGGATGCCAGCGGCATTACAGTTATTACAAATAGTATGTAGCGGAGAATATTTTAGAATATTTGTACGAGGTGTCGGGAGATAGAATGTTAAGTCATCTCCAGAGGTTATTCTAGGCACAATAAAGTTTAATTTAGATAAAATATCTTGACAATCGGTAATATTGTGAATAATCTTAAACAAAAATACCTGAGAGAAATATTTACGCCTTGTATCAAGACTTGCCAGAGAATGTTTTTCTAATAACTCACTTTGAGGAAAGCCAATAGGAGGGTAAGTACCGTCAGTTTTAAAGCTTAAAAGTTTTAAAACTCGACGTTGAACAGATTCCAAAATTTCGATGTGTGCACCGTAGTGAGGGGACCATACAAGAGAAGCATACTCAAGCTTAGTTCTAACAAATGTAAAATACAATAATTTAACTGTGTTTGTGTTGGTGAAATCATGACAATTTCGAGCTATAAATCCATACGTCCTTCCTGCTTCTAAGACTATGGAGTCTATATGTGTAACAAAGGCAAGTTTATTGTCAAAGATAACACCAAGGTCACGGAATGTTACTGGACGATTTAGAGTGATATTATCAAGATTATAATCGAAGATAATATGTGTTGGCTTCGTTGAAAATGACATTATGTCGCATTTGTTAACATTTAAAGGCAATTTGTTTTCTTGACACCAGATATTTACATTATTTAGATTACTCTGAAGGTGGAGGCAATCACTAAAACTGTTAACAACTGAATAAATTTTTAAATCATCGGCATAAAGGAGGCAATTCAGGTCCAAAACGTTTACAATATCATTTATAAAGATTATGAATAACAAGGGTCCAAGGATGGACCCTTGGGGGACACCTGATGTTGCTAAGTATTCAACAGACTTGAACCCATTAAATATTACATATTGAGTCCTATTATGTAGGTACGACTTGTAAAATGTAATTAAATGATCAGATAAACCAAAGTTACCCAGTTTATGAAGTAGTATATTGTGGTCAAGTCTGTCAAATGCCTTAGAGAAATCGGTGTAGATTACATCTGTTTGTGTCTGATTGTCAATTGCTTCAGCTATAAACTGAGTAACACAAACCAGGTTTGACAATTGATAAACGGGTGTTTTTTCGGATGGGAATTAATAATGTCTCCCCCGATTATTTTCATGTCATTCTAAATTTCTTTTAAGCGTAAATGCACACCACTCCTCGCATTTCTTCATTAGAAATTATGCGGCAGAGTTTTCTAAGTAGTATATTACAAAATCTTTAACAAACACTATAAACAGTTACGGCTAGTTTCTGACAAGAACTCAGTCTTTTGTTTAACAGGTTGATTGCGGCACCTTCGTTGCGGTGCGGCGCTAAGAATTAATGAACATTTAAACTTTGCGAAACCTATAATTTCCTTAATATATCCCTGATGTCAATTTTACAGGTATCTTTAGAAATGTTATCGTGTCTGGCACTCAGACGTACTAAAAAAGCTTACCGGTCCCCTAAGACTGGTAACGCACTCAAATTATTTCATTACTAACATGCGGTACAGGGCTTACGGGACAGGTGCTGAAGCCGGTTATATTCTCAACATAAGACGTAAGACCTTTTTCGGTGTTCTGTCCTCAGTGCGTAGTAGTAACACAGCATTCTGTGGTAGCAATATGCGAAATACAATTGTGTTACCGACTAGATACAGTAACTTCCAAAAGAGTGCGGCATGCGTTCATCAAGCCTTCGCGACCTGGAAATAAGAAGAAAAGACTATGCCAAGGCTGCTACAATATTTTGCGTGAAACTTACTCCACTAGAGAAGTAATTTAGTCACAAAAGTGAAAATTTATTGCAGTGACTGCCAGGGATAATCAGGGATGCACCTGAAATATTTCAATGAAAAACATAAAAAATGATTATTTCGTAAATTTTTAAAAAACAATTTCATTCCCAACTATCTGGAGAACTTTGCAGAAAAATATATTTACTTTTTTTTTATTCCTCATTTTAATACTTTTGTTCATAAAGTTGGAAATAAATGGTAAGAAAGCATCAGATGATTATCAGTTTTAGCATTTTAAATCAAATTAAAAATTTCTTAAATCTACAGGCAGTTTGATCTTGAAAAAACAATTGTAGAGTAACTCGGCTGTAAGTGTAAGTGCTAATGTATATCAGACAAAAAGTTCCAACCAGATCTGTCATAAGTAGGACTGTCAAAAATATTCCGTGGAATAGTGGCGTACGCGAAATTAACTAATACGAGAAACAATAAACTGTTATAATTTTTACAATGTATATAAAACTTACCCTCTTAACTAGCTTGATGAACTAGCTTGCTTATCACAAACTGGAGAAGATGTGTAGCCATTTTGCAGCATCAGGTATGTTTCTATGGTTGTCTCCATGAGTGATGTTCGCATTGGTGAAAATATATTCTTATATTTTGAAAACGACCGTTCCACATCTACTGATGTAATACACGCATACGTAAAATAGTCTTTGAACGCACTTAACGGCTCTGGGGCTGCACCATCACATATTTGTCTTAATTTGGTGAAACCGGTGTCTTTATTTAACACACTTGCGAACTTTTCTTTAACGTGCTCATTTGTTGCGTCACCTATACCGTGTAGCAGTAGATATACTTCGTCCACTATTTGCAGTGACTCCGCTAACGACAAGGTATTGTTTTCTATATTTTTCATGCTTTGATGTAATGGTTTATAGTTCTTCGCAATATTTTTTAAAGCTATTTCAACGGAAATATCTTCGAATTTTGTCTAACTTTCCTTAATAGCTGCAGCCTCATCTGGATTGAATTGTAGTATCACAGCTTTTATTTGTTGGAAATAATCACCATAATAAAAAAGCTGCCTGCAACCATGTTCGTCAACGTGTAAGAATCGGCTGTGGGGGTTCAGGAATACCGGGACACTTACTTGAAATGCACGGAGACATTTAGGAGATTTAAGAAACACTTTTTTTGTACTTGCTATTAATGCTTCCACCTCTGGAAAACCTTTTCGAATAGTTTCTGCCACAAGATGTAAAGCATGCACTTTACACGTAACATGTATAAACGTACAACCTTGTTCTTGCAAAGAACGGCCTACCGAACGCATTGTAACGGCGCCCTCGGTCACAAACATCAACACTTGACTTTTTAACAGTTCAAATTTTTCTAACGTCTCCAGCACTACCCTGGTAATTGTTTTGCTAGTACACTGACTTAGTGTTTTGCTAGCTAGTTACAGTGGAACTGTCGGTTTAAGAGGATCCAGTACTCGTACTATAACATTTAAAATAGAATTTTTTTTATAATCTGTTGTCTCATCAACATATAACCACAGCCAGGTATTTTTTATTTCACATTTCATCTTATTTACCATGTCTACGTGTACAGTTAGTAGATAGTTACATAACGTTGTGCGACTTGGTAACTTCACCTGGGCATTGTATTTATTCCAGAACTCTCGAAATGGTTGTTTATCGAGTATGTGCGGCGGAATATCACAGGCAATCAGCATTAATAGTAAATCAAACATAAACTGTGTTGTCGAAGGCACACCATTTTTTTTTATTTTTATGGTGTACACTATTTACGTGAAGTCCATAATCACGTTTATCCCAGTACATCAAATCTTTCTCGCACACTTTACAAAGTATTTTAGCACCATCATAGAATAAATCCGGGAATTCACCTATGATTATATTCACTTTGTCAGCAAATGGCCGATTTCTAACCCTGCGTACATCTGCCATGCTTTATTATTAAATAAATATCAACAATACAGTACAACAAATAAAATAAAAGCACAAAAACAATATGCAATACGCCCAAGTGACTTAACGACAACTCGAAAGTAATAATAGACTGGACTGGAGAAAGAGTTTCGTGGACAAGGTGAATGCCGGTGACAGTAAGTACATCTGTACTCTACGACCATGATAAACAGAAACGATTTGCAGCTTTAGTCATAAGTCAACTAGTGTTTGTGTCAAACAGAAAAAATGATTATATAATTGCCGATCCTCTGGAACCGGTGCAGCACAGTTGCGCAGTTGTCTGATTTCAATGACGCAGTCAGCCTGTTCGAAATATATATTTGCTTTAATCCAAAGCCCACTACATCAAATAATTTCAAATTAATATAATTAATAAGTTGCATTGAATATTTAAATTATATAAATGTCTCGAATACGATTAACTTTCATAACATTCAAACGGTATAACTTTTTTTGTTTAAAAATGATGAAGCTATTACAAGTTTTTGACTGAAACTGCCAAAAATTTAGGTGTAAAACTATTGGAGCTTGATTTAGATGTCGAAATTAACGCACATAGCACCATCTAGGAGCTAACCTAAAATTGGTAATGGATTATTATTTCCCATAACCCCCAAATAACAACCGTTTAGCAATTTTCAGATCGATATCGTCAAAACTGCTTTAATTGGCAGAAAATTAAAATCAAAATTTCGACTAGCACTTTTTAATATCAACTTTTGGATTAATTGTAACGTAATATTATGATGTCTGGAATCTATTGCTGCTCCGTATCCCATTACTTAAGGACCATCTTGTATATACTAAATTTAAAGTTTAATTTGTCATTCAATTCGAAATTTTAGCACCGTTCAACATTTTGTTACCGAATTCAGCGCTTTGCTATCATTAGCTATACTTTTTAATATAGCCATTCAAATTTAGATATGTGCCGATTATTGGAATTTTTAAATGGGTCTCGACTCCCGAGATATAGTTATACCATCAATCTTTACTACCAAGTAAGTATATCAAATAACACCTAAATTTAGAAATAATTATTAGAAAAGTATTTGTTAATGTCAAGAAAATTTAGTGTTTTATGTAAATAAAATAATTCACTTGAAGAGTTGGTTACTTTAATTCAAAACAAATTTTAAACATTTTGTTTTCCTTACTTGAGAATAGTCATTTTCTGTGTGAAAAGACGTACATAATCGATAACTTCTTAATACAATATAATTAACCCGGATAATTTTTTTTTTAGTTGAATAAGCAAAGCTCAGATTTTAGTTTAACATAATTTTATAGAACAAAATAAACCCAGTATCCTTTTAGGTAAATAGATTAGCTCATTCATTTGTGAATTGTATAATTAACTTATTTAATTATTATCAGAATACCAAGTCCATCAATATCACAACTATTTGTTTATTTTAATGTATAACACATTATAATGTTTCGTATATCTGATTTAAAAAATTTTAGAAAACTAGTGCATCTCTAGTTTTCTAAAATTTTCAAGAAAAAAAATATCTAGATCTTTATTAGAAGAAAGAACACTACAAAAATTAAAGAACACATTGCAGTATTCGCAGCGAAAGGTTTAGAAACTGACTGCACTTTCCTAGTGCAGGTGCCGGCACAGACAGGATTACAGGACGAAGTGTAAGGATCACTTTTCCTACGGATCCTCATTTCGCTCTTCTATTCCTGCTAGTAAATCTGCTACTCGCCGCTATGTGGCGTCACTTTTAAAATCTATGTTCTCTTGAAAGACGAGAAATGTCTATGGTACATATTTTTATTTTTTCTGTATAATTATGTATAAATTTATTACAAATACAAATTTATAGTAAATTAGCTAAACAACTATTGAATGCTCCTGAAATGCGTTTCATTAATAAGTTATTTTGACTGAACACATACTGGAAGCTACTGAAACACGTTTCATAAATAAGCGGTTTTGCATGAAATTTACAAATATTTGGAATGTTTTCAGTGCAAATTTTTTTGTAATATGACGAATTATTATTTTGAGGTTATAAATAACTATTAAGTAATTTTTAAAATATTTTTTGGATTCAAAATTCTCATAATTCTTCCATTAAAATAATATGAGAGCGGCAAAAGGGAGCACTGTGCACTGTGATCGTTCCGAAATCCACCCGGACAAAGTCGCGGGTAAACAGCTAATTACGTATAAGTAGAGATCGAATTTAGGTGAAAGATACCAAAAATTAATATTTAGGATTTGCAATATTTGCGCTTATGTATTGCATTCTGTTAAATTTTGCTATAAGCCAGCGCATAAATAATATTAAGTAATATGACTAATTATATTTCAAGCGACTCGAGGTTCAGGGACCTCTTTTTTATCTGTTGAGAAATGTAAACATCTCGATAAACATTCGCATGGATTTTTACTATGGTTTATAAAATAAAACTTTTGTATTTAACAATGTTTGAGCTTGTGTAGTAATATTTAGTGGCCGATGTTTGTAACCGTAACTTTACAAGTGTATTAGAGAACTGTCTTTTTATGATTTACAACTGATAATAAAATAGTTTATATTGTTTATAATGACGATGCATAACGGGTTTTCTTTATTTTAAAACAAGTAAGCTATTAATTATTATTTTTGAAGAGTCCGTTATAAAATCGTGCGTGATTTAAAATACCCAAGGAAATTGGTGAAAATTAAATTAAACAGTTTTTCCCGAGAAGAATTAACGCTATGACTAGTTTGTGGTGAGCTAGCGTGTTGTTCTTTTTTTTTCAAAGATAAGGTAAATAAAGATGTATTTATCTGTTGTTATTAGACAATATTTCAAAAGTAAATCAAGCAAATCTTATTACACCTAAAGGGGCATCACGTAGTTTAATTTGTATTCAAGAAATAAGGGCTCATGTCCAAAAAACTACGAATCTTAAATTCTGCTAAAATAATTTAAAAACAAATTAAGTTCCTCTTCTTGCGGTAAAAGTTAAAATATAGAGTGGAATGTAAAATAATATTAACTGGAAATTTTTTTCTAATTATTATTTACTAATTTTTACAAATCTTATCACAGATAAGTATAACATATATCTTTTTACACAATTATTTTTCCGGCTATTTGCCAAAACGTTGAAACTTGGATTACAAAAAAGATAATATGCACATTATGTTCAGTACAACTGACTCAATAATGTTATTTATAATTTCAACTATTCTGTCTAGTAAAACCAAAAATAAATAAAACACAAGGTACCTTGTGTTTTATTTATTTTAAACCATGAAAAATTAGTAAGCAAATTAAATAAAACGTTTAGACAAATTTTTGATATAAGTAATATAATATAATAAAACTAACTTTTAACAAATTACCCAATACAAAAGAAAATAATAATAACTGGGAATTATCGTTTATCTCAAACTATACCAAACAACCTAGTTTCTTTCAACAATTTTTCGTACGCTGAGATAATACCATAAAGATCTTTATTAAAAGGCACATGCTGGTGCATTAAAAGAAAATTGCGTCTTTTCGTTAACAATAATAAAATCGATGTACATAATACCAGAGACTATATGTACAGTCTCTGGTAATACCTACAAGATAAATTAGTACTCAAATATTATATTACTCTCACAAAAGTTTGTATAGAACGATAATAATAATTAATGCAATATTAATTCAAATTATTAATAAGAATGTTTACCCATAATTAAAGTTTAACAAAATCTTAGATATATGTAAAAAAACTGAGTGTCGTAGAAAGTTATGTAGCAGCTTAGTAATAAACCGCAGGATGTCCAAAATTAAATAATACACAAAATAATAAAGAGTGGATCTGACCTCTGGTTGTTGTCTATACACTTGCGCCTAGTGAATTGACAGGTGACAACGCTTCAGCGGGTTGCGGGTGGATTGTCAGTAAAAACTCGTCTATACTGATAAGCAGGATTCTTAGGAATCTTAGGAATTTATTCTCGTATTCTGTGATAAAACCATCGGCTATATCTTTTATATTCATTATGACAAATTTTCGCGTCCCAAATAAACTTTTAATACACTGCCTAGGGGATACACAATTATGCTCCGTCAAGAAAAATGACTATTTTCGCCTCCAGACGAAAGTAATGTAAAAAGGACAAATATTTTAATCCGAAAAGTTTATCGACAAGTGACCAAATTTCGAAAGACAAATAAATCACTATAATTATTGTTCACAATTCATTGGAATGTCACCGATCTCACTTCTAGTCGTTAATTATTGCCTACTATCTAGCAACCCATTCCATTTTTTTTGACAAACTATCACTAGAACAGTGATAGTTTGCATATAACTGAATTAATATATGTCACTACTAATATAGATTTGATTTTGAATTTAACCCAAAACTAATTTGTTCATAATTTAACCAAAATAAAATATTGAATATGTACTAAGTTATTTTAAGGTAATTTTAAACCGTAACAGCTGACATGGAAAAATCATTATATACCGCATCCCTAGTGTCGTGTAATTAAAAATACCTCTCTGGAAATGTCATCCGAGATACGGGAATTACTTATTCAATAAATGCAGTTCATACCTTTTATTATTCTAGTACAATATATACTTATTTAACAGGTAGTTCAAAATTAATTCTATACAGTAACAGAGGACAAGGTAATATTACAAGTCAAATTTTACACATTTCTTTGTCAATTTCAATTATTTTGTTGAAAACATCTTGGTATAGATATTCTTGAACATCTTTTGCAATCAAAAAGTCAATGTGGTTCCATTTTGGAAATTTAACCAAATGGTAACCACATCTGGAAGATGCTGGTAATTCAGAATAAAGTTGTTCGGCATTCTAAAAAATAAGGTGTTTTTGTTTTATTATTATTTTATGTATTTTAGTTTAATTAGACTTAGACAGTTGCAGTAGAACATTTAATTTATAGTTTTATATAAAATTTGTATTTAGAACATTACTGGTCAAATCAATTCAGCGACACACATTCAATTAACATTCTGCATGATATCTTTTTTGAGCTTTTGAATTGTGTTATTTATTCCTAAGATATCACATATTTAGTTCTATCAAACAAACGAAAAGAAAAAAAGAAAATTACTGTTTTAGTAGCCAGCCAGTCATTTTCTCCAACATAAAGGGATACGGGAACTTCAACCTTTGATAAATTATATGCCGGAGGATGAGGTTGGCCATACACTTCTAAATTTTTCTTCTTTCCATGATCGTAATTTTGAAACTTACCACTTTGGAAGATTTGTACGTAATGTGAATAAACTTCTACTCCTGCTGTATCAACTATTTGAGAGAGCAATAAAGGATATCTAAGCTAAAATGATTGATTATTAATTGATTTAGGTTTTTTCTTTGGTAAAATTTCTATACACAATAAAAGGAAAAATAAATAATGAAATACTAACTATAATTTATATAAATGACTTAAAATACGCGAAATTATTATCATTTTAAACAAATGACTAATGCATAAATTACAGAGAAACATCTCAGTATATGTTATTTATTACATTATGTTACTTAGAGCCATTTTAGATAAATTTTACTCCAGCATTGGTAGTAAACTAAGAAAAGACTAACGTACTTCTCCTGAGTCAAATGGAAAACTTAAACAGCATGAAACATAGTTTAATTTTACTTTAATTGCTCGAGAAAATATGGTACTAGAATTGATGAACATTCTGGAGCAAAATTTGTTCTCATCACTTGAGTGCAATTAATAATACCATTTTTATTTAACTTACTGCATCAATTTGGTGGTAATCATCTCCAAATATTAGGTTTGCTGCTGTTTGAATTATGTAAATGCCCAAAGAAAATTTATGTAAGGGCATAAGAAAAACTGAATAACCTGGTAAAATTTCCCCATGCCAAAGTAAATACACTAAGGACTAAAAAATTAAAAAAAAAAAAAAAAAAAATAAAGAGAGATAGGTGGTAATCAGGCTTATGATACATCCTCTTATATTGTTATAACAGGGCTGTTAAAACTTTTATCCAATCAGAAACCGCCTTTTTGAAAAATGTTTATTTCTGATTGGCTATAACTCTTAACAGCACTACTATAATAATGTAAGAAGATACATCATAGGCTTGAACGTTATCCTCGGTGAATGTTAACGCTTCTTAATGTCGTGTGCTTAACCTTGGGCACCAGTAACAATAATCGTAACAAAGAATAATGTTATGGGATACCACAATCAGAGTCGATTCTCAATAATGTTAATTTAGTTTGACAAGGACCTATTAATTAAGTTTCCCAACCAATAGTTGGGACAAAGTACGATGTTAAACCTCAAAAAGTTTTTTTGAAGAAAAACTTTTCAGTTGAATTCAACTGGAGAAATTGTGGAATTTTAACCTCCATTTAAGTTAACGTTTTTTGAAGTTTACTACTCAAAAAAAATGTTCTGTAATTTTGTTGATTGAGAATCCCAAGATCAAGCATCGTTCCTCGTTTAGAAATAGTTTTTAAAACGATTTTTCAAAATTGAACCTTTTTGATTTCTTCGTTTGCTTGTCTCAGAATTCCGCCATATTTTCTAACAATCCAGAAGGCCCTCTTTTTATGATTTCCGTAGAGTCTTCGCCTATCAACTTTAAGAATTTTTATATATGGAATAAGTGGTATTTTTCAGCCATTTTCTCCAACGACTCCCAAAAAGTTTTTTCATTTGCAGTCCTGATTGGTTAAAAAAAAAATAGCCACGCGTTTTTAATAGAAGTCTTAATTGTGAAAGAAATATTTATTTTTATTAACTTCTAAAATGCTTTGCGGGTATTCTTTCATTTAATTTATACCCAAATATTTCCCGTTTTAATTCCTCTGCACTCCTCATTTCTGATTGTCGACTGGGGGCGATTTAAAATTTTATCCGGTGATTTAAAAGATCTGTCTTCGGTTCTACCGATTTACAATTCTAATTTTTTGTATGCGCTGCTGAAATGACATTCATCGCCTTACCCTTAAAATGGGCCACACCACTGGCAATGCTGACAACTTCGCCAGCGATTTAGTTCCTTTGTAATTGATTACTGGTGCCAGTCCTATCATTCCTTTAATAAACGATTTCACTTCATCTGGGAACGTTGTGGAATATATGTAGAAACCTGTTGTTCCCATTGAATAACCTATATAAATGACTTTTTCCTTTGTTTTCTCGTTGACAAATTTAATAGCAGATCGAATGTCATAGATGCCCAATTCATTTATACTAAAATTAAAATGCTTATAGATTTTTAACAAAGGCAAGGCACATTAAATTCAATTTTTTATTAAAAGTAGTTGTGCTAATTGGAACTAGTTTAAAATAAGAATTTTCAAATTATTGTGATTAAAAAATTAAGATCTACCTTGTAAATATAGAAAGAAAAAATAGAAGGGAACTAAAAAGTTGATGACTTAGACTCAATGCAAATTTGATTGTTTGTAATATGAACAGTATATAATTTAGAGAGCTAAAGACATCTCTTAGCATATTCCGTTCTACATAAATTCTTCGAGGGAATTTTTTCACTTAATATAAAATGACATGGTATAAAAAATATTTTACTTCCGAAATGCGCGCTCAATTTTTAAGATTATGGCATCATATAAAAGCTCATTGTTACGACAAATCTGATATTGTTTGTTCTACGGATTTTGAATAATGAACCAATTAAAAAATTGCAAAAGTTATATAAAAAGACTAGTAGTCATGAAACAACTTCTTTGACTATTGAGAATTAATCATAGAGTTCGTATTTCGAGAAGTTTCTGGAAATTTTCGGTTGTGATTTTTTTTGAAGCGGAAAAAAATGATTTTCCATCCATCCATCAAGAGATTCAGCAAAAACCGATTTTCTTGTCGTTTTCTGAAGCGAATCCATCAAATTCCGAAAAATAATATTTTTCTGCACTGAAATGTCGCAATCGGAAATTTCTAAAAAATATCTCGAGATAGGAGCTCTATGAATTCTCTATAGCCAAAAAAGTTGTATCATGAAAGATTTTTTTTTAGTTTTTGAAAAATTAATAGTTTAAGGATGAGCAGAATCTCTTACGAAAGGTAATGTTTTCACTGACAGCAATATCAACTTAGATAATCTTTTAAACTACATCGCGGGGCACTCTATATAATACCTAAATTTTAAATTTAAAAAAATAAACCATTAGGAATATAAAAAGTCTAGTGCCAATTAACTTTACCTGTATGACCAGTATTTCGCTTCTTGAGTTGTGAGATTAACATGACCTCTACTGTACCGTGTGCCTCTATAATTTAGGAGCCATACGTCATATCCGAGAATACCCAATAAATATGCTAAAAAAATAATGAATTAAATGAATAAAACCAACGTACATAGTTAAAGTTGTTCCCTTATTGAGTATTTAAAATTCTGCTAGGATAATTTTAATTGCTAAATGAAGTCTCTACACGAAAAAGATGAAATAACGTAGTAAAAATTAGTGAAAGAAAAAACTTATAACGAGCTCGAAAAATACAACAATAAAAAAATATGTGAATGCTGAATAAAAAAAAGTAATAAAAGCAGTTCATTTATTACATTATAAAACGTGATTAGTTAGTGATAGGTCTACCATGCAACTTATGAAACATATACTTCGGGCGCCACATTAAAGAGGGGGCCCTAGAATAGTAATATCCCAAATTTAGTTCCCTGGTTTCACCCCTCCTCCATTTTTTTAAAAGCAAATTAGGTTAAGCACATTTTTCCCGCTTGAAAAAATAAAAGGTACGAGAGTCGCAGAGGTAAAGATCAAAATGTATGAACAATTTTCCCTAATACTAGTATAACCCCACAACCTACCTCTGTAAATATACAGTATAACATACAGCAGAAGGAAAACTGCCTAAAAAAAATCATTTCCGATTAAAAGTAAAGACTGTACTTCCATTATATGTACTACAAAATTAATAGCAGAAAAATGTAAAACTTTTTGAGAGCATCTCGAAAATGTACGAAGGAAAATACAAATTTGGTCGAGATATCTTTTTAAACGACATAAAAATCCTTGTTTAGCTCTAAGGAAGTATCATAATTTTGACTTGAAAATTTAAACAAAGAACATTACCATAATATAAAAAATATGATAACTTTTTTTGTCATAACTTCAGTGAAACAGCTAAATATTACTAATTACAATTGAAAACTTTACCCGCGTCTTATTTTTAATCTGGTGCCAATAGCGGAGATAACAAGGTAGAATAAAATATTGACCTCTAAAAAAAGTTTCATGTCGTGTCGAGATATCTTTCATATGTTCTTATCATTTTTTAAACAAAAAAAACCCACCCACAACTCATTCACGAAATGTGTTATTCTACCATTATATCTACGCTACTAGACTCAAAGTTGAAATTAAAATGAAACAGAACCTCTATTCTTTGATGACCTTCATCATTATGCAATATGCATCTTAGTGTCACTGGACCTATGTCTAGAATATGTTTATTTTTATTTTGAAATAACATTCTAGTGGTATCAATAAACATCAAAACACTTAGTATTTTTTTTATTCACTTATTTAGTGTCGGCCTACTTCTGCTACCACAGGTCCAATCACCAACGCTAGAAGACTAGCTACCCCCAACCTGGAAATTTTGCCGAACGTCTTCTCTATCGAGGAGTAGGGACTTTTTACTCGCCTAATATCTAATAGATAAGGGAGCAACTGCTTTACATTATTTCCGAAAGAAAATATATCACCTACACAACCCTCGCCTAAGATTGCATAGCTTCTGCGTTACCATCAAACTACTAGCTGCAACTAACGTTGCTATACTTTTTGTATCGAAACACGAGTATGTTAAGGCAGATCTACTCTCCCCCTCACTTAGTAATAATAGTGGTAGCCCCCTCCGCATCTCGGGCAGGTAAGGTCTTCCTCCTTCCGTCCTTCCTCCACACTTATTAGTGACAGGTGTATCCTAAGTTTACAGTGACCTATAAAGACTCCGATAAGTCGATTCCGAGTCTTCCTGCTTTAGCCGAGTAACCAGACCGATTTCTGGGCTCTTTGGCTCCGAGTCTAGCCAATTTGTCGGTCTTCTCGTTCACTTGACTCTCACTATATCCCAGGGCATACACATGTTTTATCTTTTTGTGCCTAAGTATCTCTTCCAAATCATCACCACACTTTTTACCAAGGACAGGCCTTGTTCTAAGAGTGCAGTTTGCCTTTAGAGCCGTTTCTCTACCGGAGAAAATATACACTTCGCATCATACTTTTATTAACCTTTTCCTTGCTTCCCACTACTAGAATGGCAAAAATCTCTGCCTAGAAGACTCCAGGACAAAGCTCCAGCACTCCTTTGTCCTCCATGTATATTTCCGTCCCCGAAGATGATCCGGCAGTAACATGCGATTCATCTGTGTGGCACGCGATAGAGTCCTAGAGTATGTTTATTCTCCATTCCTTTCTACTCGGAGGAGTGAGAGTGTACTTCCAACATTAGCTGATGTCTCGCTTCCGTCACCTGAAAGACAGAAATGGCAATTTTCCTTGCTACCAACCCAGCGATTGTCGCATGACATTCTTCAACTCTGCCTCTGCATCAACTTCCTGATTCCCTCATTCTTAGGTGGGCCGTCATAGCTTCCTATTTATCTACGAAGAAAGCACATGCATGCCCAGTGTGATTCCTAGGGCCGCTGGAGATGTTGTCCTCTACGCATCTGTAATCCCAGACAGGCCAGTCTTTAGACCTTAACCAGTGTTCGTGACGTGGTAATTCGGTTCACACACGGCCACTAGACCACCCACCCTAGCCCTAACCCTAGGGCGGCTGCAGATGTCGTCCTCTACGCATCTGTAATCCCAGACAGGTCAGTCTTTAGACCTTCACCAGTGTTCGTGTTGTGGTAATTCGGTTTACACACCGTCACTAGACCACGAACCCGTATAAGAGTATGAGCATGACAACCACCCTGTAGAGTCAATGCAAGGATCTGTGGGCTGGAGCTCCAGTTCCTGCCTACAATTCAGGGCAACTGCCAAAATGGTTGCCATCGACTTTTGAACAATTGTTACGACATGCGCCCTATGGCAGTTTCCACTTGGTACTGTATTCGACGTACATTTTGTCAATCAAGTTAGCATCATCTAAAGATGACTAACCTTAAGATTTTGGACTACAGAATATGCGGTCAAAGTTACGAGAAGTATTTGTGAAGCAACTTGTATACAATAAGTGGTTATTCCTTCCACAGCTATATATTGTTGACCTAAATTGGCTCATGAATATGCAAGACTAAGCTTGTTAATGAAGATGCTAGTGTATATATAAGAATATCACTTACCTAATGATTTTTCCCCTCTGTTTACGTAACCCAAGCTATTCATAATAATGCCATGGACTATAAAAATTGGTGGTTTTTGGGTAATCCTGGAATAGGACCTCTCAAGCAATATTTTATATCCATCTTCGGTTGTTATATAATACTCTTCAGCGGTGAATCCCCAACTTTGTATGATTTCAGTCTTTAAGTAAAATCATACAATGAATTTTTTTTATTTGACGAGGAAAAGTCTAATTGTTACAAGTATTCCCGCTTGCCTTAAAAATAAAAAGTTAAGTTTTCACTGGACTTCTAATAGCCGGATTTTTTTTTGTAGAATGGATAGGCATTACTTTTTTAAAATTCAGAAAAATGTTTTTAAGAAGTGAATTAAATTTTATATTTACATGCAAATGGCACAAAAGTTCTTTGATCAAAATGTAGTTACTCAAAAAGATAATAAATCAAACTACCTGGATATTCATTTTGTTCCAAATAATAATGTCTGAAAAATAATCGAATATATCAGTTATACACAATTAACGCTAAAAGGCCAAGAACATTAAATCCGAGGGCTGCGTATAGTAATGAGCGCGGCACAACCAGAAAAAAGTAAGTCAAAAATGTTGACATTTTATTATCTGATCACTTAGATATACACTTAAAAACTATATTGACCAGCACAAAAACTGTGACAGCAAGAAAAATTGGTATGGTTTTTCTCAGTGTAAACAAAACGTGTAAAATTGTTTCTTGGTGTATTTTCTAAACCTTTTCGTTTAAAAAGAGTTATTTTACAACGATAACCTCAATTTTTAGGACAAAAAGGCGTCCGACGAGTATTACCTCCCCTAGCTTTGACTACACTTTCAAGTCTGCGTTGCATACCTCCGATTACGTGTTGGATGACGTCTTGAGGAATGTTATCCTGCTCTTCTTATAGTACATTTCTAAAGTTCTGTAGTGTTAACAACTGCCCACAACATTACCTGATCAGTTTTCCTAGCTTATCCCATACGTGTTTTATGGGACTTAGGTCAGGACTACGTGCTGGCAAGTCTAGAGCTATGATACCGACGTCATTGAAGCAATTTCTAATAATTCTGGCTACGTACGGACGGGCATTATCGTGCATTAAAAGAAATTGCTCACCAATAAACCCCGAAAGAGCCTCCACATGCTCTTCCAAAATGTCATTAATGTACCTTCTAGTCGTTAAATCACCTTCATTTACGAAGACAAGCTCTATGCGAGCCACATAAAATATACCAGCTCACACAGACACATACTCAGCACCAAAGCTCGCAAACGTTACATTTCTTGTATCTTTCTCCTCTCCTTCTTCACACTCTCTCTCGTCAATCCGGAGACCCCAAATCAAATAACTCGCAACACAACAAAACAATTATTTATTTATTAAAAGTAAAGCTGGTAAAGGTACAGTTATTAAAATTTAACGTAACATTAGATTGGCTATTTTTTCTACTATAGAAGATCTATTACCACGCATAGTATTTATGATCTTATTGTGGTGTTCTTGGTCGATGTTTAAGTATGGTGTTATGGAATTTGGATTGTTACGACCAGTAATTTTCAGTAATTGTTGTTCTTGCACACCTTCTTTTGCCAATTCGCTAACAGCAGTTGACCTGTTCGAATGGTTTGTTATCTTTTTGTCCTTTACATTCAGGCCAATAGCCTCAGCAGATGATTTAGTCCATCCATTAATAGTATTTTTTCCAACAGGGACATTGTCCTACCAATTATCGGTTTCCGTTTTCCAGCGTCGATTTGGTTTTAACAACAGCCGTGGTGAGGTAATATGTTCGCCTCGTTTTGATATCAGTTTATGAAAAAGGCGTAGAGGGCAGCTTTGACTTTCACTATTTGCAATCAACCATTTACTACTTGTATAGCTTTTTGAACCGCCTTGGCAAGTCTTACTGATTATATTCAATGCGATTTGTTGGAGAGCCATCGTTATTTTTCTCGATTTGAAAAAAATTCAAGAGACAGGCAACTGCTTCGCCTCCTCTCCACGCTAATTCTACAGGGGTATTTTCGTACCAGAACAGTATTATTTGGTTTACTTCAGACAAACTTAACGAAACTGAACTGGTCTTACGTTTACATGGATCTGCTTGCAATTTCTTCCTAGTTGCATCGCGGGCATCTCGGGCAGGTTTAAATAAAACGCTATTAAACGGGCCAATCATAATCTTATAGTCATTATAGTACTTCTCTTGTAAAAGTTTGCACGTCTTTACTGTTGCTTCTTTGAATTCTGTCCCATCTTTCTTCGTCATATTGACCGCCCAATCTTTCAGTATCAATGCCAGTTCTTCTACGCTTCTATGCTCATTTAACTCATATTTTCGTTCATAGCAAAACTCCATAAATATTTCTCTCGTGTATTTGTGACTGTTTGTGGTATTTTTTGGAATTTTTCTTTAATTAGCGCGTTAATAGATTGAAAATTCGCATTGCCAAAATGTGACATTTTGAAATTTATTTGGAATATGAAGCTGTCAAAGTCTTGGTGTCATAGTGATTGAAAACATCCCTGAATGTAGTTATCAGTTAAATGGGTGATTTGTGTCACATGACAAAAAACAACAAAATTTAAATGGCAGTTAGAGCTGTCAAAAAATATTCGTCCAAATATTCCCAAAAACTCCACTTTTCAACATAATTGAATAAAAACAAAAAAATGATCAATATTTAAACAAATGAAACGAACTGTTATAACATTCTTGTCAAAGTGGCGTGAAGTCATTTTTCGTACCCATATGGTTCCCGAACTCGGATTCGCCTCATCTGGTAATTTACTGTAACTGCATTTTTCGTCCTTGTGTCATAAATTATTCTATGTACATCTTTTATCAATTTTTAGTATCCTTTTAATTATTGTATTTGTCTTTATTTACTGTCTTTTCATTTTTTTGAGAGATTTTGATTGATTTAAATGTTTTGAACCCTCCTGGATTCATTCTGACTATTTTCCGAATGATGTCTGTCGGTTCGCGATAACTCAAAAAATACTAACTAGAGAATTCCCAAATTTGACAAATAAGATCTTCAACAACATTTTAGGTGACACATTAAATTTGGTGAATACAGTACCATCAGAAGAGGCATAATGAATGAAAAAAGAAAATAAGGTACAATTTCAAAAATTTCTATTGAATTTCTGGACGAATCTCAACGAATTATGATGAAAAAACATAATTTCAGAAAAATATCTGTCTGCATGTCTGTAGTATATATCTACCATAGATTAATAATCTTTGTATCTACGTATCGCCATAGTAGCCACAGTTTTTTAGATAAAGCGTTAAAATTTAGTACATATGTTCTAAAGGTCAAACACAAAAAATTCTGTGATGAGCAAATTGACCTACTGAAAGCAGGTCCACTGGACCCAAACTTTTTTGTATTTGACTACAAAAAAAACATTAATAAAATATTATAAATTAGGTCTATTATATCAAGCCAATAAAATATACAGTGTGTCCCTAATTCGATGTTTACCATTGCGATCTCGGAAACCATAACAGCTACAAAGTCGGTTCTTAACGAATTTGGAATCAGCATAAAATTTGCTAATACTTATCCCATTTAACCAACTTTGTAACTCTTACCTTTCCGAGATGGCAATTGTGAGCATTAAATTTGGGACACACGATATTTTCCAAATATTTAAATAAAGCTGACGTAAACTGAAATTTTTTACACAGTTGCCTTTATAAAATGGGGTTGGGATAAATTTGATAGTTTGACAATTGAAATGTTTAATTTAGTTAGAAAAGAAAAATGTCAATCGGTTAATAAGAAGAAATTATTAAAAAATATGATCTGAATTATTATTGGATTGTATCGAAGGATACTGATAATTAATTATTTAAAACGTTTTATGAAACATTTCAAGGTACGCGTTTAAAATTTAATTGGGGTAAGGCAGGAATTAAATTAGATTGATTTTTTTTAATTCGGGATGATGGTATAAGAAAGTTATGTATTAGCCAAATCAGATATTTGTATATGTACCACCAAAAAAATCATCTTATCTTAAAACTCCCAGTAACCGGTAATATTTTCGACAACATCGTTTAGTAATAATAAGATAATTACATCAAGGACATATTAGAGTCGTTTTTTATAATTTATGTTTAGAATCACGAACCGTGTTGGAAACGTGTAAAAACAGTTATTGTCAGAAAATGTTATTCGCATTTATTTTAAAAAACAATTTATGTTAATGTTAGTGTTAATAAACAATTAATATTCAGAATTTTGTTGAATTTCAAATACTGAGAGTAAAATAATCATGCCACAAATGCAACGCCCTGTGTTTCATTGTACAACAATAATTCCATAAACAGAGTGTTCCGGAAGAATAATTCAATAGCTTATAAAATTGAAAATATCTGCTAAACTATTTATATGAGAAAAGAAGTTGTTAATAATATTTATTTTTCAATAAATTTGTTACAACTTTATTCTCATGTTATTTTATCGACCGTGTCGTTGAAGAAATTATATGAAATTTCTGATACGTCAACTTTTACTTTCAGTTATTATCTCTAATACCTATATGTGTATAAATTCCTAAAAATTGGTGTAAAAATTGCTTTTTGCTTTTTTCAAGGATTTTTGAACCACCTTACGCTATTATTTCTGAGACAATCTCTTATACAGTGTGGAAATTAAGTAACGCATAAATTCAGTAATTCCGTTGATATTAATTTTTTTGTAAAAAATCTCGAAGGGGTATAGCAATTTTAACTTCAGCAAATATTTTCAGTCTATTTTCAGTTTCTTATGTCATTTATTTTTTCAAATTATGACGTCATCGACTTTTTTTTAAATGACAGCCTATATTTTTTATTATTGATTTTGGTAGTAATTTTTATTCCGGTTCCGACCGTATAAAATTTTCAATATGTTATATTTGAAAAAAAATCGAGAAAGACAGTCTTAAAATTCAAATAACAAAAATTCATTAAATTGGGAAAATTTATCTAGCTGCCGGTGTATCACATTAGTTCGATTTTTCAACTATTTTTATAATTTCAAAATAAAAACGAATGTGCAGTCGATAACTTTCCGTCAAACTTAGGCAACTAGATAAATTTTCCCAATTTAATGAATTTTTGTTATTTGAACTTTAAGACTGTTTTTCTCGATTTTTTTCAAATATAACATATTGAAAATTTTATATGGTCAGAACCGGAATAAAAAACTACTACCAAAATCAATAATTAAAAATATAGGTTGTCATTTAAAAAAAAGTTGATGACGTCATAACTTAAAAAATAAATGACATAAGAAACTGAAAATAGACTGAAAATATTTGCTGAAGTTAAGATCGCTATACCCCTTCGAGATTTTTTACAAAAAATTAATATCAACGGAATTACTGAATTTATGCGTTACTTAATTTCCACACTGTATAAAAGGTTTCATTTAATGTATGCAAAACTTTTCGTACAATTAGGTATTAAATTTTTAATATAGCTATAAAAATTAAAATAACTGGTATTCTTAATTAAAGTTTATATTACAGGTAAATTATTTAACATTATATAAAAAGTCGGTTGGAACCTTTGATGTGAAGATAACACTGACGTAGTCTTTCACGAAACACCGTTTCGCCAACCAAGTTGGCATCATCTGGAGATGATTTGAACTAACCTTATTCTAAGAATGTATCTTATTTACTGGTACGTGAAACGTCAGTTATATTCACATATGAAATTGAAAACCCTGAACAACTACCAATTTTAGATGTATTAATAATAAGAAATAGTGAAAATAAGTTAAAATTTGACATATATAGAAAATATACCAGTTCCCTAAGATATATCCCTCTCAACATTGTGTTCGACACAAAATGGCGAGTTTTAATTTTCTAGTCCATCATCTATTAAGCTTGCCCTCAATAAGGAGAGGTTTGAAAAAGAAAAGGCATTGATTAAGGATATAGCTGCGAGTAACGGATATTGATAAAATAATTAGAAAACGAAAATTTAAAGAGTCGCTTCGAAATTCCTCAACCTTTCAAAACGAAAGAAAATCTGAAATTTGTATAGATTCCATTCGATTCTTGATGATAAATTTAATTATTGCAATTTATATCTTTTATGTATAAATCAGTTAAAATATGATTATTCTCTCTAATATTTACGTATTAATAAACCAATACTTACAACATTTTGATCTACTACTGGATTATTAAAACAATTTTCGCTAAAAATCCAGTCATAATCATGCAAAGTTGGGCAAACCCTCACACCATCAGCAACGTGATAACTAATACTAAAATAAACGATACTTATGGGAACAACAAACATGTTAATTTAAATCAAATATTCCATATTACCAGATTTATTACCTGTATATAACTAATTTTCTTATCAGAGCGTGAGTCTAGTATAAATGAATGAATAGAGTGGATTAAAAAAAGTAAGTCAAATTATATTATAGAATTTTCGTTAATTGGACATAAAATAATAATATATACAGAAAATTTTAATTTTTAATTTAATTTTAACTAATTAAGGTAATGTTAAGCTGAACACTTCTTCTAAATTTATACCCATAAATGCTTCTTAAGGGCGTAAAGGCGTAAAAAACTAGTTTTTTAGAAATATCTGTAGAACTGATTCAGATAATCCCTTAAAGTTTTGTAAATTTGCCACTTTATATAAGATTTTTTTTACATTAAATACTTATTAGGAAAAATACTCATAGGCTTCTCGTTTAAGGGGGTAATTCGCAGATTTTAGTTGTAACTCGCTATCCATTGTATACGAGTATTTCTTAATTAAAGGGTTGGGTAACACTAGATTTATCTGTTCTTCCATATTTGAGATGATTGATATTTGTTTCGTTATCTCAAAAACCATGTCATGGTGTAAAGGTTTGCCTAGTTGTTATTCACTATAACAAAAATTTATTGTAATCAGTGAGTTTTTTGTAAATTTTTTAGTATTTTTGAATTCTCTGTTCCATTTTAAAAAAAACGTACTCTTAGAATTTGTTTCGAGAACTTTTTTTTACATTCTTACCCAATGTATGGGAATTTTTTAGAGGAGTTTTTGACCGTCTCATAATTTATCTAAAATATTATAATAACTAATAAATACAATTGTTACAATAATTTTCAGTTGTGAGTAAGGAGGAAATAGACAAAATTTGGGATTTTTTGAAAAAAAACTGTTTCTGATAGATCGAGAAAAATAAATTATTTGTAACATTTTAACTCCCTATTTCGGATACGAAGCATTTTAGAACACTTGTTTATTGTACATATAAACTATATATTTTTAAATACGCCGAATTAGCCTCTGTATTTTAGGCAGGTCCATGTACTATGTATAATCTGCATAACAGTGCTCACTATATTTTTTAGTAAGACATGATGATTATATCATACACTGTCCCCATAATTGAGTCCTGTGGTAATCCTCTATCTAAGGTTAAGTAGTATAAAACTGACCATTTGAAGCATTTTAGAATACATGTTTATATAAACTATATATTTTTAAATCTGCCAAGGAATTAGCCTCTGTATTTTTGGCATGTCCATGTACTAAGTATAATCTGCATAACAGTGCTCACTATATTTTTTTAGTAAGACATGATGATTATATCATACACTGTCCCCAAAATTGAGCCCTGTGGTAATCCTCTATTTAACGTTAAGTACTATAAAACTTACCATTAGATTTTACAAATTGTTTCATATTGCCAAGGTAATTTGTAGGAAAGATTATTGCATCAACACAAATCAAGTAGTTCAGCTAAACTAAAGCTTTTAATAATTTAAAAACAAATTAAGTTCCTCTTCTTGGTAAAAGTTAAAATATCGAGTGGAATGAAAAATAGTATTAACTGAAAATTTTTTTGCTAATTATTATTTACTAACTTTTACAAATCTTATCACAGATAAGTATAACATATCTTTTTAAACAATTATTTTCCCGGCTATTTGCCAAAATGCTGAAACTTGGATTACAAAAAAGATAATATGCACATTATGTTCAGTACAACTGACTCAATAATGTTATTTTTAATTTCAACTATTCTGTCTAGTAAAACCAAAAATAAATAAAACACAAGGTACTCACCAGTTGACACTCACTTTAAAAAACTTTAAAATATCTACCGACACGTGTTTCTGCTTGCATTGCGTCATCAGGGTAGCCAGCACATTTAAAGAATCCAAAGTAAGGAAACTTGTAAACCTTAATGTAATAAACATTAATGGCTTCAGAGAACAGAATAATTGAAATTATATAGTGGAAATACCCCTTAGGATCGAATAAAATAATTTAAAAACAGATTAAGTTCCTCTTCTTGGTAAAAGTTAAAATATAGAGTGTTCGTGTTATAATTTTTGAAGGAAAATATATAAATATATTTTTATCATTATTTATGATTTATCTTTTAAAATGATTAAAATAATTTTAGTATTTAAGTAAAACTTTACCATACCGAGTTCTTTTTTCAGCTTATTAAAAATTCCATATCGCCGCAAGAAGGCCTTTGTTCTCGAGACGTCATTCTATCACGTCAATATATCTATAAATTATAGTAACCATGTCTTAGATGTTTCGTCTATCACCTGACAGATGTCCATTTTTGTATACAAAAATATAACTCGTTATTTTATTTTTCTTATTCCAATTAATTCTGAATTATTTTTTTGTTAATATAATCAAATGCAACAAAAATGAAACAGGCTGCTATTACTGTTAAAAATGCGGAAGAAGATGCTGATGTGTTGATGGTCAGCACAGCGATTTCCTTGTGTTCAACATTTTATTTTGTTTTCGTCGTTGGCGAAGACGTTGATCTTCTTGTTCTGCTGACAGCATTAGCAACATCCCAAAGTAACATCTATCTTCACAAACCAGGAAGAGGCAGAATTGCTGAAAGACTATATTCCGAGAATAGTTTGAAACATGAAGAAGTGGCTGAGAACATTCTGTTCCTCCATGCCATGCGTTTAGTGGTTGTGACACGACATCGTCCATCTTCAACCAAGGAAAAACAAAATTTTGCTCGCTTGTCAGAAAACCGCAGGACTCAGTGCCACTATTAGCATCTTCAAACATCAGGATGCAACACCAGAAACATCGCAGACGCTTTCTCGTTACTTTGTATGGTGGCAACATGAAAGACAAAACCTTGGTAGAAGTCCGCTGCCAACGTTTCGCCAAATCTACTATAAAATGCAAATTCAATCATGTTTATTTGCCACCAACGAAGGACGCTGCGCGGTAGCATGCGTTCAGGACGTACCACCAAGTCCAAAAATTGTATGGTATTCAAAAAAATCCAGAAGACTGGGGCTGGAATTTTGGCAGCAATGGGCTCGCTCCACTCATAATGACAGAGCAACCAGCACCCGAGAACTTATTGAAATTCATTTCATGCACTTGTCCAAAAGGATGCGGCGGAACATGTGGTTGCAGGAAAGCTGGGTTGAAGTGCTCTGTTGTGTGTGGCTTCTGCAGTGGTCAGTCATGCGAAAATTTACTGGAGGTTCGCATCGACAGCGAGGACGAAGATGACGAAGATTTATCAATGGAAGAACAATGGATTTTCAGAAGCACCGATGGTGATGACATTGAGGACGCAGATTATACTGAAGACGTCAACATCAACCGACCAGGACCATCAAAAAACGGAAAACGCTAATAATATAATTGCGTGGTCAAGGTGGTGTGGAAATGAGTATACTTTCAATTTACAAAATTATTATAACTATGTAATAAATAGCGAGAAACAATCGAAAAAATCACAAAAATGGAGAGTTTTACTGTTTTTTGGGAAAAATGTTCATCTTGCCGCTGCTGTAACTCGTTACATATTAGACTTACAAAAAAAAATTTTATAGAAAATTACAGACGAAAGCGTTTTTCGAATTCATACGGTTTTTCCGTAATTGTACGAAAAATTGCAATTTCCGCCTGTGGCATAAATAACTATTTATAAATATTCTAATTATTATCAGTATTATAGAAAAAATAGTGTATGAAACACATGTTAAAATTGTTTTTGTTTTGTTCGTGGGGTCAAACAAAAAAAAAGAAGGGTTCATCACATTGAACGTTCAAACTGTCGACCTTGAACAAGAATACAGTGAGGAAAGATATTTACTAACATTTTTAAGCCAGTTAAACCAAAGCAAATAAGTTTTAATAAAATAAGGTAAGAAGAAAAAGACAAAGAAGAAAATTTTAACATGTAATGGAAAAGTGTGGAGGAAGAGTAGAAGAATGTGAAGGAGAGGAAAATACTAATTAGGGTAGGTAGTCTAACAAATAAAAAATTGTTAAATATTACAGTACTGATTAAAAAATATATACAAAAAGTTAAGGGGCCTAGTCGGGAAAAAGCTTCGGATAGCTGTGTCACTCTCTAGAAAGTTTTTATACATGCGCCGCTGAATAATTTTGCTCCTGACTATATCTTCACTGGACGTTTTATTCACCGACTTCATTGAGGTGCGATTCCCGATAGAGGTAACACTTCCTTGCTCCATTTGTAGTGACAAAGATACTTATTTAGAAAATTCATTTTAACCAAATAGTACGGAACAAAAGTTTGAAACTTGCTGAGCATAATTATGAAGATTCATTCTAGAAGATACGTATGAATTTTACCTCGAATTTTACCGATTTATATCATAATTCAGGAGCTAATCAGGTTCAAATTTCACTTATATTTACAGTATAAATTTTCCCTATATAAAGTGAAAATTAATTAAAATAGGTATACATGTATCCTCTAGTACACTTTCAACTACTGATCCTCCTAATTTGGTGTAATTTGACCAAACCGTATGGAAGAAATAAATTTTGAAAAATTACCTTACAAACACTGATTCGATTAGCCCTCTTAATAACTGAAATTATGAAGTAGGTAATTTTTGAAATGGTAACATATCCCTCAAGAATTTAACATTTAATAATTTGGCAGACAATAATTCTACATATTTCCGTATGGATACATTACGCATTCCAACTCTGTAAATTATTGTTTTTCTTCCAAGTAAATAAAACAACATTTTCTCTGGCTGTATGTTAGCAGATGCCATCAAATATTTTTCTTTGATGGCCTATTACCGATACTTCCGTAGCCATTCTGGTTGAAAATGTAAAGTGAACTGGTAGAACATAAATCAAAATATATCGATACAAGAAGTAGCGTGCAATGTAAGGAGACCGATGTGTCAGAAAAATGCAAAACTTTACGATGGAACAAAGTAACAACACCTGCTACGCTCGTAAAAATCAAATCAGGAACGCTAACTGGGGCAAGAGGAATTATTCATTTTCCAACAATATCAGAATTCTACTACAGCGTATTACACCAGAGGATATTATTAATTATTGATCCGAAACGACATGACAAAGTCTTCGTTCAAATTGAAAGTAATTGAATTTTGCAGCTATAATAAATACTTTAATTGGACAAAATTGAATTAACAATTAATTGTTTAGGAAAGGCTTATAGTTATTTATTTAGTTTTGATATTTAATGTTATTGTAGGCTTTGATGAGATTGAATAAAATCAAAGAAACACGTCAGCTGTAATAAATTGTATTTTTTTTTTGTCCAAACAACCCAGAAATTGCCCATTACGTATTATGAATAATATTTAAAGACTCATTGACTCTTCTAATAACAATGAAGAATATTCCAAATATCGATTATTATCTGTTTATTTGTATAGATTATTATTATACGTAGCACAATGTTTGTTTAAAGAATCCCACCGTTAATTATATAGGTTAGGTTAGGTTATTGTGAGTGGGTCCTTGTGGACCCTCCACTGCGGCCATTAGCAGGGTTTCTTTTCCAGAGTCCGTGCATGAGCCATCCGGTCGCCTTAACGAGCCGAATTCCCACGTCGGTTCTCTGGAAAGAATCTTGTGGATTCTAGTACTGTGAGGTAGGTTAGTTGTATTCTCAAAGAATTTCCTCCAAGATCCCCTTTTTGCTCTTCTTATTTCTTTGTTATAGTCCGTTAGAGCGGATCTATATAGGTCCCAGTCGCCCGAAGCTTCAGCTTGATTAAAGAGGCGTCGAACTTTTTTCTCATTTTATCAAAATTCTTGTTCCACCAAGACGCGCCTCTATTGTCCTTTTTTGTCTTCAGTGAATAGTTTTCGTGATAAGCTGAAACAATTGCGTTTCGGAACTGTTCCGCCGCAATTTCGGTTTCATCACGATTCCTGATTATGGTGAGAGTAGATTGAAGGCGAGTCTGAAGGGAGTGTTTGTACCCTTCCCAGTCTGTGCACTTCGGATCTCGATATGTCATCATAGGTCTTGGACCAGCTTCTATATTGAATAGAATATGTTTGTGATCTGAACACGAGGGTTCAGAAGATACTTTCCAATCGGTTATCTTGTTGCTCAAGTAGTTTGAGCTGATTGTGATATCTAATACCTCGTTCCTATTTCTAGTAACAAAGGTTGGTTCAGAACCAATGTTATTCACAGTTAGTACTTCACCTAATATATATTCAAAAAGTGACTCACCTCTTTGGTTAATGTCCGTGCTATCCCATGCTGTATGATGGGCATTTGCATCACATCCAATAACCAGGTGGATATTGTTCCTTTTGCTGTAGGCGATTAAATTCCGCACTACAGTTGGAGGAGGTTGTTTATATACAGTCTACTCATATCACTACCTTCCTTTTTCTATTTCTAAAAATTGTATAAAAAATTTGTATTTCTATCTGCCAGAAAATTTTTATTAAAATTATATTATAAGTATAGCTCGGACGGAGGTTTCGTTTCCCAGTGACGGCTCTTATACAGACATAATATTATATTGTTTACAATATAATATTATTTCTCAAGCAACAAAATACAGAAATTTACACATGATAAAGCGAATTTTATTTTATTTTGAAACGTTAATATGTACGTACATTCGCTTTATTTTAAAACGTACTGTATTAAATAGAAATGTAATAGTCTCTTTTACAATCGCACTGTGGAAATTCTAGGAATATACGTATACCTGCGCTCAGCGGGTCAACTGGGAAGAGGGAGACCACATGGATTTACTGGTAGTGATAGGCAACGTAATTTTAACTTGCATGTAGGGTCTTCGTCAACACTTATTAATTAAGATATTAATGATATATATCTCCGAAGTGCGCAGTGGCCTGTCGGAACTTCAAAAAAAATTACCATTACGGGGTGAGTTAAATTTCATATGTACTTTATTTTTATTTCCATTGGAGACATATTTTAAATTGAAACAAATGTTCATAAGATTTATCTGTATTTTGTTATATATGCTTTTACGCAGACATGCATAATTTTCACAATATACAGGATGTCTGCCAAAAGTGAACAAACTTTAAATAAATTGTATCATATCGTATACTATTCCATTTCCACTTTCGACACAAAGAAAAATTCAAAAAAGAAAAGAAAAATACGGATTACTTATTTATCAGATCTTTTTGAATCACCCTATATCTTTCAGCATGGGCCCTATTTATTACCAGTACATTTATCAGCTCTGTTCCACTTTTTACTTTTACAATGATGTCATGTATTAACTCCCGATATCACAGGTTTTTTATAATAAAGATTTAATTTTTTATGTGTATCAAAAAGCATCCTTCATCCTCGGAAAATTTTTCCTGTCATTCTAGTTCAACTTTTTCAGTGAAATAATAAAATAGTCGAGTACTTTTCATTAGGTTTAGTATTCTGTACAGTGGCGATTATATTAATATTCCATCAGCGAAGTCTCCTAACAAAACAACTCATGCAAAGTACGGTCGCACTAAAAATTAAATTAGGCTCAGGCATAGACTTATGTATAGTCGGTTCCGAGGATAGCTTATATAATGGGTGGCTCATTTTCGGTCGATCGGATTTTGCAATCAACTGTTTACTTTGATACATGGAGAAAGATACTAATGATTTTATGTTATAAAAAAATACATGTTTTAAAGCAGGACTTCCACAGAGCAAAATAAAGTGATTTTACGGTGAGAATGTCTTAAAAACTTTGCGCTTAACCGCTTCCTAAAGAAAGCACTGCATTTAAAGCGGCGAAAAATATATTTACAATAATATTATTAAAACATGGCAAATCAGACGGATCCCAGTAGCGTCCTATGTAGATACATGCGTTCCTGATAATTCAGATTGTAGCATTTAAAAATGCCAAAATATTCATTAAGAAAATAATGTATTTTAATATACAACAGTTCATAAATTAATTTATAAAAATATTAAATCAAGAATTCATGCAGTATATATGGTAGTATTTCATTAATGAAGATTTCTCATTATTTCTGATCTCATACAAATATGCAGATATAAAAATGTGCATATTTAATGGTGCAACGTAATTTCCTATATATTATATATAAATATTAAGTAGTCTGAAGTTAGCTATATATTTTTCATAAAACTTTCATATTCCTTAAAACATTTAATAAATTTAATTAAATATATTATTTTATATTTTTACTGTTGGAATATCACTAACAAAGTCTAGTAAATATCGATAAAATCAATTTCTAGTAAATTTCTAAAACACTTTCAACCATATGAATGGTTGAAGTGTAAAAATGGAAACAGAAAATAATAAAGTGCAGCACAGTGCAAAGAAGAGAGGAAAGACTGGCAGAATGCAGGAAGTCATAAAGAAAATTCGATTAGCGTCTCACGAAGAAGGTAATCCATGCATCAAATTGTTTTGAGATGATAAACAAAGAAGAACGCGCAGTTATTTTGTCTCATTTCAACAATCTGCGTACTAATAATGAACAAAACAATTTAGATTTGTGGTTTAATCTCAGTCACACCGGTGCAAAGTAGCAGAAATCGAAAACCTGAGCCAGAAGCGACATTCCATTCCATTCCATTCCATTTCTAAGCATACACGGAAAACAAAAGGAAAATTGCTACATTTACAAACATCTCTTAAAAACAAAGGCGTAGCTCCAGAAGATCAGAGGGGAAAACACATGTCTTTAGATAAAAACTCCCGAATGCGACGTATGAACGTGTTTCTAATCACATAAAATCTTTCAAAGGAAGACTGTCGTGTTACAGTCTGCACGATTAAAAGATGTTTCGTCTTTTCAAGGAAAAATTTCCTGATATTGTAGTCTTGTATGAAACGTATCGTAATATTTTCAACACAAAATTTTGATTATCCCCGCAGCGACACTTGCAGCATTTGTGATAAATTTACTGCTGAAATTAACAGACTCAAAATACAAGAAAATCCCGAAGCGACAATCAGTTACAAATTGAAAATTAACTGCATCTAAGGAAGGCGCAGACTTTTTTATGACAGAAAGAGGTCTTCAAAGAAAAAGACAAGAAGTACCAATACTTTTCTAGTTATTGCAATGAACTACCAAAATAATGTTTATCTACCAAATGTACCGACAAATGACGTTTATTACCTCCCACAGCTATCAATGTATAGTTCTAATATACATATTCTATCTACTGGGACATCATTCTTTTACACATATCCCGAATTTCTTGCTAACAAAGAGGCTAACGAAGTTTATTCTTTTTGTCCGATTTTACTATGAATCACGTTGGCCAAGGCATAGTTTTAGTGTTTTACTATCTGTGGCGTCTCGAAAAAACACTGAAATTGTGAAACATTCAGATAATTTTAGTAAATACGTTAATACGCAAAGATTTCTTTAGATGAACAAACAATGTCCTTCACCGCGGCTTTAGTTATACTGGTTCTACCACAGAAGAGTAGGATTCTACTTTGTCTCGTATGCACCGCCCAGCAAGAGCCCTGACGCAATCGTTAACTTTTGTTCGGAATTCGTAGTCAGACTAGATACACGAATAGCGGTATGCGCAGTTTACAGTTGCCGTCTGAATATGAAGTCAGAACGAAAGTTAAAAATTGTGTCAGGGGCTTGCTGGGAGGCGCATATGAGACAAAGTAGATTTTCAGTGTCACTAAATATGTCACAATTTATGTTTCTTCCGAGACACCACACTATAACGAAAAATATGAGAACAGTACACAATCAAATATTGATTCTTTTTTAAACAAAAAATAATTCTAAAAGAATAAATTAATATTCTCATAAATAATCAAAAAATAATACCAACTCTAAAAAAATAAAATAATACGTAAATAAATAAAAAATAATTCAAATTAGATGCCCAAAAAGATCTTCTTCTTGAGCAAGGCAATATCCTAACCTACTGTAAAGCCCTTTCTGACATTCATGCTGCGATCGCCCTATCGTGCTGACAACAGAAGGGCGACTGTAAACTGCGCATACTACTAGTCGTGTATCTAGTGGTCTGGCTCGATCTGTATGCATAAATGTAAGACGTAAATCTTAAACCGGCACATCGCACTATGGGACAAACAGCACATTCGCGTCTCAAAAATCTATAACTTTTTTTATTTGTTGACATAGTTTTGCGAAATTTGGTACACAAGGAAGCTATAGACTTTATAAATTGAAGTAACTTTTTTGAAATTCATATTTATTTATTTATTAGTTGACAAAGTTAAATAACTTGTACTCACCTTATGCTTATCCACTCAGTTTAATCCAGAAAAGTCCTTATCTCTATTAATATAAACAGCTTTCCTGTAAAAAAGACATAATTTAGTCAAATTTTACCCTTAATACATTCATTCGTATTTCTCTACTTATTCAATTTTTTTTTCTTAATTAGGTTAATTCGCCAAATATAGTAATAATAATAATAATAATGCAATGTAAAATTTTTTTATTAACGTGTTCGGTAAAACGCATATTACTCACGAATATCAAACCTAATTTTCAATGGTGTCTTGTTTATAGTAAGATGGACGTTACTTTGTATTGAGTTTTAGAAATTTCATGGTGAGAAAAACATAACGGCGCCTTTATCTTAAGTTAGTTTAAAATTGTTGTTTTTTTAATAGGATTTCAGATCAGCATTAAGTTTGTTTGAAACTGCATCAATATCAAAAAGAAAGTGATAATTGTGTATCATCCGCGTAGGATACTTTTGAGTGTTTCACATGTTTAAAAATGTCGGTCGTATATATTAAAAAAAAGAATTGGTCCCAAAACAGAACCTTGTGGAACCCCTGATGTAATGGGACAGACAAGGGAATTTTCTTCTTCGAAAAGAGTGTTTTTATTACTTTTTTCTCTAAAACCAAAAAAGAATTTCGAATATGACGTAATAACATAAATTGAAGCTAATTAAAACCTTTATAAGAAAATATTAACACAATTTATGTACAGGGTGAGGTAAAAAAATATTCAAGGAAATTAATTTTCTTTTCGTAATAATTATTAAAAAGAATTTTTTTAAATCTCCCTGTATGTATATTTAAAGGCTTTAAAAATATCTACAATTTGATGTGTCCAACATGGTCGTCGCTTAAAAAAATAAGAAAGTTACGAGTCTAGGGAGTTTTAAGTGGCTCACCCTGTATATATATATATATATATATATATATATATATATATATATATATATATATATATATATATATATATATATATATATATATATATATATATATATATATATATATATATATATATATATATATATATATATATATATATATATATATATATATATATATATATATATATATATATATATATATATATATATATATATATATATATATATATATATATATATATATATATATATATATATATATATATATATATATATATATTATATTAAATTTTGTTATCTATGTAAAAATTCACTAAGACAAGTACAAATCCCATCAGGATATACACAGTTACTCAACGAGAAATAATCGAAAGCTCTGTCCAGAATTTGTAAGATTAAAGAAATGCCAAAACAGCTCAAATTTCATGGGAAACAAATTTTTTAACGTGCTGCCAGAATCCGTAAGATCTCTTGAAATAAATTTACTTAAGTCTAGACTAAAACAATATCTAATATGTAAATGTTTTTATACTTATGAGGAATTCTTAAATAATAATTTTTCTGATATGTGATATTTTTTAAAATAGTCTGTCTTTATTTTAATTGTGATGTTACTTACACTCTATATTATTGTTGTCATTATGCCCTATATGTATTGTTTCTTGTATGTAGATCATAAGATTATTGACCCGTGTAAATACTTTATGTATATTAACACTGAATAAACAATTCAATTCAGTTCAATTCATATAACACATGTACTGTGATTGATTATTCGTTAGTTACTAAGTCAAAATTTCCTCCTGTTTTCGGTAATGTAACTAAAATTCAAAGGTACATTGTTTAAAACATCAGTGGCTGAAATAGTAACAAATGTGTTTTCCTTTTTGTTTATGTACCATAACAAAAACAAAGGAAGCGTCGTCGCCTCGAGGACGTAAGTGTCATTTTTAACACGCTTTTATTAACACGCTTTTCTTAGCTTCACTTGTATGTTTGCTTGTTTGTTTGTTTGTTTGTAACCGACTCTTTGGACTCGATTTTGACCCACTTTAAACGGACAGATTTAATTGAAACTTTGTACACTTACGAAGAACCGGTAACAATACAATAATTTGATCAGGATCGCCAGTCCTTTCCTCACGTATCCTCTGCGCGAGAGCAAGAGGCTTAATATTGTAAGTATATTCCGTGATTCTCAGTTCGGTCGTTGGTCGAGCGGGCAAGTCTTAGTCGACGCGAAACGACGGACTCCTCGGGCGTGAGTTCAAATCCCATGGCTGAAATAAAAAAATATATTTTTTTTCAGAAATATCTGTTGGATCGTAATATGTTATAATATCAGCATCAATAAGCAATATAAATATAGTTTAAAAAAACTACAAAACACGCTTTCATAGCACATCAAACTAAAAAGTGAAAAATAAATATAGTTTAAAAAACTAAAAAACACGCTTTTAAAGCACATCAAACTAAAATAAAAATAATTATTAATAAAACTGAAAACAATAATAGAGAAAATACTAGTATTATTGTGAAAAAAGCGTGGGGGGCTTTGTGCCATATTTTTCGTATATCGAGCAACCCACGCTTTTTTCACAATAATACTAGTATTTTTCGTTCATTATTGTTTTCAGTTTATATTAATAATTATTTTTTACTTTTTTAGTTTGATGTGCTTTAAAAGCATGTTTTTTAGTTTTTTAAACTATATTTATTACAGCATTTCTAGTCTTTACATAGGCTTAATAACAAATTTTGTCACCTGGTGCTATTGGATTCAAGAATGAAGTCAAACGATGCGGTGTTCTTTATGCCCTAATAAACATCAAACTCCATATGCTTGTTTAATTAGCGTATTGTCATTTAATATCGTTAGATGCATGTCATCTAATTTGAGTACGATGTGACGAATGTGTACATTACACACAAATAGTTCATATCAAATTAAATCATTTATTTATCAAGTTACGTACAAAATACAAGTGGAGCACGTCGCGACCAGTTGGTCAATATGTACGAACAAACAAATTGTGACAAAATTACATTAATTATTAAATTCTGCTGTATGAATTTTGGCAACAATTATACAGCAGAGTAAGACAAAATTCAAAACTTTTAGGGCTCTTCGAAATAGCTTTCTTTCCTTTTTGAAAGAACGTCTCAAAAATTCGATCATTTAACATGCAAATCAAATGTCTAACATACAAAGTTCTTGCTTTCAAAAAAGTACCATGGAGTTGTGGCGCTCCACGCGTTTACAGAATTAAAAAATATACTTTAGTTTTTTGAATAATTAGCCTAGGGAGCTTTACACGGAACACCTCGTGTATTAATTACTATTTATTTTCACTATTTCTAATTAATTATACAGGGTGAGTTTTAAATGCATAGTTATATTTTAACTCTCCAATATATTTCGTCGTATACAATTGATTGGCACTGTCAAAAAATTTTTTTGAACAAAAAATTAATTTCTGATAATTTTTTCGTCCTCCGGTAACTGACATTTTGATAGTCACTGGATAACTTTGTAAACGCCATTCACAGAAATGACGTAACTGAAGGCAGTGTTGCCACTGCCAGAGTTCGTCATTACAATTATCCTATAATTGCATGCATTGCATGAATTGCAAATTTTGAATTTTTAAAAAATATATTACCCTCTTGTCACGGACATTTTGTGGGATGATATTAGACTTATTTAATATCAGGGTAGATGCCGCACCAACACAAATGTAATAGTTTATAAAACATTGAGCTTTTTTAAGAAAGCATGATATCTGTACGCACTGGACGAAAATAAGAAATAAACCTCAAGGCAGCCAAGACGCGATTGATTAGTCCTTTGTGGAGAGCGACACTTGTCACTTGTAGCTTGCTCTTAAAATAAAAGATGTTAAAAGTATCTATTTATCTATTTTACCTTGTAAAATGAGGTAATCCTGAGACTTTTTTTATAAATAAACAGAACTCGTCACGTAAGCACCAAATATTAAAAATATGCAATACTTTTTCTGTGTATTTAAAATTTTTATTATTGTCTGTAATTTATAGTTAAGTTTAATATGGTTCATTTCTAAAAATGAATCAAAGTTGAAAATAATCATTTTAAAAAGAACGAAAAAGCAGATTTGTTTACTTACCTAATACAACAGTTACTACATGAATATATCATATGGGCTTGACGTTTGGATAGCATTCCATAGCCGTTTTGCTTGACTAGCATTTTCATCTATTTGAAAATATGCCTTTAACATAAAATCCAGCATTAGAATAATAAAATTAGTCATTATGGTTAATCACTACTTTTCACAAAATGAACCACCAAAGGAACAAATTATAACTAATAAATTTCGGTAACATAGTAACTCAAAACTACGAATCATAAATTTAATCACAAAAAACTATAAATAACGGTATTAAACACATTTTTGTAAATGCCAATGCAGACAGGTACGCGAACACTCGCGAACTAGCATTAACACTGATTTTTACATGGGGTGTAGTGTTGCCAGATGTGTGAGATTTTCACATAGGTTATAAATTTCATTATAAATAAATCATGATGCTTTTCAAAAAATTTCTATTGACCTAACTGACGGTTAATTTAGCTAACTGAGCATTGAAATAACGGGTCTTACCATCGCAACCGAAACAACAGAAAACAGCAAAAGACTATTATTTATTTGGGCTTGCACAACTAGCGCTGTTTACGCGAGGTTCCGATTTATAAAGATCTACGTACACAGTATAAAATTTAATTCAGTTTATTCTTTTTTAATTGAAGAACTGACCGAGGTCGGCGCTGACGACCTAAATTTGACTTTTGTTATTAACTTTTGCTAATATAGGTGTAAAATGGTAGACATTTTTAAATAATAGTTTTATTACTTAAAAAAAGTGCAGGTACCGAAGGGAAAATAATGGTATACATACTATGAAAATGGTATGTCTGGCAACACTGTTTAGGTGCGTGGTTAGATGTGTGAAGATCATAGGTTACATACGCCATGCTAATATTGCAGTTCACATTATGGCGTGGTTGAATTTTTATCATGTAATGGCCTATCCCGAATAAAGTGCTGTATTCTCAAGAAAAAATGAATCTATTTTATAAGAAATGACGTATACTATCCTCCTAACCGTCCAGAGTATTATGGCGAAAAAAAATGCAAACTGATAGGTATGACCAGCGTAAAATGTGACAGAAGTGTATGAAAATACTGCAAACTATTTCCCATCACCTGATTGTTATTGTGTTGCACCTTCAATGTATTAGTATTAGTAGTATTAAAATAATAGAGATCTGATTTATTCCTTGAACCCCTACACTTTTCAAATTATTGTAATCTCAGAGGATAAGTACCTACTTCCTAAAAATAATAATCCTTTGAAAAAAATGAGATGGGAACATTAAATTCCTCTCGAGATTCCTAAAAAAGTTTACTATTCATCGAAAAATTTAGTTTTAGTTGTACATTTCATATGAAACTCTTAAAAAAGAAATGTTGATTGGTGCAAGAAAGTCAAAATTGTACATTTCTCATATTGAAAGGTATTTCAAAATGTTTAAAAATTATTTCAAATGGAGCAATTAATCATTTAAGTAGGTAATTATTTCATCCAATGTTATTATAAATTCGGGTATGAACTTAATGCTAGGGCTCGGTTTTTTAACGTGGGTTAGCTAAACTCACACTTTTAGAATTAGAATTTTTTCAATTTTACAATTGTTTTGAAAGCGGTTATAGCAACAAATATTTTATGCTCAAGTAACTTTTAGTTGAAGTGGTTTGTATTAGAATCTCATCGATTTTTGTGAAAATATAATGCTAGGTAACCTTCAATTTATGTTAACTCACGATTGTAAAATCGCGCCTAGGTGAGAGAATTGCATAAGATATGCGGCAACGTTGCTTCAGTCCATTACATTATTTTAGCTAAGATATAGAATGTTTCCAGTAACCAGCAGCTCCAAAACAGTTTCATCATATTTTTTTGAAAGTCGATAACTCAGTTACACGTGGGAATTAAAAAAAAATGTGTCAGAGGGTTTCTACAGATGTCAAGAATCGGTGGTTTAAATATAACTACACACTTAAGACTCACCCTGTATGTAGAGGGTGATCATTGTAAGTGTTTCATTCGATTTTATTGCTTATTTTTACCAAAACTGTACTTATCTATTTTTTTTCCGAGAGAAGAGAATTAGAAAAGAAAAAACAATTGAAGGTGAAATGCAATGTTATAGCCGAAAAATTGAAAAATACATAAATTGACATCCTGTATATTAATGTGGAAATGGACATGCGACATTGCATTGGTTATAATCATTAATAATTATAAATGCGTATCACATACGTAATTTTCACATCTGGTTTAACCGGAAATTACCGCAAATTTTTTTATTTTAATAATAATAATAATATATAATAATAATATTTATCTATTGCCCAACAGATAAAATCCAATTACAGGACAACTTACAAAAGTGTAATATTAAAACAGTATACAAGAAATGTAAAAAAATGTAAAAAACAAACGAATAATGTAAATACAATATCATACATATTTTTGAAAAATGCCAATATAAAAAAAATTACACAAAATCACAGATGTAAATACAGTTCAAGACACACTTAGTAACTATTAGCAAATTAATACAAAATAAATGCATCAATAAAGTTGGAGTATACTTTATATCATTTAGGTGAGATTAAGAGAAATAATTATTGGCAATACTCATTAATTCTTTGAAAGAACAGTGGTTAATATCACATAAATGGGATATTTTGTTAAAATTATCACTCATAATATAGATCGGAGATTTAACAAGCATGTTGGTTCTGGATGACTGAGATAGAATGTCTGATTAATTCTTAGGTTTGGTCTGTGAATTTGGAAGTTAATCATTGATAGTATGACTGGTGCATCTACAGTATTGTGTAATAATTTTTACAAAAACGTAAGACTTGATAATATTCTCCTGTGGTCTAAAGTTTGTATTTCAAACCTGGAGGTTAATAAATATTTAAGAAATACATTTAGATTAGTTTAAAAAGATTCCTTTCTGAATTCAGAAATATATAATATATTTTCATTATTTTTCTAATTAATAAGATATTGGGGTTTAAATTTAAAAGAATACAAATAGTCCTACGCCAACGTTGTGACAGCGGTCACAACGTTGTTGGCGTGACCAAATTACAACCCAATGTAGCATATTGGGTAATTTTTTAAAACAAAGTCTATAAAAACATTTAAATAACTAATATATTTATTTCAAAAACTAAAATAATTCTATATATTTTATTTGCAACAAAAATTACCATTTTTCTACAAACATAGGGGAAGGCATTTGATCAAATTCTTCTGCATTTGCTTAAAATAATGAATTTGTTGTTAATTAAATCTCTTTTATATAAATTGGTTTGAAATTTTAAACTTTGAAACTTCATACAACTTGCAAACATTGTAAAAAAATTTATTTTACTGATCCACTGCCAGTACACCAAAGAATCGTGTTATGGTGCAAATTTTGTGTAAAATTTAATTCATAACGCAATTTAAATGTGTAAATTGCCATACAATCTGGAAAAAAGCAGAAGTTCCTGGATTTTAGTCATTTTTTCCTATAAAGTTAGATACAGATAAGGAAAATGATGCGAATTTTGGGGAAAATGTGCAAAAGTGAAATGGTACACAAACCACCAAATCGAGAAAAATGGACTTTTCTTGTTTTCCTCTGTACCTTTCATTTGTTTCCATAGAAGCTATATTTGTGTTATTTTAAATTTAAACCCTAATTTCTTATTAAATATGACAGTTGAATATATTCAAGTGTCAATTAATTACATGCCAAAACTTCAGGAGGTTATTCCCTGCAACATTTCAAGACGAAAAGTTCCTATTAACATATGTCCTAATATGCTTCGTTATTGAGATACAGGGTGTTGAATTTTCAATTTTTTCTATGTATGATACATTTCTAAAGATAATTCATTCAAATTTGGTCTCTACAAAACTTTACAAAAAGTGAGGACAAAACTATTAAAACTAAGAAGTAAGCACAAAAAATGGTCTAAAAAATCATAGCAACTGTTGGAAATGTCCTCTTCTTGTTCGTATGTACGTATCAACTTTTCTTCTTATCGACTGACGTACCTTTCAAAAATTCCTGGAGTGTTTCTTATAGTTTGGTATTGAGTTATTATGAGATTTCTTAATTCTTCTTTATTTTAAGTAGGTGTATCGTAAACTAAAGTTTTAAGGTGCCCCCACGGAAATAATCCAAACTGTTCAGGTCAGGGGACCTAGGAGGGAATATCTGAGTTCCTCCTGGACCTATTCAAAGATTGTTATAAGTTTGATCTAACATTCATGCGTCAGAACACTAAAATGTACAGTTGCACCATCGTGCATGAACCACATCTGATTTCTTAAAATGGGGATATTTTCAAGAAAGATCGGATGATCCTCAAGAAAGTGGGTGGGTAGGATTGTCCATTAAGTCTCCTTGGAAGAAAAAAGGGCCCTATGAGGTAATATCCAACAACTCCAGCTCACACATTCACTGAAAATATGCTCCTGAAAATTTAACTTCATAATTGCATGTGGGTTTTCGTCTTCACATAAATGATTATTGTGGAAATTTTTAATAGCATTTAGAGAAAAATAGATTCATTGGTAAATAATATTTGACGATCAAATAAGGGATTTTCAGCAAGTTTTTGAAGAAACTACTGATAGAAGTTCATGCACAATGGAATGTCACGAGAGAGTAGTGCTTGAAATCTTTGAATGTGATATGGGAATAACAGATTCTCAACGAGAATTTTCCAAGTACGTACATAACAAATATTCAGTGTTAACGACATTTTTCTTTGAGATTTTTCCAGTATGTTCTTCATCTGCGTTTAAAACGGTGTCCTCGATATCTGGAGTTCTCACTGTCGGATGTGCTTCTGCAAAGTTGTTGTGTTTTTTTGCACTTCCGGTTTCATGAATCCGTCTGTGAATATTGAAAATATCCTTGGATCAGGTATTCTGTGATTTGGGTATCGAAATCGCTCTTGGTATATCCGTCTAGCTTGAAGAAAATGCCAATCGGCAAGCCCGTATGTAAGATATATGTCCGCTAACTTGGCATTTGTAAAATTCACCATATTTTTAATAACAATTATTCTTAACTTCTTATAATTATTATTTGTCGAAAAACGCACTTGAAAAGACCTTAAAACTTATGATGAAACAACAAACAATTCAACAATAATTAAACATGTATGTATGACATAACAAATTAAAGAAATTATCAGCCTACTAAATTGGATTACTTATTCAGAAATATGACGTTTTTTGCCAAATAACTCCTAAACGGTGCAAAATAGGAAAAAAATACAACATAACAAGAAGTTTAAGAAAAAACAAGAAAGTTAACTAAATGAAAACAGTGTCGCCATAAAAAGAAATACGGGGGATTTTAAAGGAATCATGAGCCCTAAGAAAAGTATCACCCTGTAGATTGTTGCAAAAATCAGTAAAGCTATTTTGTATATACTGTAACAATTAGTATGTACACTAAATTTGAATCTATGATCGTTAAAAATATACAAAATACATGGAAAAAAAATTCTACAGCCCGTACCTGCACCTCAGTAACGAAGCATTTTAGGACTTATGTTAATAGGAACTTTTCGTCTTGAAATGTTGTAAGGAATAATCTCCTGGAATTTTCTCATGTAAATAATTAACACCCTGTATATCATCAAAATCAGAAAGATATTTTCTTTAAGCTGAGCTGGAAATGAAGGGTATAAACTTAACTTAACTTAACTTAAACCGGACGTGAAAATTATATATGTGATACGCATTTATAATCAGTGGAATGTCACTATTTTCGCATTTCATAAAGGGTGTCAATTTTTGAATTTTTCAGTTTTTCGGTCATAACTTTTTTTGTTTGACCTTCAATTGTTTTTTCTATTCTAAATCGGATTTCCTCAGAAAAAAAATATATAAGTACAGCTTTGAACTTTATTCCTAGGAAAACAAAAATCAAACCATGAAATGGAGCGAGGCACTTAAAATGATCACCCTGTACATCTAAAAATGATCTTAGTTGTCCGCTGTTATATTATCACATCGATTTCATTCATTCACTTCCTATGGATATTTTTTTATGACCAAAATTTTAAAAACGTTTTAACTTATCGATCTGATTAGTGATTAGATTACTCAATATTTAATAACCTTAAAAAATCTCATCGATAAATTTACCACATGATGTCGCTATCCAAAGGTTTGTAAATAGTTTAAATTAATTTAGCCAAGTTAACTTAGTTGTTTAAACAAAACAGGCTAGAAAGGCAAATGTTCCTTGGCCCAAGGTTAGTGGTGTCCCCCTGTAATTAACAATTAGGGTCGTTTCTACTCTCCTAACTGTCGGAACTTCGTATTGTAACTTAAACAAATTACTTAATTTCCGTAATAACACCCGACAATATTACACTACGCACTGCGGGGGGTGTATAACATTGTTTAACATGTAGTTTCTAGCCTCGTAATTAAAAGGGTGCCCCATGTTTATTTTAATAATCACAATCGATGTAATAAAATCTTTGGATATAGGATGCTGGAACGTGTTTATTTAGCTTTACAAACGTTATTAAATAAACATAATAATTGTTCAGAATGTCCAATAATTTACCAATTAATGATAGAAGCAATTTTCAAACTATTGTCTCTTACTGCCAAAAGTATATTTAGACATTCTTTGTCTGAATCTCCTATGCAGACTGCTTTGGTTTTGTAAATACTAATTTCAAATACTTTCCACCCAAATTGAAAAAATCAATTGGTGTTAAATCTGGTGGCCTCGACGGTTACTATATGGGTTTTCTTTTTCAACCTACCTACGCGGAATACTATTGTGCATCAATTATTGAACAGATAGAGCTTAATGGACTACGGTGTGGCTCTACTAAAAGTGGAGTAACTCGATGTTTACATGCTCACCATTTTTAGTTTAAGAAAGGTCCGTTACCAAAAAAATCCACTATATTTTTTAATATTTCCTATTTGCTTATTGCTACATATTAGTGATTGATCAAAACAGTCAAAACAAGCCAATGAAAAATAAGTCATAAAATTACACTGTGCACACAGAGAGAAGGATAGTGGAAAAATCACACTTGAATCCGTACAAAAACTTTTTTCTTGGCGTACTTCTTCATGGTTTTAGATGTCCATAATAAAAAAAGTTATGTCTCCTTTCATCGCATTATTGTTTCTCTAATTTCCGCATAAATACAATTAACTGTGATCTGTAGTTAATGCCGTCCAAGTGTGTTTGAAACGTATTCTGTGGAGTTTTTGAACAAATATTGCAAGACATCATTTATCACAATCTAATAGACCATTGGTATGCGCCAAGCTGGCTGCGTCAAGTCGATGTTGCTACAGAATTAGGAATAAGCCAAACAGTCATTAGTAGGCTTTGGAATCGGTTTTTGGAAACTAATTCTGTACAAGGGAAAGATACAACCAAATATTTATCCAAACCACAGTCGCTTTTAGAGGAGGCAGTGTTATGATATCGGGAAGACTATGAGTTGGAGAACACACAGATCTGTACATCTGCAGGAGAACTATGACTGGACAAATGCATGCCAATGATATTGTCACTAACATCATGATGACTTTTCAAGCTGCCATTGGCGAGGATTTTATTTTTTATTGATGATAATGCCTACCCCATTGTAGTAAGCAAGTATTCAATGACCAAAATTGATCAGGACTTTCTCCAACCGCGTTACTCTGACTAGAATCCCATTGAACATATCTGGAATTTATTGGGTAGGTCACTTCAAAACCACCAACCAGCTGCAGAGAATGTTAGGCAACTGTCAGATATTCTTCCCATTTTGTGGGCACAAATTCTACAAGATGTGATCCACCACATCATCAGAAACATGTTCCAACGTATACTTGAAGTAATTGGAGTGAGGGGCCGGAATACGAGATATTGATGATAGGTTTAAAACATTGTTGGTTACTCACGGCTAAACACAATAAAATAGTTTTTCCTCGCTTTTTCATTACCAAAAATTATGCAAAAAGGTTAATAAAGAAGTTCTCAGTTCCCCCATAACGAATTCTTTTCCTAGTTCTTTCATGAAATTCTGAAATATCCTTAACTTTCTATGCACAGTGTATTATTAATAATTACGGTGATTTAATTACTGTGTAAGTGATGATGTAATTTTATTACTTAAATAAAAATATTTTACTAGTTATAACAACACATAACTTTTAACACTTTTACATGAATTTTCTGTATGTCTCCAACTTTTCCTTGTTTCTTGATTAACTTATTATTACAAGGAGGATCGAAAGCTGGTAAAAATAAACTTAGAGAGAAAAACTCTTTCCTACTTTGGGGGAAACTGATTACAATAAAAATATTCATACCGTTACAAACGTGATACAATCCTAGTTGCATAAATGCATATGATATCATTTATTGTTTGAATTTATTGGCCACTCTGCACAACGAATACGTTATAAATAAGTACTCCATTTACGATAAACCCGGAAGCCTTGAGAATATATCATCAAAATACTACCACCGGGCACTATTCGCATGAATAATTTTGTAAGGATAACAGCTATTTACTATTATTACTTGAATATCTCGATAATTGCCTGACAAAGCTAGTTGCACCCCTAATGGACTTTTAGAACATTGTTTTCCTTGTTTGCAAACTGGATACAGCAACTAGTCAATAAGGGTTGTGAGATATTGTTAATAACAATTTTATTATATTTTAATCTTTCCTAAACATGTCGTAATAATAATAATAATAAAAGTACAAACGGCAATTGGCATAGAATTCGTTTTGATATGAATAAAGATATATCTTGAAATAGTTAAAAAAATCTAGCATGGTTTAGATGACCGTTACCTCATCTTTAGGGTTTAGCAACATTGTCGGAGTCTGAATCACGTCATTACAGCTAATTTCGTAATTCCCCGACTTTTTGTATGTTTTGACCACTCTCAAAATCTTACCAATACCACAGGTGAATCGAAGATCATATGGAAGCGATACAAATTTCGAATTTTCGGTCGAGAAATTTCGAAATGTCTCTTTAAATTTACGTTTCCTAATTATTTTATTAATTAAACATATTCGCAGCTATATCCTTAATCAATGCCTCTTCTTTTCAACCCTCTCCTTATTGAGGGGGAAGCTTAATAGGCGATTAACTAGAAAATTATAACTCGCCATTTTGTGTTGAGCACAACGGTGAGAGTCATAAGGAGTGCTGATTCCTTTTCTGTATACCGGGTGTAACAGGATCATGGTACACCCTCTTTTCACCTTTATTTTTGAAGATAATTGATTGAAATTTGGGATATCTGATAAACAAAATAAGCGGCACTTGTTGACATACAACTGATTTTTTTTATTTCCGGTTTAGCCGGAAGTGACACTAACTTTCGATTTTTAAATGTAACACCCTGTATTGCATTTTTGAATTCTGCATAGTTTTCTGAATCCAACGATACTAAATAAGTGATAATTCAAACGTCAATATTTTTTAAAACATGATTTTTAGTTTTCCACTTAAGTGTGCCATGACGGTTCCAAAAATACTAAATTACGTGATTTATGAGCAAATAAAATCCAGCAAAATGGTTTTTGGGGAAAAACTCAATTTTTTCAAATGGAACCATATTGGTACCGTGGTACCATTTATTAGTACTATTAATAAGAAATTTATTCATGAGTCATATTAAAATGTGCGATAAATGCAAACAAAATTACAGCTAAGAGAAAATAAGAAAATACAATTTTATTCTAATTACCTTGTTATACATAAGGTGGCTTTGGAATACAAGAAATGAACACAAAACATTACAACAATTGATCAAAATGCTGTCCATTATCGTCAGTGCACTTCTGAACTCGCATAGCTATTTCTCGAAGAACGTTCGCCAATTGCTGGGCCGTTATGCTATTAATTGCGCGTCTTACTCGTAGCTCCAGGTCTTCACGGGTTGTAAAGGCGGTTGCGTAGACAATATTTTTTAAATGACCCCAAATAGAGAAATCAAGGGGTGTTAAATCAGGTGACCTTAGAGGCAACCTCACAGGACCATTCGTCGAAATTACATTTTCTCCGAATCTCCGTTGAAGGTAGTCAATTACTATCCTTGATTTATGGGGAGGAGCGCCATCTTGTTGTAAATACATTCCCTGTCGTAAATGGAAAGGTGATTCAGCTAAACTATCCTCAATTTCATTTTGCTGAAATCTCAAGTATCTGGCACCAGTCAGGGGTCCTTCAAATATTATTGGACCGATTATTCCAAGCCAAACATTGAAACCGAACCGCACTTGAAAGTTACTCTCCCGTAATAAATGTTGATTTTCTTGTGACCAATATTTTGTATCTTGTCGGTTAAATAATCCCAAATTTGTAAACCTAGACTCATCTGAAAATATAATCATTCCCAAAAAATCATTTTTTTGATAAACGTTATTCTGCAAAATCCAATTGCAATATTCCATCCTACGTTCGTAATCATTTTCGTACAAGTGCTGATGCAATTGGTATTGGAAGTCACTTGTATGTCAAAAAGTGCCGCTTATTATATATATATATATATATATATATATATATATATATATATATATATATATATATATATATATATATATATATATATATATATATATATATATATATATATATATATATATATATATGAATAGTGGTGAGAGGTATGAAACTTCTCATATGGTCTGAATGCTACTATCCGACCGACATCCTCGATGTCTCTGTGGCGGATAGCGACTTGCATCACAGCAAGTACCGAGAGCGGCGACCCCTAGCCCAGGTGGACTAAACTAATGTGATTAAATATGATTTGAAGGAAACAACTACTCAGCGGGCAAATACAATGCAGGTCGGGGTATTTGCCCGCTGAGTAGTTGTTTCCTTCAAATCATATTTAATCATATATATATATATATATATATATATATATATATATATATATATATATATATATATATATATATATATATATATATATATATATATATATATATATATATATATATATATATATATATATATATATATATATATAGGATATCCCAAATTTCAATCAATTATCTTTAAAACTAAAGGAGAAAAGGGGTGTACCATGATCCTGTTACACCCGGTATATCAAATTCGAACTTACATTCACACACATCTGAAAATGGTAGTTGTCCAGAATTTTCAATTTCATATGTGAATTTAAGTGACTCAAAATAACTATTTGATTTAGTAATCAATATCAGTGACCTTTGTATCAAACACTGCAAAAATAACATTCACATACCTAAGCCCAAACCTTGGGGAAATAATCGAATTCGTTTCTTGCTTCTGTTTTGAATTTATTTATGAAAAGACTGACAATCAATAAACGTCAAAATGGATCAAAATTTCACCTTCTTGCAACTAGATATATATTTTTGCCCCATTAAAGAAATCATTGGAATTAATCACATATTTCAATGATTTCATTAATAAGGTAAAAAATATCCAATTGCAACAAAGTAAAATTTTATTCTCCTTTGACGTCTGTTCATTGTTTTCAAGTGTTCTGATACCACAGAATTTGGACTGTCTTGAAGATCTACTCAACTCAAACAATCTCGTTCAAGATGCAGTAAAAGAATATCTTCGACTCACCAAACTTTGTACGAAACAAAATTGTTTTCGATTTAGTGATAATTTTTTTGAACAATATCAAGGAACAGAATCAAAATATAAGCAAAATAAGAATTCGAGTATTTCCCTAGGGTTTGGCTTAGGTACGTGGATGATATTTTTGTAGTTTTTGATACAAGTTACTGATATTGACAACTTCACATATGAAATTGAAAACTTTGGACAACTACCATTTTTAGATGTATTAATAATTAGAAATAGTAAAAATAAGCTAGAATATGACATATACAGAAAATATAGCAGTACTGTAAGATATATACTTAATGACTCTCACCATTGTGTATATAGACAGTATATTTGACATAAGACAATTGTTTAGTACAGCTATATTTATTTTCAATTTTAAGAATACAAATGAGACAAACAAAACAGAACTTAATTACCGGAACATATATAAAGAAGGACATTGTCAACAACAAAAAAGTAAAAAAAACCGTAGATTAAAAAAAATTATCTTATTCCAAGGCTGTATAATATAATACCGAATTATATATAAAATATAAAAATGTTAACTTAATTAGGAAAAAAGTGAAAATTTCGATAACATCAATTCCTAAAAATAAATTAAAAAATATCATTTATTCGGATACTTTATTGTATTTAAAATAAGCACTTAAGAAAAATAATAGTATAAAAATGTATTAATTTTGCAATAATATATTATTTTATTATACATGTTACTTTGCTATCCAAAATTATAAACCTAATTTATTAGATTTTTTTTAGATATATAATTCACATGTAACTAGCAATGCTCAAATTGTGATTAAATTTTGAATATGACTTTAACTCCCGATTGTGAATAAATCCATATTATGACCTTGTTGTGATTAAAACCTCTACAATTACTTTAACTTCCAATTATGATTATACAAATATTATATTATATTGCGTGCACCAAATTTAGTTTTAAAAATTCAAGCATAAGTATATACAGTGTGGAAATTAAGTATCGCATAAATTCGGTGGACGTCCAGCGACATTAAATGAAGATGCACAACTTGATGTGCTACTAGAAATTGAAAACAAAAAAAAAAATTCCCAATTTAATGAATTTTTATTATTTGATCTTTAAGACTGTTTTTCTCGATTTTTTTTCAAATAATAACATATTGAAAATTTTATACGGTCGGAACCGGAATAAAAACTACTACCAAAATCAATAATAAAAAATAAATGACAGGAAACTGAAAATAGACTGAAAATATTTGCTGAATTTAAAATAGCTATACCCCTTCGAGATTTTTTTCCAAAAAATTAATATCAACGGAATTACTGAATTTATACGTTACTTAATTTCCACACTGTACATTAACGTTTTGAGTAAATAAACATATCATTATTGTGCTCAATACAAAACGGCAAGTTTCAATTTTCTAGTTCATCACCTATTACGCTTCCCTCTCAATAGGAAGATGTTTGAAGAAGAAAGGCATTGATTAAGGATATAGCCGCGCGTAATGGATATTTTGTAAGTTTAATTGATAAAGTAACTAGGAAACGAAAGATATTTCGAAATTTCTCGACCTTTCAAAATGAATGAGGAAATCCGAAATTTGCATCCATTCCATGCGATCATCGATTCACCCGTGGTAGATTATAAAGATATATTCATCGGGCAATAAACTACAACAAATTTTAGGCAATCTAAGACTGAAGAAGACAAAACTGAAACAAACAAAAAGTCGAGAATTTACGATATTTGTTGTAAGGACTATAAACAGTATGTTGGACAAACTAGACGTTCAATTCAAACTAGATTCAAGAAACATATGGCTCATCATATGGTAGAACAGATAAGTCTAGTGTTGCCCAACATGCATTTGAAAACAATGATAAAATAAATGGTAGAAATTTAAAATTAATTATGAATGGAATTTAAAAAATTTAAAGAGCTGAATGGAAATTACAAATTGTAAAATTAGTATGAATAGTGACAGAGTGCCATGCCCATATAGTTAGCTCTATTGGTTAGTAAGTCACGGTTCAGCGAACCGTAAATAGTTTCGGTATAATTAGGATACATTGTGAGCATATGGTTAGTTTTAATTATCTCCAGATGATGCCAACTTGCTTGACAAAACGCGCATCAAGTGCAGTATATGGTGTTTTGTGGAAAAGCACGTCAGTGTTAGCTTCACATCAAAGGTTTCAGCACACTTCAGGAAACCTACTTTTATCATTTACGAAATAAAAATTCTCCGATATCCATAACTATTTTTTTAAGTATTGTTAAACCTAATTTAGGTAAAACATCTATTAAAAAATTAATTTGCCAACTTTTACGAAAACTAAGTTCTCGGTCGATTTTAAAATTAGTAATTAAATAAATACTTTTATCTGTATCCGTGGCCATGCGTACCAACTGCATTTGCACAGGATATTTCGATAATAGAAAGTTGCAAACCGTATAATCATGTTATGTTCATATTATGCTACAGCGAAGGGATTTACATCCCGGATTAAATTTTGTAAATGCGCAGATAAAATTGCCTCTACCAAGGATATCGCCTTAATATTCTTCGTATTTTTATAGCATTTTGTTGTCAACCCTGTCAGCTTTTTCCGCATTGGAAACTGATGCCTGCGACTAAAAATTCAATTCAATATACGCTCCTCGATTATGTGTAATTTGATCGACACGTTTGAAAGAGCAACTGGAAAAATCAAGTTCAGTGTTTTTGTAAATAAAGTAAATTGATTTTACTACATTAGTTACATGGAATGTAACAATCATCTACGAATGTATTACATTAAACAACTAAACACGTTTTTAACAAACTGAATTTAAATGGGTACACAGCCGGGATTTCATTCATTCATTTTCATTTAACGGAGTTTCCGTGTTCAGTAGATTTTACACTCACATTTTATACAATGCACTGCAGTTGCATATATGTTTATTTAAAAGATTAATGATTATAGCTGTAATAATTCTTTAAATCGCTATACACACAAACACATTCTATGACATACAGGAGTTACGACTGTGTGTACTTATTTGACGTATAGTCTAAATCAAGTTAAAAGTTCCAGTTTCCTTTCAAAGAAAATACAATATGATTTATTGTTTTGTATAAAACCTGTGGAGTAATTGAAGGTAAACTGTATTATCTCCGTCCATAGATATATGACATTTATTTCTACTGATTTGTTTCATTTCAATCTAAAAATTCTTAAACTATGCAGACTATAGTCAAAACATAAAATATTTTGTATGAATATAGTCAAAATAAGAAAAATTGCGGGAATAGATAAAAAAGATAAAAAAAGTGAATCAAATAAGGAAATGTCACGAAAAGGTGAAGCTAAAGTTAGTTATAGCAGGAGAAATCGCTTTAGTGACGGGACGTGAGGGGGTAAGACACTACAGAATGCAGAACTGGCTTTATCTGTATTGCTCGCTTGTTTACTTTTCCAATGTAGGTTTTTGTAGCTTAGCTAGCAACAATTTACCAATTGTAGAAAAAAAGTATTAACCTAAAATAAAAGTATTGAATTAAAATATTGATTACACATAAAGGAGTTACAGTATTTAAGTTCGCTTAATATATATTGTTACTACCTAGCAAGAGCCGCGAGGAGGTATGAACATTTCTTGCCAGGAAGGGATGGTCATAGAATACTAGTACATAATAAAGAAATTATTTAAAAAGTAACAAGAAACCTTTAAAAACAAAATAAAAACCAAAAATATACTCTCAAAAAGTAACAGAAACAAATTATTACTATAATAAAAAGAGAAAAACGTATTTTTGTCAAAATGAAAAAATAGTATATTGATCAATGAGTGAGAAAGTTGGTCATTTCCATGAGGATGAAAGTTTTGCGACACAAGCCGAAGACGCGTGGAGCAATTCATCCGAGCAGAAATGGCCAATTCTCACGAGTTAAACACTATACTTATTCCAATCGTATTAAATAAAATGGAAAAATATTGCAATTATCAATTTATTATATTTTACAATATTAATATTAATAGTTCCATAATTGATAATACTGAGAGGCGGAGAATTTACATCAACATTGAGATTCTTATTAGTCATCACATTTGTGTTATTTGCGGTGGGATTATTATTGTTAATAGCACTAAGAATCTTATTTGCAGTAGCCATTTTGTTTTTCATCGAATTATCTATGTAGCCCTCGGCTACAGTAGATGATTTCCAGCCTCCGTGTCTCTTTAAAGCTATTATATCTGCTCCTGTGTCTATAAGTATTGTCGCAGATGACCTGCGGAAGCTATGTCAGCTGTATAGATGTGAATCTGGAAGTTTCAAAAACGTTGCTACCTGCTTGCCCTTTCCACTCGATTTATTAATTCCAATTTCCTGCATAGTGCACTTGCCCTTCTAATATTTTAAAAAGAGAGCCTGTGTTGCATTTGGTGGTCTGAGACTTATATAGTTTTATACAGTTTTAGTTTTTGTTATTGGAACTATCACAAGCACAGAACTATTTAAATATTCAAAGTCGTCAATTTTCATCGCCTTCAATTCACATGATCGAAATGCTCCCATTACCCCCATGATGAAGGAAACCTAAAATCAAATTTACCACAATTTGCCTATCAGGAACTACATAGGTATACATTATTACCTTCATAGTAAGATTCACTTTGTCTGGTGCATTTTTTATAAAATTATCAATCTCTTGATCTGTGAAGGTTTTGGACTTTTTAGCTTCAATTTTGAATATTGTTCAATGTTCACTCCATTGTTTAAATTTAAAGAACATCGAATATATTGACCACAAAGTTGAGGAATTGTATTTAGTTTGTAGCTCACCGAAATAAGTCTCGGAAAAGGAATTTAGCGTCTTCTTCTTGCGCTAGTACATAAAAGTGGAATAAGTTTGCTCATAGTTTTTCCTGGATCTTTCAGGAAGGAGACTAAGGGAGCTTCGTTTCGCAGCGTTCACTATTTCGCAACAACATCATTGAAAATCACTAAAACTCAATTACAAATGAAAAGTTTTGACAAATAACGTCAGATTGTTCACAGATGAGTCCATTTTTAAAGGGTAGGTCGGACAACAGGATGTGCTGAGAAAGTGGAAATGCCGGCTTCTCATTGGTCGAGAAATGTTGAGAAAGTAAACTTTTCTACACAGGTTGAAAAAAGTTGAATTTTCTAAATCGAAAACTATTGGATAATGGTCAGTTTATTTAATATGATTGGAAAAATAATATTTCTCAAGCACTGAACTACGAAAGCACAAAAACGGAAATAAATAATACAGCGGGGCAATAAAATTGGTTGACATTTTCTAGATACATCAGTCCATCCTTTTTGACGGTGTCATGAATATCATACCAAGTTTCATCTAGATAATATATTGGTACATTTCCCTTTTGAGTTCTTTTATCTCTTCTAGATATGAATCTCGCCAATCTACTATTCGTCTGCTTTCCACAATCGCCATGCATTTATTAATAGTTTGATATTTATATCCAATTTTTCTCAGCCAAGTTCATAAAGTTCTTTTGATTTATTTTAGATGATAATCCATTTCTTTTAGTTTTCTGTCTACTACGTCAATAGTTGGGATTTTACTTTTCTAATACGTATCGTAAACTAAATTTCTCAAAAGTTTTGCTAACGATGGATCCAGAGTTATCGATTGACCGATATCGGATTGTTGGTTTCTTACAAGCGCACCTTCTTTCACCAGATTGTGTATTGTGGGAGGAGAAACATTAGTCAGAGATGCTGTTTCACATAGTACATCTAAATCATACAAATTAGAGTCATTAGCTCGTCGCATCAAAAGATTATAACATTAAAGCAAATTTATTACGCTTGCTCGTTTAAATGTAGCCGATTTTTTCTTACTGAAAACACTGATAAACTTTAGATGATATTTTACACAAGTTGTTGGCTGTTAAAGTTGAAATTATTTCTTCAATAAAAAACAGAAAAAACTTTATTTCCTATTTCTTATTTCTAGAGGACTTCCAGCCAGGTACATGAACAATTTATCCTACGTTTCGTCCGAGTTTTCGGACTTTTTCAAGGTTAAAAGCTAATATAAATTTACTATTTTAATTTCATTGTATGGGTGGATTTTATTTTGTTTTTCACTAATTTTTTTATTTCATAGGTATGTGATGTACGTGTAGTTCGACGAGTTAGGCAGAGAATCAGGAATTCTGAAAAACTGATAAACTTTGATTTTCTTTATCACTGTAATCACTATAACTTTCATTTTCACAAACACAATAAGATGTAGACGTAGAAGCCTCCTACAGTTAAAACGTTTTTACATTAAATACGATAACCTTCTTAAATTATTTTCAAAAACACACCAGCAATTAAACAGATATAAAATAATTATGCTAAACAAATCGGTAACAGAATTAAGTGCGGACCTGACTATATCGATTTCTCATACTATAATTTATTATTGTTGCTGATACACACCACAGGGTGTTACCAGTTGTTCTACCAAATCCCAACATTATCGTAACAACCGGTATTTGATCAAAAATTAATTTTTATTTAAAAAAATTATTAACGATTCAGAATAAAATTAACATCAAACTTAAAATATCAGGTTATGATGACGCGATATTTCTTGTGGGGTGTGTATAGATATATTTGTGTAGTTTATATTTTAATCGTTTGATTAATATACATACACATTTCAGTTCTACATACTATTTTCATGGCAACTTATTTACTTGAATTGTTCATTATATAGTATTATAGTGTATTACTAACATTAAATTTCCTTGTCAGATACCGCAATATATTAATTATAACGCCAAATGAGGAAACATTGACTAATTCCATTAAATTCCATCCAAAATACCTCAAAGCAATATTGTGTTCCTTACCTTATTTCACTTAAAATCTTAACGCAAAGTTAGTCTAGACTTAACACAATTATAATTTATGGGAAACATGTCTACAAGGAAATGTAGATTAAGTATTCATGTATTGTTTATTACCACTCATTTAATTGATTTTAGACTGAAGATATAGATGTGAAAATAATGGAATGTATTCCCAAACTGTCACATTAAAATGAATATAAGTATATTAGATGTTTCTATGAATTATACATACGTTTTTAATTTTATTGAGAGACGAAAGTTGAGAATCTGTTTATAAAGACTTTTTTAAGCAATTTCCATTAAAAAAATCCATATTAAAAACAATAATGAGGAAATTGAAACCAACACCCCTTCAGTTTTAGACCGCAAAGAAAATTAAGTACATTTTCTGTAATGATGAAGTACATTAATCAGTACAAACACTTACGTAATACTGAGAAAAATATTTAGAAACACTTTTATTTAGAAAAAGTTGAAAAAGGATAGGAAAACAATTTTTTATTAACTTATTTGAGAAATTTAAGACAACTTGGAAGATTATCGGAAATGTGTCTGATAATTAAAAAAAACAAATGATGTCATTAATTTTCGAAAAGATCCACACAACAATCAAATGATTTAAACAATTATTTTGTAAATGGAACAGGTGATTTGACAAAATACTATTTATTATTATACTTAAAATCAAATCACTAAAAGACGAATAAAATTTATTGATGGAGACTCCCATAGCCATTACTATAATAAATTCTTTTTTAATGGGTGTTGGCTTCTGGAGTTGTTGCTTTTATGGTGGATGGCATTCTGTACTTTCCGCTGCTTGCAACACTGCATTCCTATGCAAACATACATACAATTTAATTAAATTACGGTAGTAAATTAATCGTTTTCTATTATGTGTTTTAAAGTATACCAGTCCGCAGCACTTATTGGCCACTTTGTCTTTACAGTGATATTTATTTAATAATTTAATATTCGCTAAAGCCCTTCTAATAATTTTTAATTTAATTCCCAGTACTTCGAAATTTTCTCAAAAATGGAAAAATTTACGTGTGTGTCCAGTGTACAAAAAGGGGGAAAGAGTGACATAACAAACTATAGGCCCATCACTGTTATTTTTAACTTCGGGAAAATTTTTAAAATTTTTCACGGTTCTATGTACACTCACGTATCTGACTTAATATCTATTGATCAGCATGGCTTTATGAAGGGTCGATCTACAGTAACGAACCTTGTGTGCAAAACGTAATTTCTTTGCGAAGGTCTTGATCGTGGGGTCAGGTAGATACTATCTACACAAACTTTTCTAAGGCTTTTGACAGGATTGACCACGGTACTTTGATTTCTAAACTTGACAAATTTGGACTCTCAAAATCGTTACTTATTTTAATACAGTCATATCTAAAGAATCGACATCAATTTGTTCAGTACCGTGGTCATAAATCGAATATCTTCTTGCATAGATCTGGCGTGCCACAGGGTTCTATACTAGGACCGCTCTTCTTTGTAATGTACATTAATGATATTTCTGAAAGCTTGGATACTAATGTTCACTTCTTCTTGTATGCAGACAACCTAAAAATGTACCGATTTATTGATAATGTACATGATTGTGCAGAAAAACCTTGGATACCATCAATTCCTGGTGCATCAACAAGTATCTATGCTAGCAAGTGTAATGTCATGTCATTTGGCCGGAAGCATAATCTGTACGTGTGCAATTATAATATCGATAATGTTGTTTTACAAAGACCTGATATTATTAAAGACCTTGGCGTGTATTTTGATCCTAAATTGTCATCCAATAAACACGTCGAAATGGTAACTATTTCTGCTTTTAAGAGTCTTGGCTTTGTAATCAGAAACAGTAAAGATTTTAAAAATGTCAACACTCATCGTTTACTCTATGTAACATGTGTTAGATCTCGCCTTGAATATACTTCAGTTGTGTGGAACCCAATTTATAATGTCAATATATTACAATTAGAGAATATTCAGCGTCAGTTTTTATAATCTGCAGTGTACACTCATGAGGGCACTTACCCACCTATTGGATTTCCACAAAATATATTGTTAGAAAAATTTAACTTGCCAAGTCTTGCCAAACGAAAAATATCGCAATCAATAATTTTTCTATATAAAATTGTTAATAATCGTCTAGATTGTATTAAGCTATTAAATTAAATAAATTATAGAAATTACATAAGTACCCAGAATTTCTGCTCGCCATAACAACTTATTTATTTCACACATACCAAGAACTAATATTCTCTTGGCCTCTCCAATACATCAAATATATGTCGGCTATGCTAAAATTGAAGATGAAAGTGTAATTAAAAACTCTGTTTTGCGTCTTGATGTTTTGTAATGTACTGTATTCTTTATTTATCTGTATATGTATGCTTATGTATATGTACAAGTGTATATTTATATGTGTATATACAATTCTATATGTTTTGTTCGTATATATTATATATTTAAGACATTTTTTGTAACATTCAAAATTGTTTATTGTGTATTTATCTTTACATAATTTCAGTGTACGTAATCCTGTAATTGGGCTCCTGCTTGTTGGATTTTGTATTTAAATAAATAAAATAACACACTTAACACATTGTATATCTTCATAACATGATTGGTACTTGAAAGTTATGTGCCGGAAAATCGGAAAGTGTGGTGCTGCAGCTGTAAACGGCGAACGTTTTTATTATAATCGAAGCGTTTCCTTATAACGTTTTTCTTAATAACCCTCAGCTAAAGCAATATTCCGGTCATGCAGTAGCTATTAAAGCGTTAATATTTCCTAATTTCCTTAGATCCTTTTCGGAATAGGTAAAAGGATCCTTGATACAGGTGAGAGGATGCCGTAAAAGGACTTTTTGTTGTTGCCTTAATATTAAATTGTTAGAATCACCTTGCAAATGAGGTTTAAAGTATTAGGTAAAAAAAATCAAACACTCCAGAAATTTGATGTCATATATTAGAAGATTAAATTTCAGTTATTCTGAATTTTAGTGCATATGTAGTAGGAAACACATTAGAGTTTATACTTCAGAGAAAATGTTATATTGGCGTAGTTTTGCAATGATATACATTAATTTAGTTTGAAATTACCGTCCACTTATTAAGATCAGGAGCAGTTTAAATCAAATTTAATTTATTTACAACAATAAATTTCAATTAAGTTGATTTCCACCCTCTCCGGGGCTACAAACACCAATTTTCACAAATTAAACTAAACAATTAAAAATAACTAATTAATACTATTACGCTAAACAAATAAAATGTAAGATCAAACCTAAAAAGCGTTAAAATAAAATTTATTTAATAAAACATAAAATATGAATAAGCGGAGAAAAGAGTTTACCCAAATTGTTATGTGGTTGTAATGTCTATTATTATTATATACCGCTAAGAACGGGAGTAGGGTCTAAAGTGCTCTGGGGGGCACGAAGAATTTTTTACGTAAAAGGGGTGCTTTTGCGCACATTTTGCCCTCATAATGTCGGATGGTTTGCCCACGCGGTTTCGCGGGGGTGGGGGGTGAATTTTGAAATAATCGTGTTTTAGAAAAAAATGGTTCCCTCAGTGCAGATATGGGACGACTAGACGAGTACAACGCCGTCGAGATCGCTTCGATAGCTCTTCCCGTCGCCGAGATATAAGCTCCGGAAATCCCCCCCCTTGCCGCCCAATGAGCAACAAGAGTAGCGTGCAGCGACGCTCCGAGCCCCGTTTTGACCCCGTGGGTGGCCATGGGGGCGACACAAGATGAAAAAACTTCCATCTTGACCCACCCCCCACCATTGTGGTGCGCGGAGGGGGGTTGCTACATCCCCCGAGATGAGACGAGGGGGGTCGCGACCCCCAAAATACGTTCGGGAACGTCGTGGCCGACAAAAAAATATAAGAGTGCGGACGCGTACGACGCTTAGTTTCGCCGCAAATCGGTTGCACTCGACGGCGTTTTCGCGTTTTTTTTCAAACAGATGGGAAATATAGTAAATATGCAAATTAAGGAACGCGCTTTCGTGGGGGGCCGTCGTTCGACGGGAGGTTTTTGGAAAAAAGTGGAGGGGGAGTGGATGTCGGGGAGGGGGTGCTACTTTCGGAACGCGCCTTTTCGGCAAAATCGCGGGGTGCGTGTCGTTCTGCGTCGCGAACGACGCAAAAGAGTCATATGACCGAATTCGATCCGACGTATCGTAACGGCGTGGCGGCCGTCGGCGCGCCGAAAATTTTCGATCGACCAAAAAAAATAGTAAATACGCAGATGAAGGAACGCGCTTCCGTGGGGGGCCGTCGTTCGACGAGAGGTTTTTGAAAAATAAATCTAGCGGGGTGAGGGGTCGAGGAGGGGAGGCTAATTTTGGAAAACACCTTTTCGGCAAATTCGCGAGGTGCGTGTCGTTCTGCGTCGCGAACGACGCAAAAAAGTCTTATGACCGAATTCGATCCGACGCGTCGTTACGGCGACAGAGGAGGATGCCTTGCACAGCGCCAAGGGTGCGCGTAGCGCACGCTTAACTTATGCACATATCAGAATTGGATATGGGGGTTAGTCGTTCAGGTCCTCATACTGTTCACCCGCATATACTGTTCACCCGTTCTCACTTGTTGATACTATTATGAACATTCCATTCATAATGCAGAAGCTGGAAAACATTTCCCCAAACGACTTCATCCTTATCGACGAATGGTTATGGATATTAATTTGCTCTTAGCAAACAAGATCTTTGAAACCTAATCATGGTGGTAGGAAAAAAGGCAACGGTAACAGATTCGACAAGAGGGAAGAATACTTGAAATAGTTGAGGTGAATCCTAGAATTAGCACAAGAAAAATTGTGTCACATGACGATTCATCGCGTTTTAAGAAGCAGTCTGTTATATCACTATCATTTACAAAGGACTCAGGCGATGATTCCCGGTACCTCATATGTAACTCTGCTCACTGTTTGTACAGAAATACATTTGAAACCATTTATTTCATCCTTTTGTATTATTTACGGGTGCAGCTTGGTAACCGAGTGGGTAAAGCACTTATTGCTATTTACTCGGTGCCGAATATCGATGGTTCGAATCCATCCCGAAGCAAGTTAGAAATTTTATTTGTAATTTATTTCAAATTAAAATGGGAGGGAACTGTCGATGCCCTAGATGTGGTTCTGACTTCACAATAAACTCTAGGGTCTCGTCTCTTTTTACTCAACACAAAATCCTAGGATTTTCTGGGAGTTACTTCGGTGACTTCTGAGGCGGTTAAGAAAAAATTTCAAAATATTTCAAGCTGGATTTAATGGGGATGGCATTATAAATTTTCATAATAACCACTTACAGGCCGATGAAAATCCTCAAGGAGTAATAGAGTCGAAGCACCAACAACGTTCTTCAGTTATTATATGGGCTAAAATTGTCGACGATTTTTTAATTGGTCCCATTGTTCTACCCAGAAGGATTAATGGAAAATCTTACCTCAGTTTCCTCAAAATTATTTGCCACTTCTAACAGAGAATTTTCTACGAACAGTATGTTAACGTAATTTTTTGTGCACTCATTTTCTATTGATCGTATAAGGACATCTCAATGAAACTTATTCTGTTCGATGGATAACCGTGGGGGACCGACAGGATAGCCATCTCGCTCCGCAGACTTTAATCCGCTGGATTACTACTTATGGGATCATTTAAAATCTTATGTTTATGCTGTTCCTACTTCTAATGAACAAACTTTTCTTCATAGGACTGAAGAAGCATAAATTTACTTCCGGACCTGATTGCATTCTTGCCTTCTTACTACGTGACTGTGCTGCCATTTTTGCAAAACCGCTTACAATGTTATATAATTTATCTCTAAACTCTTCCAAATTTCCATCACAATGGAAATTGTCAAAAATTATCTCAGTTTTTATGAAAGGGGATAGATCTGATCTTCATTACCTTCTAATTGTGATAATAAACAACTTTGCTAAAGCTTTTGAAATCATTTTACACCATTACATTTTCAACCATGTAAAATATCAGTTAACACCATTACAACACGGATTCTTTAGAGGCCGTTCGACAGTTATAAATTTATTCCAGATCACAGAATTTATATTAGCCTCTATAGATAAGGATGTACAAACGGATGTCATTTATACTTACTTCTCTAAGGCCTTCGATAGACTGACCACAGAATACTACTAGAGAAGCTTAATATATTCGGTTTCTCTGACGCTCGTGTCGAATTTTTCAGCTCTTATCTTGGTGATAGAAATCAATATGTTGCATAATGTGGTGTTGTTTAATGAAATCCTTGCCGCATCAGCAGTTCCACAAGGATCACATTTAGGCCCACTCTGTTTAATTTGTTTATCAATGACTCAGTAGAAAATCTGACTTTAAATTGCCCTCTCATCGCTGACGACTTGAAACTATATTGTAACATCACATCTGAGAATGACTGTATCGAATTGCAAAATAACCTCAATAACATTAATAACTGGTGCATGAGAAACAAATTACGATTAAACGCAGCTAAATGTAATGTTATGACCTTTACAACTAATCGTAATATTGTAATATTTGATTACAATGTAAACAATCATGCACTCTCCCGCCCTGACAATTTCTGTGACGGGCGTGATATTCGACAAAAAACTTGCGTTTTTGGATCACACTGACCATACTGTTTCTAAAGGTTATAAAATACTCTGCTTTATTATAAGAAATTCCGCAGTTTACAAACCCTAATACTTTAATATGTTTGTACACAAAGTATGGTAAAAGCGCATCTTGAAATGCCTTAATAATTTAGTCCCCTAATTACGATGCACATTCTCAAAATCTGGAGCGAATTCAAAGGCGGTTTTTAAAAAATGCTAAGTTTAAAGTAGAAGAGACTTATCCTGCTATTGGCTAGCCACATGCTAATCTTCTTAATGAGTTCTCGATGAATAGCCTTGAAAATCGCAGGTATAAATCGTACTTAATTTATCTCTATAAAATTTTGCAACATCACATTGATTGTGGGAATATTTTAACTGTGTGTGTGTGTATTATGCTTATATGTTTGAGTACATAAGATGCATAAGTGTAGATATATATGTTGTAAATCTATTTAATATTTTGTATATAATTTGGTTAATTTTCTCTTGTACAATTATTTGATGTTTTTTTGGTATGTTCCTCTTCTGTAATTGGGTAATTTACCTTTTGAATAATGTAATAAATAAATAAATAAGGGTGCCAGCAAATTTGTCACATTCCAGGAATCTTTGGTATAGTGAGAGGATTTATGAGACGACCAATTGAAAAGTGTATTGAGACACCCCTGCGTCATTTCGAATACTTGCGTCGATATTAATAATAATAATAATAATAATAATTCAGAAAACTAACAAAAATTTCTGTACGTCTAAAAATTCAAATTTCACGCTTAAAATATTCAATGGCTGGTTCAATATTAACGCAGTGAAGAGGTTCTTGGTTTTTTGTCAATAATTCGTAGTTGGGATAACTCTGTGATATTTCCTTTTTATTTACACGAAGCAACATTATAAATAATCACTAATTGTGGTTATTTATTCCTCTGGAACCCGATAACCGTTAGAAGTATAAAGAAACAATTAAAAAAAAGGATTTTTCATTATTTCTTAACAACAAAATAATTTTTTCTAATGACTATTTAATGCTTTTTACTGATTAAAATAAACGTAATAACCAGTACGTAAGGATGAATTTCTTTTCAGACTGTAATGAAACCCACGAAATTGAAAAAAAATTCTGAAAACTAATGCTTCAAATAATAGGGTACCTTAACTTTTCAGCGAAGTTTCTTTGAGAAGGCACAGATGTGAAAATACCACATCTTAGTAGCTGTCAGTATCATTTATTAGAAAAGAGTGGCCACGACTAGAGTGACAAGGGAAACGTCTCAAAGTGTTAGTAGGATCATTAACTTCATTTCTGAAATCGGTTCAAATCGTTACAATTGAACGCTTTCTCTTATCTAACTTGACCAAATACATTCGATGAAATATATTATTGTCGGAGCTAAATAAAAATAAAAATCTTTCTAATGGAGAAAAGGGAGAATGCGGTAGGAATTTATCTCGAGGAAATTAAACCGAATTTATGCAATGATTTCATATTTCAGTTGAAGGAGATTGTTAGGGATTAGAAAATAATATTCATCAGCACTTTTACTAACTTATTGTGAAATTTTTACAGTTTATTTTTTGTGCTAATTATAATACATCGTTAATTAAACCAATTTCGTCGTTGTGGTGGGATTCTTTTGTTTTATTTTGAATTTGAATGTATTCTATACAGGGTGTCCCAAAAATTCACACCATAATCATAGAATATTCCTTACGTCAGAATAAAAAAAAATGGTCATATGATGGGTACAATAACGCTTATTTTCCGAGATAAAGAATGATGAGAGGCTATCAGAAAATGAACACTATTCTGTTTTAACAGAAAACGATATTTTGAATTGTGACGTTCTTTTTTCCCAATAAAGGTAAAACGTTATTTGTGTCGCCCAACTTAATATTCCTCTAATATTATAGTTGCCTAGAAGGTTAACCATTACCTGGGCAGATTAATAAGTCATTTTACTAGCGTGTGAGTAAAATGCATTATTTGAATAACACAGAGTTAGTCCTGGCGTGATTGCTACCGCAAAGGAACTCAAATCGTTAGGTCAGCCTGGTTTAAAACAGTCTGTCTTCAGAAAAATGCAAGGTTCCTCTGGTTTTATGGTTACCTAGAGGGTTAACCATTATCTATGCAGAATAATACTATATTTAGCTAGTGTGTGGTTAATGGACGTACTCCTAAATGACAAAATTTAACTGCAAAAATCGAAGCCCTCTTGGACATTAAAATTTCAAAACCTTTATCAATGATAAATAAACATTCAAAATTAAATACTTAAAACAACTAACAGAAATATTTACTAAGTATCCAAAGTAATAAAATTATATTTTAAATAAAAATTCAACTGTCAATAAGTAAATACTTAAAATTAAATATGGAATACAACTAGCAAGATTTTCACTAAATACTTAAATTAGTAAAAATTATATTTTAAATAAAAATTCAAGTCAATAAATAAATAATTAAAATTTAATACCAATGAATAACCGATAAATATTGTTTTACTCTTAGAGTCCAGGTATTACTTTATTTAATATCGGGATCCTACACTGCCCTTTCGAGTTCAAGGTGTGTGAATTTATACTATTTTGAAAGAGTTTTTTGCCAAAAAGCAGTGTGGTTCACAACTAAAGGGCCCCATTCACATTGAGATCTGTATCGATACATGTTGCAAGTATCTGTATCGCGATACAAATCTCCATATGTATTTGATTGACTCAGTATCGGTGTATCGGTATCAGCTGGTATCGCCGCCTGTTTCACTGTCGAGAAACTTCGATACCGCGCGAGTGCAACTGATACGAATATCTACTTGTCGCAACGTGTATTTGTCTGTCTCTTGTATCGCGCTAGCATACATCAATATATTATTATTCTAATAATAATAGAAAGTGAAATAGGTAACGATGTCGGCAGACAGAGACTTTTGGGAAGACTTTTTTAAATATTTACAAATTGTATCCGTGTTTGTGGAATTCTGCATCGAAGGAATACTCAAATAGATAGCTACTTAACCATTGCTTGGTCCATATTCTCTTTCTACGCCTTTTTTCCTTTAAAGCTTCCGATAGTGCTACTGCAACTGTCACCATCACTGGTTGAGTTAACATTTCGGTTTCGCCTTTGAAATTGAAATGGAGTCTCATGATTCCGTTTCAGTGTGTATATCATGATTCCGTCTGAGTGTGTATGTGGTACTTGATACTAGATACACATCTCAATGAGATTTGTATCGATACATGTATCGATACAGATCTCAATGTGAATGGGGCCCTTAAGAGAGTCAAACTGCTCCGGAATGCGTACAAAAAGTGCTTTATTTCTGCTTGTGTTTCGGGCTAGCGGTTTTTTCAATATAGATTGGCATTTTAAATGTACAATTTAAAAATGAATTTAATGTATGACCTAATTCATATTTTATTTGAAAAACAAAAGCATTGGTCTAAACGGCAAAGTAATTAGTAATTTTCATTCCTTAGTTAATCTTCTAACTGAAAACATTACTATGAATTATTTTTGTAGTGTTTATTAAACAAATTAATTATTCCTATTTTAAGTAATTATTCGTTAAACAGTTATTTGTAGCGGTTCGGGGGTTTAAATACTTGACACCAATAAATATTTAAATTATACAAGATGTACGCAAGAGATTTATAAACAAAATATCTGTAATACATAATCTTAACTGCATTAAATAATGTTTAGGTGTTGTTGAATTTTAAATAACTGTTATTAGCAATATCAGAAATACATAACGTTCACTAGAAATAAATGGGAATAACTATTTTACATTTAGTTATATTAATATGCATATACCCATTTAATGGTTCTAACATTTTTACCCTATATAATAAATAATAAATTAACTGATATAGTAAAATATTTCCAATACGTAATATATGGTAAAAGAAACGAATAATATTTAAAAATAAATTATTATACAACTTACGTAATTTTTTCAGAATAGTTCAGAGATTAAAATTTTCGGTAAAATAATAACTAGAACTATACAGAGTGTACCTATGTGACTCGGTTAACTTAAAAATATACTGAAAAATGGTGCTTAAAAAACACTTCGTTACAGAATGATTAGGTATACCATTTATATTTTCTTTAGACTTAGGTGGGGTTAAGGCCAATAATTAGAATACCAAACTGTTTTTAAAAAATCGAAGATTCGAAATAATTTATTTTATCATAAGGACACTGTAATAAATCACAATGGTAATTTTATAACTTACGAAGAAAAAATATATATAAAAATAATCATATATTTGTAGTGGAACAGCCTTTATATTTCACAAACAGGGATTGTTAATACAAATTCAGAGAGTCAACTAGAAAACTTTCACAAAAATATTCCGTTTCAAAATTCTTAAAATATTCTACAAAAAAAATCTAAACATTTTATAACCAGATATTTTGCAGAGTATGCTTTTGTCTTTAGGCTGTTTCGCGGCCTGCGATTCCCATATGAAATTAGGTCAACATGAAGGAGCATTGTATTCTTCTTTCATTTATATTCACGTTTGCCATTAGGAGTTCGATAAGAGACCTACAGGGCGGTGTAAACTATACAAAAGGAAATAAAACGGTCATGATGATATGCATGAAACGCATCACAATTTATGTCAAAAAGATAACTTTTAAGAATACAATTATTTATGTGTACAATAACTTTTGTAGCTAACAACTCATATAATGTGTGTAATATTTTCATGAAGAAAAATAGTAACTAATGATGAATGTTTGTATTAATTAATTTAAATTTGAATAAAAATCTTTGTATTAATGATTAAATTTTATTCAGTACCCTGAGAACCACTGGCACTTTAAAATTTTACCTCAATATCTAAAATGTATTATCTGCAGTCAAGGGTGGGTTTTCTATGGGCCCAACCATTCACCATCTTCTTTGTTTTAGGTTGCCAGTTACCTAGACAATATATAAATATACAGTGAATATCCTATGCATGTTCGACAGAAAAGATAACTAACAGACATCAGTATACACCGTGTCTCAAGAGCTTCTGCAATATGTATTTAGTACATATGCGCACATTCCTACGCAGCCCAACCAACTAGCCTTATCAGCGAGTCAGGTGGGCACATGAATAACATATTGACTAGCCTCGCCCCGCCTCGAGCTTCTCAGTCTGGCGTAAGGGCAACGATCACATGACGCGCCTTAAATGCGCATTATCGGCTAGAGGAGGGGCCTAACTTGGACTGTATTTTATTGCACAATGACCCACTACTGTTACTCACAGAACAGAAAAAGAAAGAAAGCCAAGTTAATAGTGGAGGATAGAAGCAGCTGTGACGTTTCTTAGCTTGTAGCGCACCAACCTCGGTGGCAAGAACTAAAGATATGTAGATTAAACAGAGACCTTCCTCTGATAATAAGTTATTCATTTATAAGGGCCGGCTTTTCCATTTCCTGTACATTTATTTAATTAATAAATTCCGAGGAAACAATTACTAAAATATTATTAATTACTGTTTCCATGGAATTTATCTACTAAATAAATGCAAGAAGAAATGGAAAACCAGTCCTTAAATTGTAAATGGCAAAACAACTTAAAAAATGCGTCTTCGCCTTTTAATATGTAATTTCAAAATAAGAGAAGGGAAAATAAACACCATTTTAGTTAATATTATTTATTGCCGAATCACATTGTAACAATTACATTATAATTAATATTGTTATAGCTAGATGACAAATATTCTAACAAATTGAATTAAAATATATTAATAAACTTTAGTGAAACGAACTACCAAAAGACTATTACTTTATCTTAAAACAAGTATCACAATATTAAATATGTAGATATTCTTTTGATATCACTCGGTAAAATTAAAACGGTTGGTAGGCTTTTTTAACGTAACTAAATAATTTATCACTACAAACAGTAGCATCAGAAGTCAATAATGAATTTCATAACTCTATCAAGATAAAAACTATCATTTGCTTTGCAGGTATATAAAAAAAGAAAATAATTGATCTAAAGAGAAAAATCAATTCCATAGTAATGAAATAAATCATAAAAACAACATTTTTTCTAAGACAGATCAAAAAATAAATATTATATACTTCCTGTAAAAAAAAAAGTAATACTCTAAATTATTTCATTACTGCGTGCAGACTAGCTGCACTGTTCTAATGTCAAACAACATAAAATCAAAAATCATAAAATGAATTGAAAATATAACAAAATTAAATTATAAATAAACTTCTTATAGACTGGTTCCTCGGGTATGACTGCTTGCGTAAGATTGTACATGAAACAAAATATATATATATATATATATATATATCGACGCTTAAGAAACAATACCTCATATCTTCATTTTTGCCAGAACTTGATTTAAGATTTTAAATTGATATCCACTCCTAGGTCCAACAGTTTCCAATAGCTTGTATCTCCAAAATTAATACCGATACTTACAACTTAGTTCAATGAATACCTCGTTAGTTTTTCGTTCCCTGTAAAATTGCTAATTTGGAGATAAGAGGTATTGTTTCTTGAGCATCAATATGTAGATTAGTCATAATCGGTTAGTCACAGCCAGGTATATACTCAAAGTTTAGTGCAGAATTTAAACAAAAATAAGTCGAAAAATAGTGAAAGAACAAAAAAATTAAGTAGCTTTAAATTTTTTAATTTTTCTGATGCGACACTGATTCTCTTAAAACCTTTTTTTTCTCTCGCAAATATTTATAAATTGTCAATCGGACGCATTTATCAATAATTGTTTGTTGACAGTTACTCTGATTGCAAAACTGAAGAGTTTAAAACAGGAATATCGTAACCTTCCTATGATATCTGAAGCTGTTATAAGCTCAGACATGTTCAATATTTACTATGTAATTTTATAATCTAAAATAAACTAGTAACACAAATTTTTAAATGTTAAAGAAATTAGATCAGAAATCGCAGGCAGCAATTAAAAAAAAAAAAAGAAATGCACCATTTTCTGAGAATAATTTTTTATGGACAGAAAAAAATTAAATGAGTGCATAAAATATATTGCTTAAGAAATACTTAAAATACCCACGAAAATTTACTAAAAATATGTATCTACTATTTAAGACAATATATGACTCGAGACAAATTAATATACCAAGATATGATAGGTACCTACTCTATTAAAAATTAAATGTTGCTAGTTCTTGTTGATTTTCAAACATTAAAATTTTGTTATTACATACCGATCGTAGAATTACATATTTCATGGTTGGTTACCTTCCTCTAAAATCGATTCACCCCATTATCACTTTAGCCTGTATCATACTTCCTAAAACAACATAAATATATACTTATAGGATTATAGTAAATATTGTATTTTAAGGTCTAAAATCACTGTAAGGCAACCATCTTTTATGGAATTGAAATTGGTGTAGGTGTCAGACTGTGCTATACCATGCAAGCATACTTAAACAAAAAAATAAAAAGGTTAAGCACCTAATTTGACAACTACAAAATAATCCAATTTGCTTATATGCTTACTGATAAACAATAGAATCCCTCATAGTTAATGACCGACACAGTTGCCCGCAGTTGATTCTGTGTCGATAAATTATGTGGAGAAGTGGGTCTTTTCATAATAGTTATTTATATTATAAAGATGACAAGAAAATATTTTTTATTTAAAAACTGAGATAAAATTACGTTATGAAAAAAATCAATACCTACATAATGAGAATATTTCTTGATCATATCAGGATGATCACTTTACCCAGTGTGGCAAATATAATATACACAAATCTGTGTTAATTTGTCTGTATAATAATATAAAAATAAATATAATTCAAACATAAGTAATAGTGAATCGACTTGTTTCATATGATAGATATACTAATGGATAAATGTAACTTTGCAACTAGTCACAGGCGAGTTTGTATAAAACATACATTTTAACATAATATATTAACAATATATTATACATACTACGGATCGATTTTAAAAATATTAAAATATATTATTTTTATCTACATATGTAAATTAAGTTAAATAGAATATTTTATTTATTATGTAAATACATGCAGTTTCTTCATTAAACAAATTATCACATAGTTTCATGTATAAAAAATATTACAACTTACCCCATAAGTACAAATAAAAGACAAATCCAGAATTTATAGAACTTTGAAAACTTCACCGGCTCTGTCATCAAAAGGTTACTGACCTCTATGACCTATAAAATATTTAAGACAATTTCCATTAGAATTCACCATATAAATAAGGAAATTATTTAAGTCAGCGACTACAGTGTATTTTAATCACTAATTTTGCAATAATTAATAATAATAAAACCGAGTCTAAAATTAAAACCTAATGGACGAACTGAAGGTTTTGTGGAATTTAAGACTTTTTTATATTACATAAATAAAACATCAATAGGTACCATAAAAATATTTTTACTTACGATATAATAAACACTTTATTTAGTATAAACTGAGTTTATACAAATATAAAATTTCACAAATATTTCAAACAAATCTCTTTAAAATGGCTTCTGAATGCACTGTCAAATGTCTAATTTATTATTTTGTGATTGGTTGTGCTATCACATGACCGCCACCTCGTCTGTGATTGGTGCAGCGCTGCCACCGACTGCTGCGTTCCAGATTGTAACCAAAAATTTTCAAGGTTTATTTAACAGGAAAAATTATAATTTGTTGTCTTCTCTAAATTTTTTTTTTAAATAACGTTATTTATTGTCAAAAGTTAACTTATATTCTAATTTTGATACTATTTGTTGTCTATTAAGAAATATATTTAATGCCCCATGAACACACTCCATCTCTGATGTTGCTAGGTCGGTAGAACAAGTCGCATACCCGTGCTGTTACTAGTCATACCCAACTTGCAAAAGGTCTTGAGACACTCTGTATATATGGACGTTTACATACATATGGACATATCACAAATAACCTTAGTCAATCCATCCATAACTGGATAAGAATTTGTTACATTATCATTACGTCGATGACAGAAGTCTTAATGAAATATTCAAAGTTGTAAAATATCAGATAGGTCCATATCACGGAACTTTTATTTAAAAGTTCAACTCAACATGACAGTTGACAATTATTTTTTCACCACATACCATCACGCGAATACCGGCATTATTGCTGTTTATTTATTTTACATAATTTAACAACACAGCGAAAATCAATTTTTACAATTAATAAGACTTGGTACAAATTTTCTTTAGAAGTCCAAAATATCGCCTGGTTACCATCACAAGCTGGCACACTGTTGTCAGGAAAAGAACTTATAATTTCTAAATGAATTTGAGTACAAGTTAAAGAGTGACAGTTGAATGATAGCGATTTATAAGTGTCGCCATCTACGAGAATATTGTTACATGGGAGACTAACGGCCGTATTGACGGTCGTTCTCCGGCGACTCGCCAACCACCACTTAGCATTGAATACGTCTTACGTATTTCATATATAGGGCTCATTCATTCCTGAGCAGCGGTTGGCGAGTCGCCGAAAAACGCCGGAGAACGACTATGCATACGGCTGTAAACTAAGTATAATAAATAATGTCCGAATCCGCGGGGTACATTCCAGTGACGAACTGAATTCGAGCACCAAATGTTTCGTTTTAGGTTAGATAATTTCTACAAAACTGTATTAGTGGAAAATACAACGATGTTAATGTGCCAGTAGAGTCAACAGTAAAAAAATATATTTGTTGACAGTGTGCGACAAAATTAAAGCAGAAATCTATTCTGAGTTGCATGAGAAACATATCATCTGGGTTAGTGTCAGCGAAACCAATGATGTTAGAGCATATAAGTGGATATTAAGTAGTAAACGTCACAATTTAACTGTAGACCACATGGAACAGTTGTTAATAATTTATTTTAACTCCAGTGGCACAAGTGAATAGTTGTAGAGAATTCTTGTAACATCTAGTAATAAAATATGAACGAGATTTTCTATACGAATTTTAAAAGCGAAAAGTAGAAACATATACACATCGGTTTGATAGATGGTTATTTATAAACTATTTAAAATTTTCAAGCAAATTTAATTTTTGTCACCCTGTAGTCAGATCCTTGATTACAATTCTGTATTTGGCAGGTATACGTTGCCGCATAGGTTAAGACTTCTTAGTTATCGCCTTCATATCTCAGATCAATGCCGTTTAATATTCACTTTCACAAAGCTTGTTCGAAGTAAATGGAATCGAAATTTACAACCAATTCTCATTCTTTATACCCATCGTTCTTCAACTTTTATTGTGCAAAGTTGGAAACTCATTATTATGATTACTTATTAGAATTCGTCGGACGTAAATTATTTTCCAAATATAATGAAAGTTAATTTTAGGTCAAATGTATGGACCCCGAGAACTTTGAGAGGTTTGTTACTGATTAATCTTGAGAAATATTAGAACCCCATTAACATGTTAAAGTTTCCAAAACGTTAGCAAGTTTAATTATGTTATTGTTAGATTTATCCCTTCCCCTAAATCCTTCCTCACCACCGAGCCAATATGTACCAATAGTTCAACAGGTTTAGAGTAAATTATGCAAATTTTTTAAATTCTGCTTTAATAAAGAGCATTTCCATAATTCGCAGTAGTTTATTTATAATAAATTAGATATATTTCAATAAAACTTTAATAGAAATATTGCATAATGGGTAATAATGGAAAAAACAGTAAATATATAAAACTTTAATAGCTTACAGCAAACATACAAGAGTTTTTAGAAAAAGATAATAAAACAATTATTGAGTATTACAAAAGCATTCTTTCAAATTTAACACGATAATAATAATAAATACCCATAGTTTTTATATTTTATACTGTCATTCATATCTGAATGTGGTACTGTAAAAGTTATATAATAAATCAAAAAAATTACTTCCAATACATTTTATCATAGAAACTATTAAAACAACTACTCAGACTAGGAGCAAAATCTACATTGAATTATATAACAGTGTTGCTAGTATTCGAAGCAAAAACATATTGAGATTAAAAGAATACGAATTATTAAACTTAAGAAATGATTTCCTCCTGTTACAATACAAAAATGAAAACCCCTAATCGGATATATATCTACTCTCAGTCTTCCCGAATTCATCAGGGGGGCTAGACCGCGAACAAATTATTTATAAATATATTTAAATAAGGTAATTAAAATATGAACATTTGCCATATTTATTTTGACATTTTAAATTGAAAGACAATATCAAGATCAATTATTGTAACGTTGGTAATCATAATGACATTCATGACATCTAACCTTACCTAAAAAAGCCCATTCTTTTCATAAATTTAAAAAAAATCTGACATATTATTGCTTCGTATTATGCACTTCGAGAGCAATATAAGATTTTTTGAATTTTGTATATTTTTCATCAAGAAAATTAAATTTGAAAATTTCAAAATGTATTTGTAATGTATACATTCAAATGTTATTTATGCCTATGTACCAAATATCTGTCAAATCTGACTTTTCTATTTAATTTTGTGTCATAACATTCAATTTAAATGTATCGGTTTTTCTGGTACGCAGGTGGCAAAATACCCAACAAAAAGAAAGAAGTAAAAAGGATTTCTTTTTACATATCAGAAAAAAATTATACATTTACATTTCTTTATTTGCTATATCTGTGTAAACTTATGATCCTAGTTATTTATCGCCATTGTCAAGTTGATCATTATTTTAACAATGAGTCTTTCGGTTACCCAAGAATTGAAGTTTTGATATTATTAGGATGTGGTGATAAAACAAGAACGCAGAAGCAGGTATGCGAAATCTTCGATACCAAGTATCCTGACCATCGCATTTCTCAGTCTACAGTTAGTAGAATAGAAAACAAATTTCGTGAATTTGGAAATGCCACAGATATTCACAAATCTGGTAGAAAACGCATTTTAGACAATGAAAAGAAATTGGATATATTGTTAGATATTCAAGATAATCCACATAAATATACAAGATACGTTGCCTCCGATAATGATGTTAGTAAAACGTCCATATTGCGTCTTCGAAAAAATGAAAAATATCGCCCATATAAAATTCATTTAATTTAAGAAATTAACGACGATGACCCTGATCGTCGATTAGAATTTTGCGAGATCATGGCAAATAGATGCCAAGATGATCCGTTATTTATAAAAAACATTTTTTTTCTGATGCAGCAACATTCGTCTTAAATCGAACAGTCAACAAACAGAATTGTAGATACTGGAGTACAGAAAATTCACATAGGATGATGGAGGCCAGTACTCAATATCCTGAGAAGGTAAACGTTTGAGCTGGAATTATAAATTTTCAAATTATCGGACCATATTTCTTTGACAGCACATTAACTGGCGCGCCTTACTTGAATTTCTTGCAAAATTTCTTAGTCCATTAAGATGTTGACAAGCCTAATGAAATTGATAGAAATATTTGGTATCAGCAGGACGGAGCTACACCACATTTTGCATTGGAAGTAAGAGCCTATCTGAATCAAGTTTTCCCAATAAGTGGATCGGTAGACGCTGTGAAATTGAGTGGCCTGCTCGTTCTCCCGACTTGACTCCGCTTGACTATTTTTTATGGGGTACTTAAAACCGAAAGTCTACGTCAACAGACCAAATAACGTCGATGATTTAAAAGACAGAATAAGGCAAGAAATTAACCAAATCACCCCGGAAACGTTACAAAATGTTTTAGAAGAATTTCAGTAACGCCTCCACTATTGTTAAGAAGCAACGGACGCCCAGTTTGAACATTTGATTTAAACTGTTTCATGTTCTTTTGTTCACTTAGTAACATTAAATATGTAACATTTTTCAATAAAGAAATTAGAGAAATTCAAAAAATCTTACATTGCTGGACAGAGAATTGAAAACCCTTTTAAATGAGCTATCATACGCACCCTCGTTACATTTAAAAATTTTAAAGAAGTAGCTGTCACTCCAAGGGGATTGAAGGGGGAGGTACGAAATTATGCTCAGAAAATGTCATTTTAGAATTGAAAATTGACGTTTCAGGATTTTACTCATAACTTGTAAATTACGTAGATAATGAATTTATCCGTTACTTATGGACCTCACTATATATCGGACTAGGGGTTTTCGTTTTTGTATTGTAACTGAAGGAAATCGTTTCTTAAGTGAAAACATTTTCCTTTTTTTTTTTGGTGAGTTAATATTATTTTAGTCTCAATATTTTTTTGCTTCTAATACTAAGAACACTGTTACTTAATTCAATGCAGTTCTTACTCCTAGACCAAGTAGTTGTTTTAATAGTTTCTATGATAAAATGCATTGGAGGTGTTATTTTTGATTTATTGTCATGAATGAGACTTTACGTATGTCACGAAGGGGTTGATCACCCCATCGCTCCTTACGTTAGTTTAGGAAGATATATTGAAATGTAACTCGCTTGGCAACGAAGAGATATTTTTATGATTTTTGGTTGATAAGCCTCCATCAAATGTTACATATGTGAAGGAAAACAAAATAAGAGTGTGGTAAGATATAACAATTTCAATACACAAATTTACTAACAAATCCAAAAGTCATACTTACAAAAAATTCATAACACCTTCAAAACATAATAGGAATAAAACCTACCAGGCCAACTGGCCTGGGAGGGAGATGGGTTTCTTGCCCCAAAAATCGACTAGCTGCCACATACTTCTTTCTTAACATTTCCATTTACCATTTCTATAGTTTTTCCAAATTATGAACTTTTAGATTTAGATACAGCAAGTTTTGATATTTTAGGATAAAATGTTATTCAAAAGTATTTGCACTCGGCGACACCTGAGTGCAACTTTAATACTCGTAATGTTGAAAGGGTATTGAACTATTGTAACTGTTATTTTATTTGCCTCAGATGTTTTGATGCATTTTAGAAATGGAATGCTTAAATTTAGTATATGTTTTTTAAAACGGCTGAACTCTAACAAATTACCTAGTGACCCTCTTAAAAGGGAATAAATCGTACATGGACGGCTTGAAATATCGAAGAAGCTTAAGGTCAAACTCTCTGCTCGAAATTATATCGACTAGTTCTTAGGATTATGATGGGTTTTTATCGACGAATTTTATCTCACAAAATTTAGAGACTTATTACTGGGCTTTTAAGCGAATTAAACAAAAAAAGGTCTAAGAGAATTAGACTATGAAGGGAAGATAGTTCTCCGACACATCTAGTTTCAACTTCCGACTTGTCTAAATAAAATTGTACAATTATAGTCATTTGCTCAAAATACTTTAAATGTATAAAACAAAAAATTCTTTTTATATTATATTTTAACTTATTGTATTTGCCATCACGCACAAGTATTTATTCACGAATACTTCAGTGATTTCTCTTTAGTTTATTTGCAAATAATATTTTTGTATTTAAGAATATGTAAATTGTAATTATCTCCTGTTTTTCTAGAAGTTTAATTTATATTGTATTGTTATTTATGTTGCCAATAAACATTATTTTTATTATTATTATTATCACTATATGAAGGTGAAAACATAGTTGTGTCTATGAGTAAGCGGAACTCATTGGGGGGGGGGGGGGTCACAAAACAAGAATATATTATTTAAAAGAGCTATTTGTATAACAAGGGAGAAAAGTGTAACATTTCATCCCGCAGATAAAAAGGATGAAATGTCACTTTCCTCCCATGTTATATATATGGTTTCTCCTACCTCCAATATAAAAAAGAGGTAAAAGGGAAATAAAATTTCTTAATTGTATATTGACATAGTTTTAATAGTAATTTGAATAGTAAATAAGCCTTGGAATATTAAAATACCAGTTTCAAAGGTGGTTATTATAGTGACAAAAATTAATTAAGTCAATCAAATTGTCGCGTTGAAATGTTAATTATAATTATATTTCTAAGTGAGCTGTATTGTTTAAAATTAATATAACATTATACGTATAACACCTTACATTTTGTTGCATTTCTGGACGAATCTCGACAAATTATGATGAACAAGCATAATTTTATGGAAAAAAATTTGTCTCTATGTCTGTAGTATCGCGATAGCAGCCACAGTTTTTGAGATAAAGCTTTCAAATTTGGTACACTTGTTCTAAAGGCCAAAGACAATGAAAAATTCGGTGATGAGTAAAATTGGCCTTCTGAAAGCGGGTCCATGGGACATAAACTTTTTTGTAGTTGACTTTACAAAAAAATATATTCTTGATATAAGAAAGTTATGTGCTGGCCACTTCAGATATTTAATTGATAGATTGATTGTAATTTTGGTAACCATAATTGCATCGGTAAGTAACGATACATTCCAGAGATGACTTTTACGTAGATTATATTGTAAACACCTAATGAATCATTCCCAAGGAATATAAAATAATAAAATATTCTTATGTATTATACAATAAATCAGTTTTTTTTGATAAAAATGGGAATAAAAAATTAAAGCATCGTGTCAGGTAATTGGACGGCTTGCTGCTGTAAAAATAATTGCGGCTGTCAAATGCTCGTTATTGTCGACTGTCGAATATCAATTCATAAAAAGATACAGGCAGATCGCATTGTTTATTACTTTTACACCCACTGCCCCATGTTGAAAATTGATATAATATACTCTAAATATTTAGTATCTCTAAAACGGCTATGTGAATACAGGTGGATACGTAAACTCTCCTACCTTTAACGTTGTTGTTTCTCTGGGCTCCTCTGGCCGGCCAGTTGTCTTGAATACTGATGAACTTGTATGCACAATGCACATGCACAGGCGGGTCTTTAGAATTGTTCAACAATTCACAAAATCATAAGTAAAATTTAATGCGTGCGAACTCATGGTGTGGTCATAAAAATCTGCCGTGGTCTCTCGTATCCTGACAAGAAAAACATAGAGAGCACAAAAAAAGCGCGTACAAAAAGTCCAAATCAACAGGGACATTTATCAGAATACAAAAAAGAAAACAAATACACTATATGTATGCCATGTAATCTAAACCAATATTTAAGGAGAATAAATAAATAAATAAATAAATATGTGAATAAAATATTTAACCAACAACGGAAGGATCGAACAGTGGGATCATTAATTTTAGTAATACACTTTTACTTTTGTGATCGCTAGTTAAAAATACATGTGTATATTCGTATTACATTCATCAATACTTACAGCCCTCTTCATATTAACTTAGGATGTTACCAACCTCGCCAAAATAACCACAAGGTAAGGTATTGTGTCATATATCCATGAACATGATTACGCGGTGACACATCACCTAGCGTCAACCCCAGAATTGATGTTTTCTATCGCTACATCTCGATCTCAATTCATAATATCTAACCTAACCTATAAAGCTCATTCTTTTATGTATTTTAAAAAATCTGATATTTTATTTGCTCAAAAAAACAAATTAATTATGTGTATATTAAGCAATGTTTTAGATAGAGAATACAAAACACAACATGCGCAGACATTATTAAAACAACTACTTCTCCTAGATACATGCAAGAAAATAAAGGATTATATAATAGCTCGTTTTAGAAGCAAACAAATATTAATATTACCAACATTTTTTTTTTAATCTCAATATTTTACATACATGAGTTAACTTTGAGTTGAATTGATCTATATTACAATCTCAAAGATTTTTTAAGATATACCGGGTGGCCCAGGGACTAGGGAACCCCCCAAATTTTTCTACAATTTTTGAGATAGAAATTTGAAATTTGTAGGGATGAATCAAGACAAAAATTGTAATTTTTTGATCCACCCGCGCCAAAAAATAAGAAAGTTGGAGTCACTTCCGGTTAAACCGGAAGTGACTCCAACTTTCTTATTTTAAATAGCACCCTGTATATTTAGGTGATTTTTCTGATGAATATTTAATTTCCCTTTATAAAGCTTTTTTCAGATTTAAAATCGGTTCATAAATAACCCAGACAATTACATTTGTTTGTTTCTTTTAAGAAGGCCATGAATCTAATAAACGAAATACATTATAAATAAAATAATTGTCAACACTCGTTGTAAGGGTGTCTACCATCATTACTATTATGTAATTATAATTATTTCTCATATCGTTTATTTCTTTATTTACATTTGTTTATTTTTTTTCGATATGTTTATTTTTTACATTTCGTACTACCATAACTTACTTATTTTGAATAGCATCCTGTGTGTTTTATGTGGTGTTTTTCTTCTCATCAAATTATTCTCTCCGATGATGTATGTATTTGTTATAATAATAACGTTATTAATGCACAAAATGTCGAACATAAAATATTCCTCATACTGTTTTCACTCTTTTCCATGAGTAGGCTGTGTCCTCGTATACCTAGGTACGTGAAAATGTAATTTCTAAGTGATCCAATTGTTTACACTTATCAAATTATACCTATTGTAGTATAATAATAATAGTAAGAACAAAAAGCATAAATTTATTTAATAATTAAACATGTACATCTACCCTACCCGACAAAATGAACTATTCATTGCAAATAAAGAAACTAGGAAGTAAGTTTTGGAAGACCAGAGTTATAAACTAGAAAATAATGAAGAAATAGTGAGTACTATACATTGAACTAAAGTACAGAAACTTATAAAAACTGAACTAAATTAAATGTTAAATAACATTTTCTGTAAATTTCACTTAATTATTTGCAAAATACGTTTTACTTTAGAGAATTTACCTATTGCTCGAGAAAGAATGTTATTTTTTCCAACAGAATGGAGCTCCGCCCCATAATACACTTGAGGTTAGAGGATATTTAAATAATCGTTTTGGAGATCACTGGATAGGTACTCATGATCCAACTAGATGGTGCAAGATCACCGGCCTTGAGTCCATTAGACTATTATTTGTGGGGATATTTAAAAAATAATGTATATTCTCAGCAGCCGACTACTAGAGAAGATCTCGAGGATAGAGTGAGACAGGCAATTAATAACATAAATCCCCAAAACTTACGAAATGTAATGAGAGAACGTTCAGAAAGAATTCGTGCTTGTATTCAAGCAAGCCGAGGCCATTTTGAACAACATTTATAAGGTTTTAGTTATTTAACATTTAATTTAGTTCAGTTTTTATAAGTTTCTGTACTTTAGTTCAATGTATAGTACTCACTATTTCTTCATTATTTTCTAGTTTATAACTCTGGTCTTCCAAAACTTACTTCCTAGTTTCTTTATTTGCAATGAATAGTTCATTTTGTCGGGTAGGGTAGATGTACATGTTTAATTATTAAATAAATTTGTGCTTTTTGTTCTTACTATTATTATTATACTACAATAGGTATAATTTGATAAGTGTAAACAATTGGATCACTTAGAAATTACATTTTCACGTACCTAGGTATACGAGGACACAGCCTACTCATGGAAAAGAGTGAAAACAGTATGAGGAATATTTTATGTTCGACATTTTGTGCATTAATAACGTTATTATTATAACAAATACATACATCATCAGAGAGAATAATTTGATGAGAAGAAAAACACCACATAAAACACACAGGATGCTATTCAAAATAAGCAAGTTATGGTAGTACAAAATGTAAAAAATAAACATATCGAAAAAAAAATAAACAAACGTAAATAAAGAAATAAATGATATGAGAAATAATTATAATTACATAATAGTAATGATGGTAGACACCCTTACAACGAGTGTTGACAATTATTTTATTTATAATGTATTTCGTTTATTAGATTCATGGCCTTCTTAAAAGAAACAAACAAATGTAATTGTCTGGGTTATTTATGAACCGATTTTAAATCTGAAAAAAGCTTTATAAAGGGAAATTAAATATTCATCAGAAAAATCACCTAAATATACAGGGTGCTATTTAAAATAAGAAAGTTGGAGTCACTTCCGGTTAAACCGGAAGTGACTTTTTTTGGCGCGGGTGGATCAAAAAATTACAATTTTTGTCTTGATTCATCCCTACAAATTTCAAATTTCTATCTCAAAAATTGTAGAAAAATTTGGGGGGTTCCCTAGTCCCTGGGCCACCCGGTATACCGGTTAACCTAAAATTAGGAGTTAACTCACAACTGGGCTTAGTATCCAGTAAATGTCAGTGTTTTAATTTATAAATAATTCATTTGCTTTTTTTCATTTATAAAAATGTTTCTTAGCAGCATAAATAAAACATATCTACTTAGATATTGTGAATATTGGTTCGACCCCACGTTATACCAACATTTCTCACTGCCAAGTTGTAAAAATTATACGTAGGTGTTCGTAATGTAAAAATATGCACAAACCTGTTCTAGCTATGATGTATGGCGACCGACGTAAATTGACGTAATCGCCATATACATGCCGGCACTCAATCACTATGATGCATGATAGTAATCTGATTAGGAATTAGGTATACTGAAAGCCATGTCCATTAGCACTCAACGACAATTAGATGGATCAGTTTTTATTACAATTTGTAGATCCACAAAGGGCAACGATATTGCGGCAGGTACAGAAAAAAGTAAATTTGTTAATAGCTTGAACATTAAATTGATATTTCGGATTTATTATGAAGAAAACCGTACTTTAAAGATGTGATAATTAATTGAATTACAAAATGTCTATAACTTCGTGGTCAGGCAACAAGGTCGCTTGCTTCTCACTCTGAGGTCTTGAGTTCAACTCCCGGCCGACAAGCTGGGATTTTTCAGAAACAGTATATTTGGATATGAGTATGTCTCCGTTGTTTCCAAATGTGTACCCCCTTCCCGCACAAGTTTGCTCTAAGGAGGGTCGTTGTAGTGTTTAATCTGATTATGACGTTCAATAACATCAGTCATTTACTGAACAATAATACATTGTTATACAAGTGTGGCAAGTAGGAACACGAGCGCAGAGAATTTTGGCTCTAAAACATTTCACTTGAGTTACCATCAAGTTAGTGACTGCGACTACCGTTGCTTAATTTTTGTATCGAATACGAGTATTATTAAGATAGACATACGCTCGCCCCTAAACCAAAGTTTATGGTGCAAATTCTAAATAGTTTACATGGGCAAGCACTGAAAACCGCACTGAAAATTTTCACGAATTTTACACATTGTTCTGTATCCCAGGTTCCTGTGTAAAACATTTTTTTGTTCATTATCTACAGCTTGTCTTTTGCTGTTTGATAGTTTTGCTAATTTACTTTGCACATACTGTATTATCGATAATGCTTCTGAAAAGCCCAAAGATCCACTCTCTAATTTAGTAGGCTGCAATCAACGTTTCAAAATGTTCCACTGTCACATAAATCTGCATGTTTAGTTGTTGAAATGACCATTGACTTCATCTTGGAGCATGTGAATGTCTTCACATTCTCAAAATTTATAACATAATAAATCGCAGCTTTAGTCCATGTATGTCATTGCGTAGGGACAGGCCGGGGAGGTATTAGGAGAACATGAGTTGGCTTTAACGAATATGTTTTTGGTGTTTCCGATCAAAGAGTCTGTCACTGAATACTGCTTACGAATTTCCTCTGCAACGGGATGAAAGGTATGTGCAAGACTCATAATTTGAATCATGTTGGGATATATATGTTTTAACGCTCTCCCTTTTTCACCATTTAGGCGGCTGCATTTGTTGTACTCGTTTACTGGCTATTAATATCGAAGACAAAACCTTTTTAACACTGATAATTCTTAGTATAATATTAACAATCTTATTACACCGAAAGTCAATTGTTTCATCCACTGTCACTCACAAAAATTTATTTCGTACCTCCTTTGTAATATTCCCCAAAACATTTTGTACGCACTTGCTAGATATATTTTACGCAATGCACGGCTACTAGGTAAAGGAAAATCTGGTATATATCTTGCTAATAAACTTCTAAACGCAGTATTGTCGACTGCATTCCAAGATAGACTACGTACATGCACAGAATATAACACACAAATCATAAAAATACTGCTCATTTGCAACTGTACGGACAATATTCTGTGGCTGGACAGCCGAATTTAAATGTCTTTCATAAACACAGCGTGTATGAAATACGTAACGTTGATTGCATGGAGTACACAGAACATATGACCCATCTGTTGTAAGGTCATCGTAGTTTTCATCATTCTTTGTAGTTAACTGGGGAATAACGTTTATCCCGGTTTCCTGCAACTTTCTGTCTCGACTGGTCACATACAGGGTGAGTTTTAAATGCGTAGTTATATTTTAACCCTCAATATATTTCGTCGTGTACAATTGATTGGCACTGTCAAAAAATATTTTTGAACAAAAAAAAAATTAATTTCTGATAATTTTTTCATCCTCCAGCCAGTGACATTTTGATAGTCACTGGATAACTTTGTAAACGCCGTTCACAGAAGTGACTGACGTAACTGAAGGCAGTGTTGCTACTGCCAGAGTTCGTCATCACAATTATCCTATAATTGCATGCATTGCATGAATTGCAAATTTTAAATTTAAAAAAAAACTATTACCCTTTTGTCAAGGACATTTGTGAGACGATATTAGACTTATTTAATATCAGTGTAGACGCCGCACCAAAACAAATGTAATAGTTTATAAAATATTGAGCTCTTTTTAAGAAAGCATGATATCTGTATACACTGGCCGAAAATAAGAAGTAAACTTCAAGGCGACCAATGCGCGATTGATTAGTCCTTTGTGGAAAGCGACACTTGTCACTTGTAGCTTGCTCTTAAAATAAAAGGTGTTAACAGTATATGTTTATTTATTTTTCCTTGTAAAATTAGGTAGGTAATCCTGACACTTTTTTTTTTATAAATAAACAGAACTCATCCCGTAAGCACCAAATATTAAAAATATGCAATACTTTTTCTGTGTATTTTAAATTATTATTATTGTCTCTAATTTATAGTTTAAGTTTAATACGGTTCATTTCTAAAAATGAATCAAAGTTGAAAATAATCATTTTAAAAATACGCATTTACTTTAAAAGAACGAGGAAGCAGATTTGTTTACTTACCTAATACAACAGTTACTACATGAATATATCATATGGGCTTGATGTTTGGATAGCATTCCATAGCCGCTTTGCTTGTCTAGCATTTTCATCTACTTGAAAATATGCCTTTAACATATCCAGCATTAAAATAATAAAATTAGTCGCTATGGTTAATCACTAATTTTCACAAAATGAACCACCAAAGGAACAAATTATAAATAACAAATTTTGGTAACATAGTAACTCAAAACTTCGAATCACAAATTTAATCACAAAAACCTATAATACCGTTATTAAACACATTTTTGTAAATGCTAATGCAGACAGGTACGCGAACTACAATAACACTGATTTTTACATGGGATATAGTGTTACCAGATATGTGAGATTTTCACATTGGTTATAAATTTCATTATAAATATATCATGATGCTTTTCAAAAAATTTCTATTGACCTAGTTGACGGTTCATTTAGCTAACTGAGCATTGAAAATACGGGTCTTACCATCGCAACAGAAACAACAGAAAACAGCAAAAGACTATTATTTATTTGGGCTTGCACAACCAGCGCTGTTCCGATTTATAAAGATCTACGTGCACGGTATAAAATTTACTTCAGTTTACTCTTTTTAATGGAAGAACTGACCGAGGTCGGGGCGACGACCTAAATTTAACTTTTTTACCAACTTTTGCCAATATTGGTGTAAAATGGTAGACATTTTTAAATAATAGTTTTATTAACGTAGGTAGGTTAAAGAATTTTATGAGAATTTTTCTGTTTGTCTTATCATTAATAGTTTTATTACTTAAAAAAAGTGCAGGTACACAAGGAAAAAAAATAATGGTATAAATACCATGAAAATGGTATGTCTGGCAACACTGATTACGTGCGTGGTTAGATGTGTGAAGATCATAGGTTACATATGCGACGCTAATATCGCAGTTCACATTATTTCGTGGTTGAATTTTTATCATGTAATGGCCTATCCCGAATAAAGTGCTGTTTTCTCAAGAAAAAATTGATATTTCAAAATGTTTAAAAATTATTTCAAATGGAGCAATTAATCATTTAAGTAGTTCTTTCATTATAAATTCGGGAATGAACTTAATGCTAGGGCTCAGTTTTTCAATCGTGGGTTAGCTAAACTTACATTTTTAGAATTCGATTTTTCAATTTTACTACTTGTATTAGAATCTCATCGATTTTTGTGAAAATATAATGATAGGTAACCTTCAACTTATGTTAACTTACGATTGTAAAATCGCGCCTAGGTGAGAGAATTGCATAAGATATGCGGCAACGTTGCTTCAGTCCATTACATCATTTTTGCTAAGATATAGAATGTTTCCAGTAACCAGCAGTTCTAAACAGTTTCATCATATTTTTTTGAAAGTCGATAACTCAGTTACACGTGAGAATTAAAAAAAAATGTGTCAGAGGGTTTCTACTGATGTGGAGAATCGGTGGTTTAAATACACACTTAAGAGTCACCCTGTATATTACAGGTATATAAATAAACACACCACATGAATTTTTATCTGATGTGTTTTTTATATTTATAAGTTTTTATAACTGCCAGCTCTGAGAAATGGCAAATATTTCCGGTGCCTGCCAATCACCAATAAATTTTCAGTGAGTGTGGGTCAAGGAAAATATCAACTAATATGCCAATGTTTGATTATCATTATGGCATGGATTATTACCGACTTAGCATCTTTCAGAATTTCAGAACTTTCTTGGTGGTTAGACATTCGAAAGCCTGTAATCATACTGTTTGGCAAAATTCTCAAACATACGTCAACATAATGTTACAACAAATTTATTGTTTTTATAGCATTCTGGTAGAAGAGTAATTTTTATAATCTATTTAATATTGATAGCTTTTTTTGTGGGAATTTCGGTCAGGTATAACTAATTTAATTTTTTTTCTAACGTTTCGGTTTATTACACCATCATCAGAGAACTACAATTAATATAATATTTTAAAAACATAGTTATGGTTATTTTACATTAAAATTTACTTACACTATTAATTATTAGGTAAATTATTAAGTAAATTTTAATGTAAAATAACCATAACTATGTTTTTAAAATATTGTATTAATTGTAGTTCTCTGATGATGGTGTAATAAACCGAAACGTTAGAAAAAAAATTAAATTAGTTATACCTGACCGAAATCCCCACAAAAAAAACTATCAATATTAATTGATATTAACGGTCAAGAAAAGAAATATATATATATATATATATATATATATATATATATATATATATATATATATATATATATATATATATATATATATATATATAAAACCATTTAATATATGCTACAATTAAACTATACCATGAAGTGGGTTGGGCATTTAATATTTGACAACATTGAGACTGAAGTAGTTTCCACAAATGCCAAAACACTGAGTGTTACATTCGATGCGCGTTTCGTCAATTAAGTTGGTATTATCTAGGGATGAACATGTCCAGATAATACTAACTGTAGTGTAGCACCCTGTATTCTAGTGACTGCGGAAGTTACTTCTCTGTTGTTAATAAAATAGAGGTATAGAAGAATGAAAATATGAAGCATGCTTTTTGCATGCTTCATCTCTAATTTTACTTACTTTATATTCAGATATCGTGAAACTATTATGGGCGCAAAGCTACATTGAAACCAAATACCTAGCTACCAAACCGTTGGATCACGTTCACTTTTAACTGCTGGTTGTGTTTATGAGCAGTTAACTAACCGGTAATGTGCATGTTATCACTTACGTCTATCTTAATGGAGGTACCCAGTTCGAGCCTGGAATTGGATAACTCCTCATAAATATCATGGATGCGATTTATTTCACAGTTTAAATGTCACGATATATTTGAATAATTGATGGAATCATGCATGGCTTATTGCTATGCGGATATCAAATACCGATACGTTGATTAGTCATGCTATTTTTATGAGTTATTGTTCCTGATAGCGAAATAAAGGTATATTGCAAATACGTTTGGTCTGGACATAAAGTTTCTGTATTTCTCCAGATATTGTAGAGGAGAATTTATTTAGGTATTATGGCCAGAGCTCATGCCAGAATAGGTGCATTATATAAAGGAGGATTAGTATGTATGTATGTATGTCGTTAACATGCTTCATTTGAAAATATCTAACTGAAAACTGTAGAGCCTATTTTCAGGAAAATTAACTTTATTTATGTCGCCCAGTATAAATACATTCTAGTATTTGGGTGTGATAAAAGAAAATGATTTATTTCTATTATGTGCAATCTCATGTTTTATATCATTTGGATACAAACAGATGAGGTTTACGTTTTACATATACAGGGTGTTCCACTTAAGAGGGATTGTTCTGTAACTATGTAACTGTAAAATTTGTAAAAAATGGTATTAATAAAAGTTGTCTGGAATCATATGGGCCATGTAAAGAAAATATTTTTAGCTTTACAGGGTGTTTCATTTCGCGTGGGCGCTACATAACTTTGTTATTTTAAACGGAACACCCTATATATTATTGCATTTTTGAATTCCTTGGTTAATATTAGGTAGAGTTTATTAAATATACATGGTGTTTAAATCTTACCGTTTTGGAGATATTTAGTTGTTTTTGAAAAAAATCACGATTTCAGCTCTCTAAATGAGGCTAGATAGCATCTAAACCATAAGAGTTAGAAACGTTCAGCTTTCACAGTTCGTTTTGGCATAAATTACTCTGTCTTGTCATCTATGAGCAAAACGTGTACGTTATTCAGACTCGGAAATATAGAGACCTACATTTAATAATTTTACGAGTTGAAAAACTTTTTTATTCAAATGGAATGGCCCATATTAATTGTCATTGGTGAATGCAAAGTTAAATGCCCTTTCGACTGATATAAGGTTATCCATACTTATCTCTAACAGTTTTCCAGAGAAATCAGGTTCTTTTCTAAAGTCCGAAAAAGTAGCTATGTAACAGCGTCAAGAAGGCCTTGCAAAACAACTTTTCCCTCACATTTTATTAGGCTTGGGACTGACAGTGTCAATATTTACTGGCATGTTGAAAAAGTGGTTTGACAAATTAAAACAAAACTCAAAACGAAACAAACTGAAACTCGTAACACAACAAGGAGAAGAATACTTAGACCGCTAATTTACATCAACTGCTCGAAGTGTCCTCCATTTTGATTAATACACAAACGAATTCGGTTTTTAAAAGACTGTTCAACATTGGTCAGCATGTGTGGCGTAATTTCTTGAAATGCTACTGTAATGCGCTGCCGCATAACTTCCGCGGTAATTGGTGGTGTAGAGTAAACTTTTACTTTTTATAAATTCCCATAAGAGAAGTCGCAATTTGTCATATCTGAGCACCTTGAAGGCCAACTCACTGGTCCCCCGCGCCCAATCCATCTGTTGGGAAAAGTTTCGTGTAAAACCTGACGAACCGCAGCGGTATTATGAGGTGGAGCACCATCATGTTGCATCCACATTATTCGAAGTGTAGCTAATTGAATGTCGCCTAACAAATCTTCTAGAGTGTTTGTTAAAAAGTTTAAATAAACTGCTCCAGTTAGATGCTGGTCAAAAAAGAATGGTCCAATGATATGGGTTCCCAAAATTGCTCCCCACACGTTCAAAGATCATCTGTGTTGGCTATGAGTTGGCCGGAATTGGTGAGGATTTACTGTGTCATAATAATGGTAATTATGACGATTAACGAAACCATTTTTATGAAAAGTAGCCTCATCGGAGAACATGACCCGTTTAAAAAAATCATCATCTTGATTTAACATCTCATGTGCCCACTGACAAAACTCCAGTCTCCGCTGAAAGTCTACTTCTAGCAACTCTTGGTGTAATTGAATGCGATAAGGATGCTAACTGTGCTTTTTTAAAATCCTATGTATCGACGTTGTACTAATACCCGTTGTGTAACTAATTTGTCGCACACTTATTTGCGGGTTTTCCTGAATACACCCCAGCACAAAAAATTCTTTTTCCTCCGTAACTACAGTTTTATGGCGATTTCGTTTTGTATGTCGCATATTACCAGTATTTAAAAACCTATCAAGCAATAGTTGAAAGGCTTTACGCCGTGGATGTGGTCTGTCTGGATAGCGCTGTGCATAAATTCGTGATGCCAATAACGGATTTCTTTCGCACTCATCGAGGACAAAAACCATATCAATCATTTCTTCCTGCGTCAACGACATTTTGAAAATATTATAATAAACTTTTACTCTCTACTTAGCAAAATAACTACAACGTCAACGTTAATCAAAACTAGAGTGACATTTAATTTGCTTTGTATGTCGAACAGTGCAATAAACATTGTTTGCAAGGTCTTCTTGACGCTGTTACATAACTACTTTTTCGTACTTTAGAAAAGAACCTGATTTTTCTGGAAAACTGTTAGTGATAAATATAGACAACCTTATATCAGTCGAAAGGGCAGTCAATTTTGCATTCACCCATGATAATTAATATGGATCATTTTATTTGATAAAAAAAGTTTTTCAACTCGTAAGATTATTAAATGTAGATCTCAGTATTTCCAAGTCTGAATAACGTACACATTTTGCTTACAGATGACAAGATAGAGTAATTTATGCCAAAATAAACTGTGAAAACTGCACGTTTCTAACTCTTATGGTTTAGATGCTATCTAGCCTCATTTAGAGAGCTGAAATCGTGATTTTCTTCAAAAACAACTGAATATCTCGAAAACGGTAAGATTTAAACACCATGTACATTTAATAAACTCTACCTAATATTAACCAAGGAATTCAAAAATATAATAATATACAGGATGTTCCATTTAAAATAACAAAGTTATGTAGCGCCCACGCGAAATGGAACACCCTGTAAAGCTAAAAATTTTTTTTTCATGACCCACACGATTCCAGACAACTTTTATTAAAACAATTTTTTTATAAATTTTACAGTTTCATAGTTACAGAAGAATCCCTCTTAGGTGGAACACCCTGTATATACTTCTTCATAATGAAATATAATACATATTCCTAAGTTTTAAGGCGCACTTGTAAATTTCTTGAGCAAAATACGAACGTCATTGAAAAGTATACATCGAAAGTTCTAACGACTTGAACCATCTTCCCTGTGTAATTTTGGTAGTTTGTTAATCCGGAATGCTTGTAATTAGGTTTCAGAATGTCGGCAAAGTTAAGTTGGGCCGTTAACAGGTTAAAGTTTGAATAGTGACTGGAAATTGGCAATGCCATTAGAAGGAAGCTGCTGGGAGCGCCGCTTGTAAGGTAGTTTCAGTTATGAACTTGCTGGACTGCTGTGCAATTGTTCGCGGTATTAATGATGCTTCAGCATTATGTTTCATGTAGCATCGTTATAGATGAACATAAATTGAAAATAGTCAGCAATATATAACGAGAGCCACTACACATTTGTGGTGTGTGACTTTGGATTGTATTTGAGTTTTACTAACAGCTATGTGGTCACAATTAGTATTGTTGGATGCAGGTAAGCAGTTTTCATTAAAGGAAATTGTTAATTTGGTTTTTTGTCAATCATTTGGCAAAATTCGTTTTAACAATGCCATTCTGTTTTAAAAAATTGCAAGTTTGGATTACGTCTTAAGAACAAAAGAGAGTTGAACATTTTCAATATGCTGGAAATACAGAGATATTCAAAATCGATACACAAGGAAAAAATTGAATAACGAGATTACAAAATGAGAGTTAAAATTTGATGAATGAATTTGTCTCGAAAAAGGAAGCTATTGGATTTATCGTAGAATTATTCTTTATACCTGAAAACCTCGAATTTGTTATACTCTGTACATGGTTTGTACATTATTGATTTTACGACCATTGATCTGTTGTAGAAGCTGAGAAGCAACAGCAAGTTAATGTTCGGGTTGTCCTATTTTATAATTTTTATACCGTTTTTCCTCACCCAGCACCCTAATTCGCCCTGGTACCGAAAGTTATTTTTCCTATTAAATTTATTTTTGTAGTATTGTTTACTTCTTAATGTATATTGCTTCAAATTGGGTGTACCTAAAGACGACCAGACCCCGTAAAATCCAAGCGAAATCACACAAAGGAAAGTTTTTTAATAAGCTTACAATTCTCGGATTTTGTAATAATTGTATTCATTTAATTCAAAAAAAAAAATTGAGCTTTAGAGGTCCCAAAATGTAAAAAATTAATTCATTATTGATTAGGTTTAAGTGATCGTGGTAATTTTCCAGCATTTTGAAGATAAAATACACTACATAAATTATTACTAAAGATCGCGAGTAAATCGTACATTCCAGGTCCGTACATATTGTACATAAATTATACAGCACGGTGAAAAAAAGAAGTTTTTGCAGAGGCACAAGTTTAACCCTTTCACTACGGCGCTCGATTTCGTTAAATGGGTTGTAGAACAGCTGCGGTAACCGCTTACAACAATATCCACTTCCCACAGTTAACTCCCGAAATGGTGCTTGTTATTTTTAGTTCTTTTTTTAAGTTAATTCAAGTTTAAGATCGTATTAACCAGAATAAATAAAAATAGTTTATATTAAGTGAACTTTATTTTAAGTAGAAAAATAACAAATTCTTCTGCTAAAATTAAGAATTTTTGAATATTTTTAATATTTTCGTCGTCAGAACTGGAGACATTGAGATTTCTAAGGCGCTGTCTCGAAGAAAACTATTTGAAGACAAACTGCTAAATACGCCATTACAACCACATCCGTTGTGACGCGTTGGTCCACATAGTTAGAGGCGGCAAGCTATTACTATCTTCATTACGATGATGTAAAGAGGGTGATCGACAAATTAAAAGCAAATAACGCGCTCTCTATTTCACACGCTCAGCAAGCGTTTAATGACCTAGCTGTTCGGGAAGACCTAATGTACATCCATAGTCATTTTTTTAAGAATTTATTTGTCGGTATTCTACTATGCTTTTTAAAGTTTTGTTCAAATTGTTATTAATTTCTTAAATAATGCTCCATTGACTGTATAATAACAGATTCTTTAAGTTCCTTCTTGTGTTATTATTTTCTCTTTCCAAAATTTTTGCAAAATCCTATTTAATAATATGGTTGTTATTCCATACGTGTTCATATATTTTAGACCGTTAAAATTTTTTTCCTAGCATAATTCTTGTGCTCATCGAGCCGCAGATTATCATTAAATGGTGATTAATATGTGTCTAATTATTCTTAAGTTTTTTTTAGTAACTAGTTAACAATCCTTAGAGACGAGGTAAATAGAAACAGTATCAATATAACACAATGTGTCACGTGTCTTTGGAAATACATATATAAACAGACAACTGTCATGTTTGGGATTGATGCAAAAGTCAATCACTATCAGAGCCATGCTAATATTAGTTTTATAAACGTAAACGTAAACGTATACGTAAACGTATATGTAAACATAAACTTAAACGTAAACGTAAAGCTAAACAGAAACGTAAATGTAAACGAAAACGTAATCTTTTCTAATCTGAAACATTTTACATAACAATTTCATTTTCAGGTTAATATTTTTTTTAGGTGTGAAATATTTTTTGAATAGGTAACAATTTTTATTTCAAAAACTAATCTCTGACTAATCCTTCTGGCACAGAGGTTTATTTGATAAATATTTCAAATCATTTCGATAAAACCAATTAATCCTATCAAAAAAACTGGTGGGGCAACTAAATACACAAATTATTGTAATGTGGGTTGTGTTAACAATCGATTGCAGATTTTAATAATTTTCTGATATATTTTGTTAATTTAAATAGTATCCTGCGCATGGACTGTATTGCTCCTGGTTTCTTTTCCTGGATGGCTCGTAACAAGGAGTGAAGCAACCATAGCCATCTTGAGGCCTCAATTCAAGCCTGGTCGCCTCTGAGATTTAACGTTATATTTTATAGATTAATAAACATCCTTCTTTTTCTAGGATTTATCTCGGGAGTACCATATGTCCTGCTACGCTGAGCGACGTCCGCCGCTATCCAGGAGTCCTGTAGTCACCTCCAATCGGTTCCTGTTACACAACCGCCGTTGGACCCAGATAGATAAGTCCCTAAATGCTTATTTTAGAAGATATATATATATATATATATATATATATATATATATATATATATATATATATATATATATATATTTTATATATATATATATATATATATATATATATATATATATATATATATATATATATATATATATATATATATATATATATATATATATATATATATATATGTTGTTTTTCAGGTTTTCGCGGGTGGTGAATGTTAAATTCGTTTTCCGGGTATACTCCCGCGTAGGTGATAGGCCCCGAGAGGGACCGTGGTTGTCTGAACGACGTTTCGGCAGAATCTACAACACGAGGAATTAGAAGCACTGAAGACCTTACGACAAAATGAGGACATCATAATCTTACCCGCAGACAAAGGAAACGCAACAGTAGTGATGAACAGCGACGATTATCATACAAAAATAGAAAGTCTACTAGGAGACACTGCATATCAGCTTATTACCACAGATCCTACTACTTATCTGGAGAAGACGACAAAAGCCAAAATCAAAGCCAGTCCAATCGACAAAGAGATACAGAACCAGATCATCCCGCGAGAGAAGTCTTCAAGATGTCCCAAATTTTATGGTCTACCAAAGATTCACAAAGAAGGAGCTCCTCTAAGACCAATTGTTAGCTCAATAGGGTCACCCACACAGCAGTTAGCAAGACACTTAGCCAGACAACTACAACCGTTTGCCGAGGAAGTTAAATCCTACGTGAAAAATGCAGACCATTTCATTGAGTTATTAAGAAATCAGACCGTCCAAGCGGAACATCTTCTAGTGAGCTTCGATGTCATATCCTTGTTCACCAACGTACCCGTAGAGGAGTCAATCGACATTATCAAGCGAAAATATCATCCAGCAGATCATATTCTTAGGCTAACTCAACATTGCCTAAATAATACATATTTTGCATACAATGAGCAACGCTACAGACAAACAGAAGGAGCCCCGATGGGCTCCCCCCTATCTCCAGTTATTGCCAATCTCTTTATGGAGGATTTAGAAACTCGAGCACTACAATCTGCACCATTAAAACCAAGCCTATGGCTAAGGTACGTCGACGACACATTTGTGATTTGGACTCATGGAAGAGAGAATCTCACTAACTTCCTAGAACATCTGAATAGTATACACGACAAAATTAAGTTCACCATGGAGGTAGAGACTGACAGTCAGCTACCATTTCTCGACGTACTGGTCAAGAAGAAGCAAGACGGAAGTCTAGGCCACACAGTTTATAGAAAAGCCACTCACACTGACAGATACCTAAATGCACAGTCACACCACCATCCAGCACAACTAAACTCAGTAGTAAAGACATTAGTCACACGCTCGCAGAGACTAGCAGATGCAGACAACCTCAAAGAAGAAATGTCAACTCTTCACAAAGCGCTGCGAAAGAATGGGTTCACACAACAAAGAATACAGAAGTTGTCAAAACCATCTCGGCCGAGAAATCAAGAGGACTCCGAACAACCCATAGCAAAAGCCTATCTGCCATACATAAAAGGAACAACGGATAAAATAAGCAAACTTCTACGTAAACATAAAATAGAAACAACTTTTAAGACCGACAAGAAAATCAGTACCATTCTTCGAAATCCAAAGACCAAAATTCCTCTAGAAAGTCAAGGGGTATATGAAATACCTTGCCAAGATTGCAACAAATCATACATAGGACAGACCAACAGAAAAATAAGTGCAAGACGCGAAGAACACATAAACGCTGTTAGAAAAGACGAGAGAACATCATCTTTAGCTCAACATGTCAAAACTACAGGACATAGGATTGATTTCGACAAAACAAAAACACTAGCCAATATCGAGCATTACAAGTCAAGAATCATCAGGGAGGCCATAGAAATAGAGAAAAGACCACACAATCTAAATACACGAGATGACACCCAAAGACTACCTACCACATGGAAGCCTGCTCTGGTATTGCATGCTGCTGTCCATGAGGAAGCAAGAAACATAACGCAACGAACACACGAAGAGGAATCAACCAGAGCTAATCTAATAGGACCAAGTACACGGAGTCGCCCTCGAAATCAGGAGATGGGTGCAACAGACCGTGACATAAGCACAGACACACGCATGCGCGTCCGAACAGGACCGATTACACGAAGCCGCGCTCGAAATCAGGAGATGGGTGCAGCAGACCATGACGCCCGGAGTGTGTCGAGAGCAACAGAGCGTAACATAGGTAGAGTATATAAAGAACTGCCAGATCCAGAAAACGTCATTTCAGTTCGAGTTACCAGAAGCCGCAGTAAGCAGTTATCTGTTAGAACCTGAAGATGGTAGATGAGATTCTACCGAAACGTCGTTCAGACAACCACGGTCCCTCTCGGGGCCTATCACCTACGCGGGAGTATACCCGGAAAACGAATTTAATATATATATATATATATATATATATATATATATATATATATATATATATATATATATATATATATATATATATATATATATATATATATATATATATATATATATATATATATATATATATATATATATATATATATATATATATATATATATATATATATATATATATATATATATATATATATATATATATATATATATATATATATATATATATATATATATATATATATATATATATATATATATATATATATATATATATATATATATATATATATATATATGTATATATATATATATATATATATATATATATATATATATATACAGAGACAAATTAGACGACTGTCTAAGTTAAGAACAAAAATTATAAATTAACTTCGGGGATGCAGTCAACGGGTTCAAAAAAGAGACTCTTTTTTAAATTCAAGCTTTCGAAACTTTATTGTTTCTTCCTCAGGAATTCTACAAAATTGATATTATAATAATTTATTAAAAATGTTTAAAGTACTTACTAATTTGAGGTTTAAATTTTAAATTGATATGTTCTTAAGGACTGGAAAAACATTTTCACCACAAAAATAAATCACATTAGTGAACTACATACTACTAGGAAGTTAAAATCAAAAATGCTTGATTAAAAATTTTTGTATAAACCACTACGAAAACTGAACAAAAAGCAGTCAACTACACTTTTTGTTGGTTAGTGAAAAAAAAATATATATATATATATATATATATATATATATATATATATATATATATATATATATATATATATATATATATATATTGAGTGTTTTATTGCCTGCCCCACTTATTTAAATTTCATATTCAGTGTTTCTTTATTTAAGACATATCTATAACCACTTATTTCAGGATATTTTCTATAAAATCATAGTTTACCGGTTAATGTACATAAATTCTATAATAACTAGTGAATATAATTACAGTTTCCAGTTTAATTAATTATTATGTTTTGCAATTTAATATTTTTTTATACCCTTGCATTGTATTAGGTTTTTTTATATAGTAATGTTATTACCATATTTTTTTGTCTTTTAAAATTTTGTGTATCGGACTAGAGGTTGCGTGATCATTTAAACTGGGTTAATTTAAGAATTTAAGAAATTATTTGACATCTAGAAATATTCAGGGGTTAAACACTGATTTGAACTATAATTTTTTTTGAATGTATTTATTAACCTGAATAAATTGTTATAAAATTTATAAAACATTATCTTTCCTTCCTCGGCATATGCTGTGTGTGTAAAAACTATATACAAATTTATCATTTCAAAGGCTCAAGGGAAACCGATCCGAGCTCGAGTTAGACCGCGCAGTGGGCCAATTCGTGGACGAGAGATACGGAAGTGGCGCACTCAAAAATAAATTTTGGTTACAATAATCTGCTCTCATTCATTATTAATTAATATCCCAGCTTAACTTGAACGTATTACAAAAATTGCAACATAAATGTTAATTCTGCTCTTCCTTTACTAATTATTTTAATTTTTTAGCAATATGTATATTTTTTTATTTTTATTTTTGTAACATAGCATAACACCCAAAAAAGTATGAGGAAATATTGGATATACTCGTATCTGAAAGCTCGATCTAATCATATCATAATAACAAAGTGGCTATAGCATTTATGTATTTTTTTATTATAACTTATGAAACAACAGGACATACCTGTTGTTTTAAATTTTATGCATATTTCGTGTCAAAATAATTATGTATTTAGGCCGGCACTGACGAAGTTGTTATAATTTCACTTATGTTAGCATTGGATAAATAATTTAAATATAGATCACGCTAGTATCATTCACAATATCCTTATACGACCCATGAGTGGAGCTCTTGATATAAGTTTCTAAAGAAATTTTTATTATTATACAATATATAGTTCATCCTTAGTTGAACCATTGAGAGTTATAAGACTGAACGTGTATTATATTGGTTACAGATGCGTTTAAGTATTATAAAAATTAAAAAAGAAATTCCCCCCGACAGTGGCTAATTCAGATTTTCTACAATATTTATATGTCCTTCAAAAATCACTTAAAAAAACTGTAGATATGAAGGAAATGAAGTGTTGCTTTGTGAAGTGGATATTTATTTATAAACAAAACTTGTGTATTAGAAAGTTTTTTTTTATTTATAAATTTATCTCAAAGTTTGTTTAATAAAAAAAAAATAGAGTGACAAATATATCGATAAAAATTTACAAGCAAAATGTGATCTGTGATATCGTAAATCATGTAATTTAGAAAATTATTTCGACAGGGTCGATTTCTGGAAAATTTGGTAGAGAATTAAAATTGTAATGTCTTAATTCTTGCTAACGGTACGAATATTTACGAAAAAGCACCACTATTAATTTGATATTTTACGAATTTTCGTGCTTAATTGCCTATAAATTTTATATGATAAATCTTGATTTCCCGCAGAGATTCTGATTGCAAGACTGGTCGCATATATTATAGGTGTATAAATAAAAGCATACATCAATTAATTTAATTATATAAAGGCTCTTTAAAAATATGATTATTTTATATAACTGCCGGCTCTGAAAAATGGGAAATATTTCTGCTGCCTGGTTATTATAGGGAACCTTGTATACTAACAGATATGTATCTCGTAGTTTTTACATACATATATTGTGCTGTTTTTGGAGAGATAAGCCTTTGCAAAGGTCAGATAATAAATAATAATTAAATATAGTTTTAATTATAATCTATACAATTCTACTACTTCAATGATCTTCTTGACATCAGAAGTATAACTGTGACAAACATTTAAATATTTTCAGTTAATTTTTTCCCCTAACTAGATCCAGTTTACTTATCATTTTATACCGGTCCTGTTTAGACCCTCAACAATACATCATTACCTTTTTTCGTTGATTCGATAGTTTCTTCTGCTGAATTGCTCTTTCTTTCATCTCTTATATTCTTGTAGTATACTAAAGTCGATTTACTTTGTTTTGTATGTCCTCTGTGTAAACCCATTCAATTTCAGTAAAAGATAAATATAAATCTGCCCAAGGGATAAACTCAAACTTAGGTTGTTTTATGAAAAATGTCCACGAAATTAAAGGAACAGCCAAGGTAGTTGTACACAAAGAATCCTAATGTTTGTCTTGTAGTTGCACAGCGGTAAAATTTATCTGATTATCACAACTAACAAAGAACAGCGCAATTAAACTGGCGCAAATTCCTCGAGGTATTATGGCAGCAGAATATAATTCTGGTAGTTTTCGTTAATGCTATTATATATACTCCTATATTTACTTTTTTCGCAAGTAAGTCATTCAAGTTAATTGATTTACTTAATTGCATAAACATCATTAAAAATCTTACTGTTATTGTTCTGTATTAATATGAGTTAATTAATTAATATGAATTAAACAGCCACTAGTAAAATATAATAATTATAATAACAACATTACACTATATCTGCTAGAATACAGTTGTCGCAACCCTCCATATAAAAACACACTTTTTTTATAATACTTAGAAATGGATGGTGTTAACCATAAGAGAATCAACAATTTTAAATACATACATCATATTTATCACAGTTTTTATAATTAAATTATTTTAACCCAAACTCATATTATTAAATTTAAAAATAATGTATGGAGAAAATTTTGGGTAGAAACCTTTAGATTTTTTTCATCCAAGAGGTTATTAAAGAATGCAATTCAGAAATTGCAACAAAAAAACATAAAAAAATGGAATATGTTTTTCATCCAATATATATATTTTTTTTACCTTTCCATTATTTAAAATGATGCTAAAATTACAGTATATAGTATACAGTGTACACCAAGGCGTAAATATTTAATAAAATAACTTTATATGCTTTTTATTAAGGCTACTATTCCAAAAAAGCCACAAGCTACAAGTCATTATAGTTTACCGTGTGGATGTAATGTAAATAGGAAATGGTAATGTAAATATGTTTAATAAATTAATAATAAAGTTATGTTTAGTAATGTTCGTCCTTCTTTTCATTGTTGTAACAAAATCATATTTACTTTGTACCATATTTTTCTATTACTTTGGTTATGATTTACCGAATTTGTAAACTATAGGTACCTTTTTAAAAAATCTGACATTTTATATGCTTCGTATCTATACATTTTCAGAAATACAATAACAAAATAATTATTGGGGATTATATAAGCATCCTTTCAAACCTAATATGATAACAATATTAAAAACCCATAGTTTTTTATATACGTACCTTTATCTCTTTGCGAAGATAATATTGATTTAAAACTGGTATAAAAACCTGATCAATTGAACCAAATTTAATGTCCACCCACAAGTATTAAAAAAGAACATCGATCATTGCAATAATGGCGAAATACTGTGACGAGTCTATTAAAAAATTACTTTATTCAAGAGAAAATGAATGGTATACAAAGCATAAATGTCAGTAAAGTCCTCCAGAGAGTTGCTGTTTTGGAATTGCTGTCAGTACAATAATAAATATAGTTTGAAAAAACTAAAAAACACGCTTTTAAAGCACATCAAACTAAAAAGTGAAAAATAATTATTAATATAAACTGAAAACAATAATGAACGGAAAATACTAGTATTATTGTGAAAAAAAGCGTGGGTTGCTCGATATACGAAAAATATGGCACAAAGCGCCCCACGCTTTTTTCACAATAATACTAGTATTTTTCGTTCATTATTGTTTTCAGTTTATATTAATAATTATTTTTCACTTTTTAGTTTGATGTGCTTTAAAAGCGTGTTTTTTAGTTTTTTTAAACTATATTTATTTTTCACTTTTTAGTTTGATGTGCTATGAAAGCGTGTTTTTTTAGTTTTTTTTAAACTATATTTATATTGCTTATTGATGCTGATATTATAACATATTACGATCCAACAGATACTTCTGAAAAAAAAATTTTTTTTTTCAGCCATAGACGAGATTTCAACTCACGCCCGAGGAGTCCGTCGTTTCGTGTCGATTAAGACTTGTGCCTTAGCCCGCTCGGCCATTGAACGAACTGAGAATCACGGAATGTACTAACAGTAATAAGCCACTTGTTCTCACGCAGAGGATACGTGAGGAAAGGAAATTATTTAATTCTGGCGATCTTGATCAGGATAATGATATAAACTTATCAAATTATTGTATTGTTACCGGTTCTTCGTAAGTGTACAAAGTTTCAATTAAATCTGTCCGTTTAAAGTGGGTCAAAATCGAGTCCAAAGAGTCGGTTACAAACAAACAAACAAACATACAAGTGAAGCTAATAAAAGCATGTTAATAAATATATTTTAAAAAAACTAAAAAACACGCTTTTAAAGCACATCAAACTAAAAAGTGAAAAATAATTATTAATATAAACTGAAAATAATAATGAACGAAAAATACTAGTATTATTGTGAAAAAAGCGTGGGGTGCTTTGTGCAATATTTTTTCGTATATCGAGCACCCCACGCTTTTTTCACAATAATACTAGTATTTTTCGTTCATTATTATTTTCAGTTTATATTAATAATTATTTTTCACTTTTTTAGTTTGATGTGCTTTAAAAGCGTGTTTTTTAGTTTTTTAAACTATATTTATTTTTAACTTTTTTAGTTTGATGTGCTATGAAAGCGTGTTTTTTAGTTGTTTTAAACTATATTTATATTGCTTATTGATGCTGATATTATAACATATTACGATCCAACAGATATTTCTGAAAAAAAAAAAAAATTATTTCAGCCGTGAGGTTCGAACTCACGCCGGATGAGTCTGTCGTTTCGCGTCGAGTGCCTTAACCCACTCGACCACCGGGCTAATTAACAATTATGGAATCTACTGACATATTAAGCCTTTGCTTTCACGCAGGGATACGTGAGGAAAGGATTGGCGATCCTGAACAGGATAATGATATAAACTTATCAAATTATTGTATTGTTACCGGTTCTTAATAAGTGTACAAAGTTTCAATTAAATCTGTCCGTTTAAAGTGGGTTAAAATCGAGTCCAAAGAGTCGGTTTACAAACAAACATACAAACAAACAAGCAAACATACAAGTGAAGCTAATAAAAGCGTGTTAAAAAAGGGTAAGCGCTGGGTAATCATCTACTGGTAATGTATCTGGCGCAAAACCAAAAAATTGGCCGAAAGAAGATTGAAATAGGTGAATTTTTACAAAGTGCATAGAGACGAATAATCTTCAATATTTATTCAGAAAAAAATTATGAGTGTATAAAAAGAGGTATATAAAAAGTTCAGGGAAAATGTCCAAGATTTACTTGAATTTTTCAAGTTTCAAGTTTTCAAGTTTTTACAAATGGTTGCACAAATTTAATTTTTCATATAACAATGTCAGTAGCAAACCTACTTTAATGGAGGATAAATCGAGGACTGGAATTTTTATATGGCATCAAAATATATAGCTAGAATATCTATTATACCGACGAAACATAGTGTGGTGCCAACCACTCAAGAAAATTTGATTGGATCGAACAGTTCGGCAGATAGTCAATACGGCGGCTAGTCGTACAACAGCTGTGCTTTGCTTTGCTTAGGCTGAAAACAGACGAGGCGTTTTTTGCCGAGTCGGCCGCCGATTCTACAGACGAAACGTCAAAACAAACGAGGCGGCTGGACACCGCGACGTTTTCCGTATGATCAAAACATATCGAGCGTTTTATAAGCATTAGTAAATTTCCTCAGTACGTTGTTGTCACTTCATTCAGACACCCGTTTTGAAATAATGGATTACGTTGAAGAGTTTGTGATACTGCTAGGCGTATTATACTGCAGATTAAAAAAGAAAAAGAATCGTAAAATGTGGACACACCCAATTATTAGTGAAAGAAAAAATAAAGGGTACTTTTACACTTTGTACAATGAAATCAAACAAGTCGATGAGAAGTTTTTTAATTTCGTCAGAATGTCTATGACATCTTTTAATGAACTATTAAATTTCATGTATTAATTGCTCGATATTTATTTCCATATCTGTCACTAACATTTTTAAAAAATTTTAAAATCACGTCAAATGGCAACCATGCAGTATACGTACCGATCAGAAACCGCCGGTGTCTATGTTGCACAAGAGTTAGTACATTTATGAAGGGCCGCTTAAAGTCATAAAAACGCTTTCGGCACATGGTTGGGAACACCGTACGCTCGTCGCGTAGGCGGTGACATTCGTCACCGACGTATCGTCTGTTTTAATACATTCACAATGAGTGAAGCAAACGACGATTCGTCTGCAGAATCGGCGGCCGACTCGGCACAAAACACCTCGTCTGTTTTCAGCCTTATGGGCAAAAGTGATATTCGACCTTATATAAAGATGACCGGTCAATGGCAGTCTTTACATCTAAAAAAGATTAATCAAGCTTTTTTAATTTTTTTGCACACACTTACACATTTGTAAGTAAACTGTAAAAAATTACAATTTACTTTATTACTATTATATCACGCATTTTTCGGTTTCGGAATATAATAATGAGTCTCTGGGATGTCAACAAAATTCCCTATATCACTAATAATAATGGAAACACCAATTAGTTTTTTTTTAATAACTGAAGAACTGAAAGTCATTTTTGAGAAATTAATTCAAAATACAGTTAAATCGAAAATGACCGCGACATTCGGTATATTTTTTTACATAACTATTCAATATTTCAAAAAGCGTTTTCAAAAAATTTTAACACAATTTTCAGAAAATTCAAACAATTTTAACACAATATTAAACAGTACTAATACGAGACGAAACAGTTTAATTTGGTTATCTATTTTTTTTTCATATGTGTTTAAAATGAGGGATTAATACTTTTAAACCGCATGGTAGTAACTTATACCCCAAAAACAACGATGAACTTTCCAACCTTGTGTTAGTTTTTGTACCTGATTTTTCCTATTCCATAGCCTATTCAATTACCTTACTATGCTGGGCTGATAAGGAGAAATAACTCCGAAACCTGCATCCGAGTATGCATCGTTGTTTTCTTTTTTGAAATATGTACCACTAGTTCTTACTTTGTATAATTTTTAAACCCGCAATCTCTTACTTTCTTTTTGTTTTCTTTGTTGTCGTACATTACCAAAGTTTGTATCTGGTGCATATATCATCCTGCTTTGTGTAAAACAACTACATTGCAACAGAAAATCTGAATAGGCATTACAAATTTTTAGAAATTTTAAAAATAAAGTAACAACAGACAATAAAGTAACAACATACACGAGCTTACTCACAGAATAGAGGGAGCATTTGACAATACCTCATTCAACTCAATAAGTGAGGCAGGTCTTTCAATAACAAGATGGATCGATTCAGCACTCAGAACAAGAAAAATCCAATCCACGCTGGGAAACATGTCGGAGGAGGTGTCTGTAACCAGTGGTTGCCCCCAAGGAGGGGTTCTATCACCCCTCCTGTGGTGCCTGGTTATGGATGAGCTCCTAGCACAACTGGAATAGCGAGGAATATATGCGCAAGGATATGCAGACGACGTCACAATACTGGGAAAATTTGAGAGTGTTGCATCAGAAATGATGCAAAGAGCTCTCAATACGGTAGATCGATGGTGCACACAGGAAGGCTTTCTGATAATCCAGGAAAGACCACGGTAGTGACTTTCACAAGGAAAAGAAAACTCCAAAACCTGAGGAAACTATATCTTCGGGAAAAAGAACAATAGGTGAGCAATGAAGTCAAATATTTGGGACTAACCTTAGATACCAAGCTTAACTTCAAAGCTCACATAGACAAAGTGACAATCAAAGCCACGCGGATCTTATGGACCTGCAGAAGCATGGTGGGCAAGAGCTGCAGAAGCATGGTGGACTTCAACCAAAAATGGTGCACTGTTGTACCAAAGGGTCATCGTACCAATAATAACCTACGACTCCCTGATCTGGTGGCACAAGGTCGGAAAAGGAGAGGCGATGAGAAAACTAGGCAAGCTGCAAAGACTTGCATGTCTAGGGATCACGGGAGCAATGTCAACAACGCCGACCGCAGCCTTGGAAATACTGCTAGGCCTACCTCCACTACACCTAGTGGTGGAGAATGAGGCAATAATGGCAGCATACAGGCTGAACACAACTGGGTATGGGGCCATCTCAAGGAGAGGATACCATACTGAAGTATTCCAATATGTAGGAAAAAATCGGCTACTCGATATGCAGTCAGACAGAATCAGCACAACCTACAACTTCACAAAAACTTTCAGGGTAAAAATACCTGAAAGGGATGGAGAAGGAGGTAGGATGCAGAGACAACAAAATGACACCATCTGGTATACTGACGGATCAAAAACGTCAAGCAATACCGGAGCAGGAGTTGCAGGAGAACAACCAGGGACAGACATCAGCCTGAACCTTGGAAGTATCGCAACAGTGTTCCAAGCCGAAATCACAGCAATAGACGTCTGTGCACAAGAAATGATACGGAGGGCATACAAAAATAAGAGAATCCGCATCATCACTGACAGCCAAGCAGCCCTCAGAGCTCTGCAAGCAGTAGAAATACGATCTAAAACAGTAAAAGACTGCCTGGAGAAACTTACAGAACACAACAGTGTACAACTGGAGTGGACACGAGGACACCAGGGAAATACGGGAAACGAAAAAGCAGACATGCTAGCCAGAAAAGGCGCTAAATCAATTCTAACAGGTCCCGAACCGACCTGCGGGTTACCTTACAGCACCGCGAAAGGATTGGTAAAGGAACTATTAAGACAGAAACACTACTCGCACTGGATAGAGATACCGGGCAGTCACGCTTGTTCATCGGAGAAATATCTAGAGCAAGGACCAAAGAAATGCTAAAGCTGAGCAGAAAACAGCTGAGATGTGTAGTGGGAATATTAACAGGACACTGCACACTAAACAAACACCTAACCAATATGAGGGTGAAAGACAATCCAGATTGCAGGATGTGTGGTGAAGAGGAAGAAACTCCTCACCACATCATGCGAATGCCCAGCCCTAACGGCAATGAGACTAACACACTTCGAGGGACCACTTTTAACCCCGGAAGAGATAGCCAGAGCTCCCATATACTATATACTCGCCTTCTGGAATAGAACGGGTCTTATGGAGTAATGAGACTATGGGGTACAATAAGCTTAAGCTTTAGTACAGCGGGTAGTCAAAACCGCAACCCGTAAGGAAAAAGAAAACAACAGACAAAAAACCATATTTCTATTTTTTTCCATAAATTATAAAAGTCAAAAATCCTTTTTTGTCTACACTGGAGTAAATTAAGAGCTGCAAGACTTATTATATTATTATATAACTCCAACTTAGACACAATGTGTATACAGAGCTTTAATTTAAAATTTATGTGAAGAGAGACAGTGAGTAACGAGTAACATTACTATTCAGATTAAGCAAATAATGAAAATATTAAGGTAATTTCCTTATTTTAAATATCTAATAAACGTACTGATGCATGAAAAATACTGCAATAAAGAACAAAGAAAACTGTAATTAAGTTTACGTCAAGGAATCTCTCTCTACTCACATCTTACGACTACAAAATGAATGCTACTGCACCACAATTTACGAGCTATAACTCTCTTCTTTAAAATGTTTTATTGCGCTATTTTATTTCCTTTTCTTATAATTCTTTCAGTTGCTTGCTACGTATCTGCTTCAGTAATGAATCAAAATTTCAAAATGCCGCAGCGTAAGTATACAAAAAAACATTAAAAATGCTTTAAAACTACACATATCGACATATAATGCTTAATGCATTATTTTATACTAAAAACATAAATAAATAAATATACGTCCATAATAACGTGTTTTCAGTTTCGAAACTAAAAAAATTCTAAATAGGCACTGCTCATAATTAAAGCTGGTCGAGGTCACCAGGCCGATAGAGCCGTCATATGACTCATATGTTTACATCATATCATAATACCTGAATAAGTACAATAAATGGACATAAATTTTAACAACGTTACATTTTATAAAAATTTGTATAAAACTCACCCTTTTAAGCAGATTTATGAAGTAGTTTGGTTGTCGTCATCACAAAGTGGGGAAGATCTATAGTATAATAGCATCAGGTATGCTTCTGCAGCTGTCTCCGTCAGCGATGTTCGCTTTGGTGAAAAAATATGTTTGTATTTTGAAAATGACCGTTCGACATATACAGATGTAATACAGGCATAAGTAAAACAATCTGTGAACTCACTTAACGAAGTTGTAGATGCACCATCACAAATTTGTCTTAATTTGCTAAAATCAGGATCTTTCTGTAATACACTCTCGAATTTTTCACTAACGCGATTATTTTTTGCGTCATTTATAGCCTGTAGCTATGTATTTACGTCGTCCACTAGTTGCAGCGATTCCACTAACGACAACGAACTATTTTGCAATTTTTCTATTGCGTCGTGTAGTCTTCTATAATTGTTATTAAGAGTTTTTAAATCTGTTTCAAGGGAAACGTCTTGAAAGCTTGTCTGGCTTTTCCTAATAGTTGCAGCCTCGTTAGGGTTGAACTGTAGTATCACAGCTTTTATTTGTTGAAAATATTCAACATAATAAAAAGCCGCTTTCAACCACGTTCCCCAACGTGTAAGAATCGGCTCTGATGGTTCAGGGATACCAGGACACTATCTGTGAAGTGCTCGAAGCCGTTTAGGAGATCTGAGAAATACTTTTTTTGTATTTGCTATTAATGCATCTACCTCTGGAAAACATTTTCGAATCGTTTCTGCCACAAGATGTAACGCATGCACTTTACACGTAACATGTAAAAACCTACAATTGTATCTTTGAAGAGAACGGCCTACCACGTGCATTGTCGCGGCATCATCAGTCACAAACATCAATACTTGACTTGTTGAAAGTTCAAATTTTTCGAATGTCTCCAACACCACACGCGTAATTATTTCGCCAATACACGCAGTTAGTCTAGTAAAAGTGGAAATGTTGGTTTAAGAGGGTCCAGTACACGTACTATAATATTTAAAATAGATTTTTTTTACAATCTGTCGTCTCGTCAATACATAACCAGAGCCGTGTATTTTTCAATCCACATTTAATCCTATTTACAATGTCTTCACGAACAGCTAGAATATATCTACGTAACGATGTACGACTTGGTAAGTTCACCTGGGGATTGTATTTATTCCAAAACTCCCGAAATGGTTGTTTATCCAGTATGTGTAGCGGAATATTACAGGCTATTAACATTAACAATAAATCAAACATAAACTGAGTTGTCAAAGGCATGCCTTTTTTTATTTTGATGTTGCACGGTATTGATATGACGACGACAATCTGTTTTGTGCCAGCACATTAAGTCTTGATTGCAAACTTTACAAATTATTTTGCATCCGTCATAGAATAAATCCGGAAATTCACCGATAAATTTATTCACTGTGTCCGCGTACGGTCGTTTTTTACCTTTTGGCGCGTTTGACATTATGTATAATTTATAGGTACAGCCTCACGCATTAACCTTTCAAATAAGACTGCAGCGTAAATCACTTCTAAATCGGCACGTGTGACGCCAGCGCAAGACCGTGGCTGTACTCCAGCCACCTCGGCCAGCTTTACTTATAACAATAAAAAAATGTTGGCATAAGATCTTTGAGCGATAAATACATAAACATAACTATGTATATTATTTTTTAATCTATGCTAAAACTGATATAAAACAGAAACTATGGTAAATTTTCTACTAAAATAAATACACAGTACATTATAAAATAATATATGAAAAGTACCAAATTTTCTTATACAGGGGGTCCCGAAATTGCAAGACAAATTAGAACCATTAAAAAACCTAAACAATATTGTGTTTGTTTCGAACAATGAAACCCTGTAGAAACAGTAGTCCAAAATTTTGAGTTGAACATTTTAAATCCTCAGTTCCTGGGAAGCCGTTGAAGCTAGGGTTGCCAAATACATTTTTGAGTTTGGTGGTACCTACCTGTTACAAACTCGGGACATTCGAAATGAAAGCGGTACATATTTTATTCCACATATTTATTAAAACATTGACAGTAACAAAAAAAAAACAAATTAACAGCCATACCCAGACAACATTTTGAGTTACAATTTTTGGCCTGTATGCCCAATTAGTCGTGTAATGGTCGTAAAATAATTTTAACCACTGTAGGTCGTCTAAGGGTCGATATAAGCTTATACCAACGACTATTGAAACCCCTTGTCGCATGAAGGTCATATGGTACGTATAAGATTACTAATTGGACGCTAAAAGTGGATGGTATTGAGGCGGTCGATACAAGGTCGTGAAGAGGTCGTTGTCATCTACAATACAACCCTTAACATGATTTAAGGAATATATTTGTACAAAGGTCATTAAAAAACGTGATAAGACCTCAATAGGACTTTGAGACAAAATATTACCTAAATTTGAAGGGAGTTGTAAAAGAGGTTATACTGATTTTGAATACCGTCTCCATAAATGAAAATATGGCTTCCAAAAATTGATAGCAGTATGGGAAGTTATATTAACATTGAAGACGGTATCGACACGACCCATGAACAGAAATATGGTACAGCAAGAAGTGGCAGTTGTAACAGAGGTACTATACGACCTCGGTACGATTCATGAATCATTAATAAAAATTTACCAATTTTTTTGCTGTCAATGTTAGTCTATAAATAAAAGTACGAGAATGAACATCTCTTACAAAGTTTAAAGATCAGTTCATCCTCACTTTTTTGCAAACCCCTAAGCCCAACCAACTAGTCTTTAGATAAATGTAATTAGTAAAGCTGGCCGAGGTCACCTGGCCGACAGAGCCGTCATATGACTCATATGTTTACATCATATCATAATACTTGAATAAGTACAATAAATGGAAATAAATTTTAACAATAATGTTACATTTTATAAACATTTGTATAAAACTCACACTTTTAAGCAGACTTATGAAGTAGTTTGGTTGTCGTCATCACAAAGTGGGGAAGATCTATAGTATAATAGCATCAGGTATGTTTCTACTGCTGTCTCCGTCAGCGATGATCGCTTTGGTGAAAAAATATGTTTGTATTTTGAAAATGCCCGGTCGACATCTACGGATGTAATACAGGCGTAAGTAAAACAATCTGTGAACTCACTTAACGAAGTTGTAGATGCACCATCACAAATTTGTCTTAATTTGCTAAAATCAGGATCTTTCTGTAATACACTCTCGAATTTTTCACTAACGCATTATTTATTGCGTCATTTATAGCCTGTAGCTGTGTATTTACGTCGTCCACTATTTGCAGCGATTCCACTAACGACAACGAACTATTTTGCAATTTTTCTATTGCGTCGTGTAGTCCTCTATATTTGTTATTAATAGTTTTTAAATCTGTTTCAAGGGAAACGTCTTGAAAGCTTGTCTGGCTTTCCCTAATAGCTTCAGCCTCGTTAGGGTTGAACTGTAGTATCACAGCTTTTATTTGTTGAAAATATTCAGCATAATAAAAAGCCGCTTTCAACCACGTTCCCCAACGTGTAAGAATCGGCTCCGGTGGTTCAGGGATACCAGGATACTGTCTGTGAAATGCTCGAAGCCGTTTAGGAGATTTGAGAAATATTTTTTTTGTATTTGCTATTAATGCATCTACCTCTAGAAAACATTTTCGAATCGTTTCTGCCACAAGATGTAACGCATGCACCACGCGTAATTATTTCGTCAGTACACGCAGTTAGGCCCTCCGCACACGGGTCGATCGGCGACGTGGTCGACGCGATTGGAATCGTACGAGTCTCTCCTCTCCACTCGACTTCCTATGCAAAGCATTTGGACCCCGCACACGGGGCGTTTAGTAGTCGTCTAGAAACGTACGATTGCAAATCTCCTCGTTTTCAATCTCACGCGATTAGCAAGGAAGCAGTTTGTTCGAGTGAATCGTGCGTCATGGAGGTAATTTTGTGTGTTTATGCATATGTTTATCATATTTTGACCATTATTTGTTGTACTTCTCTAGGCTTTCAATATAAAATTTGTTGGGGAAGTAGAGAAGTATCCCAAGCTGTACAATTACACCCTTCGGGATTATTCAAAATGGGATGCTACGGAAAAGGCGTGAAACAGTGTTGCCAGGGAAGTTAAATTATCAGGTAAGGCCCTTAATTCGTTTATTAATGAAAAGTATTCCGTTTAAGGACGCAAAAAGGAGAGTACTTCCCACTGGATTAGACGCGAATCGACTGAGAAAACATCGACCCGTATGCGGAGGGCAGACGCGCTCGTCTCGTGGATCGTGCGATTGAGGAGATTGTGACGTCCACTGCAATCGCGTCTACCACGTCGCCGATCGACCCGTGTGCAGAGGGGCTTAGTCTTTTACTAGCTAGTAAAAGTGGAAATGTTGGTTTAGAGGTTCCAGTACACGTACTATAATATTTAAAATAGAATTTTTTTTACAATCTGTCATCTCGTCAGTACATAACCAGAGCCGTGTATTTTTTAATCCACATTTAATCCTATTTACAATGTCTTCACGAACAGCTGGAATATATCTACGTAACGATGTACGACTTGGTAAGTTCACCTGGGGATTGTATTTATTCCAAAACTCCCGAAATGGTTGTTTATCCAGTATGTGTAGCGGAATATTACAGGCTATTAACATTCACAATTCAACATTCAACATAAACTGAGTTCTCAAAGGCATGCCATTTTATTTATTTGGATATTGCACGGTATTGGATGACAATCTGTTTTGTGCCAGCACATTAAGTCTTTATTGCAAACTTTACAAATTATTTTGCATCCGTCATAGAATAAATCCGGAAATTCACCGATAAATTTATTCACTGTGTCCTCGTACGGTCGTTTTTTACCCTTTGGCGCGTTTGACATTATGTATAATTTATAGGTACAACCTCACGCATTAACCTTTCAAATAAGACTGCAGCGTAAATCACTTCTAAATCGGCACGTGTGACGCCAGCGCAAGACCGTGGCTGTACTCCAGCCACCTCGGCCAGCTTTAGTAATTAGTCAAAATTATATCCGACGAATATTTTATTTTTGAAAAGCCCGGAAACCCAGTTTTTTAGATAAATGCCTGCGTGTGGTCAAAATTGAAAAATTTCGCTTCATTTCGTTAACCCCCCTCACTTAATTTTCTCCTATATAGGGACCTCAATGCTTCTCTGGTTGCAAGACACTAGAAATGGCTCTGATTGCGCATAACCTCAACACATAATATAATTTTACACTTTCGGACTCCAATATTATTTAACAAATTTGCACCAAATTTCATATTTCTTGCATATATTATAATCAAGTAGCGTGAGTATTAAATGATATCAAGTGTGCTTATCTGCTTTTTTTTACTTTCTTTTTAGCAAAAATATGCGTGTGTCACCCATGCGACGACGTCATGAAACCGTCGTAGATGTAAAAATAAGATTTAAAGGTAGTTTAAAGCATGCAAAATGACAGTATAGTTATATGAAATGACAGTTAAGTGACGTGAATGGTGTGAACACGCCATTGGGCAGTCGGTCATATTACTTCTGTATGAATAAGACTCTATGATCGTTTCAAAAATATTAAACGACTAGAGTAATCTAAAAACAGTCTATAATAAAGAAGTTGGTTAGTGAGTTAGTAGTTAGTTTTCTTTAGTTCTCTATAATTTTACACCAATAAAGGAATTTTATGAGAATTTTTCTGTTTGTCTGTCATCATTCTCTATAATTGTTTAACTAAATATTACATGGAACATAAATTAATTTACATTTATACATTCAATATGGCTAAGGCTTTATATAACTACTTGGTAGTTTCACATACAAACTTATAAATATTAGGTCGTAAGCAATTTAATTCATATTTCTTGTTGGAAATTTGGCCTCCCTGTTTAATAAACAAAAATATTAAAATTTGAAATTTAATTTGTAGGTTTATTACATAGAAATTTGATTAGAAAATATATTTCCTTGATATTTTCAATTATGCTCTACAAATATGTATACTTTCACCCTTTGGAACCAATATTTAAAATACGTTTTGTTTTTTATGATTTCTTAAATTTTCTTTGATTTTAATTTTTTGGAAGGCAAGTTGTATTTTTTCGGGGTATCTTTGCCACTTTTACATTAATAAAAAAATTCCCAGCAGTTTCAGCCTCATAACATAGTTAGAAATCGATTTAAATATTTAACATTTTCGTATAATAACACTACGTAGGTACTTAGTTTCATACTTAATACAGTTTGATTATTGATGTTTTATTTATCCCCACTCTAAACGGATGAATATAAGTCATACGTATAGGTAAAATATATACAATACATACTGACTCGTTAGGTTCTTTTGTCGTGTTTGAACAAACATCAGATTATAGGTCGTATCTAAGTCGTATCAAAGATTGTTACGACATTGTAATGACTATATAACGACCTCTATACGACAGTATCACAATCAATTCTTAGGCACGGCCTAATAGTTCTATAAAGGTCATATCCAATTAAGTCACATGAAAGTCATATGAAAAATCGTGACAACCCTTTCCCAACCGTCCAAATTTGGTCATAGAAGGTCGTAAATTTATAAGTCTATCTCTTTTAGTTTTAAACGGCTGATGCATTTTAGAAATACCTTATTTCTCGCAAAAGGGCCTAATAGTAATTAGTGTGTTTTTATATAGGACAGCCGAGTTGAGTTAATGTAGGTAAAACCATCAAGGTAATGTAACCTTGATGGTTTCTTATCATTATAGGGAAGTTTTAGGTAATGTAATTAAAACGTATCAAATAAACATACTAAGGAAGTTAATTGATAGCTTCTATTACATCTTAATGTCATTCTAAGAAAGTAACAAGTTTTAAACAGAAACTTTTTTCTCGTTTCATCACAAGGATTTTGTTAAGTTTCATGACAAGGATTTTGTTAAGTTTCATGACAGATAACCATGCTCTGAGGTTATTGGAATGTTAATAATACTTTGATACAACTTCACATTGTAACAAAATATCTAGAATATTTCAAACCTGCGATGTTTTTCTCTTTAGTGGGATTGGAAGTACCAAAGTATAATAACACTAATTAAATTTTATTTAACAAAATATAAACATTGTAGCTTTCTCATGATGGTTGAAGAAGACAAAAAAGTTAGAAAATTAAACGGTTTCATTCATTTATCAATGTAACAAAAACCCAAGAAACACTATAAAAAAATATCATATAATAAATAAGATATGAAAGGAAGTGGACATTCAATCGGGAACCGGAATGGATTTCCAATATGGTGGATTTCAGCGAATGGTTGGAAGAAAATTGGTTCCAGGAAATTGTCGATTGCTGGTCTCCGTGAAGAGATTTAGATAATATTAATATGAAGTTATATACCATTAATAGTCAAGTATGAAAATTGTGCGTCATAGCATTATGGATTTATTAATGAATATGTATATTTAAAATAAAACGTATTCTTAACCACCTCACAAGTCATCGAAATAACTCCCAGAAATACTAGGATTTTGTGTTGAGTAAAGAGAGACGAGACTCTACAGTTTATTGTGGAATTCGACCACATCTAGGGCATCGACAGTTCTCTCTCATCTTAATCCGAAACAAATTACAAATGAAATTTCCAACTTGCTTCGGGATGGATTCGAACCATCGATATCAATACCGAGTAAACAGCTATAACCGCTTTACCCACGACTCCTGCTCTTAAACATTACAGAGACTCCGCAAGGTGCAACTTTGAACTTAAATATATTTGGTTCATCATCTTATTTTTATTCCTAAATTCACTGGCACCTTTTGTGCTACATCATTTAAAAACATATTGTACATTAATTTAATGACAACATCATCCATAATGTTACACAATACACAATATTGAAATATCCTCAGAGGTGAATATTTATTAAGAGCTTGTATATCTTCACTCTCATTTTATTTGTATGTCAAACTTTGGTGCGCTTATATTATAAAAATTGTTCCATTAACTACAATAAAGTACAACTGAGATAAACAAGTATGTTGTGGTATACAACACCTTCTAAAATATTATTTGGGTCACAGAATAAACTTAATAGACATCATTTCCACTTCATCAAACGAACTCATCTGCAAAATTATGTATTCAAAATGTCAATTGCCAATCAGCGTGTATAATTCTAATTAATTTTGGTGTCAACATTAATTATTATCTTTCATATAAATGCATGGTTCAACGATCCTGGTTTAGTGGTGTCAAACTCAGACACAAAGCTTGAATTTCGCGAAGAATAAGGGAAAAGGGGATAAGACAGAATATTTCATATATAATATAAAATAGGGCGCGGTAGGTCAGAACAGACTAATTTCGATGTTGATTGAATGAGGGTGTTTTAACTAAACGTCCCTTGAGTGTTTTCGGTTAGTTTCAATTTATTTAGTTAATTAATATTAAACTCTGTTTATCTATTTTTAATTATACGAATGCTAGACAATAAAACAGAAATAAGCGAAGTTAAATCGAATCCAAAAATTATTTATTGGATAGTTCCCCAAATATCAAGAAAACACTGAATACTACAACGACACGCATTTCACCACCCAAGTTGACATCATCTGGCTATGTTAAAAAATCATCATCGAGTATAGTACTATCGTTTTGAATTACTTGCCAGATTATCTTCATTTTATATTTCTTCTGGTTAATACTAACATTTATTTCAGCTCGTACTGTAGATAGTTCATCGTCACTTTCTGATCAAATCAAAAGACACACAATTTCCATCTTTGCGTATATCTTACTTTCACGAAAAAAATCAAATTTATCACACACGTTTACTACAGGCTGCCTGCCATATTCATGAAAGGGTCAGAAGATTTAATCACATTAAAGGAGAACTGAAACAAACGATGAGCAGACGTGATGTTTGTTATCTATTTATTACAAAAAGAAAGTTATTTTAAGACGGCATTTTCTATTAAAATAGCACAAGTTAAGAAAAATATAAATAATATAAAACTGCACAATTTGATCATAGTAAGTAATACAGTTTTTCTGTAGTTACATTTTTAGGTTACATAAATATGATATTTCACAAAAAATTATTGAGTTAAAATGGATGTCAAGGGAGAATAGAAGGAAATATAATTTTCTTAACATTGTTTATAAAATTATAAATTCTAAAATTCCTTTTGCTTTATACCAAAAGTTATTAAAAAATCAAATCTTCATATCACACTAAGGTATCTGTATCGTCTTCATATCTATCCCTCGTCATTCTTCGGCTATATTTCAAAAATGTTTTACTTATAATGTGGTTAAGCTATATAATTCTGTATTACATAAATTTATTAATCTACCATTAAGTTCTTTCAAGAGAGAAATAAAGAGAAGTTTTCTCTAAATTATAGGTATTGTTCTCATTGTAGTTAAATTTACTTAATATTGTATTATATGTTATGTTTTTAGTGAAACAAAATTGGACATTTCATGTATTTTAAATGCACACGCGGATGCATATTATTTGTAATATTTATAATTTTGCTTTTATTTTATCCATGTTCCTATAGTGATTTGGGTTAAGTGTAAGAGTAGCCGTGGCTAAACTTCGCCCAGAATGCTGTATGTATTACAATTTCCAACATACTTGTAGTAACTTTTTCAATAAAGACGATATTATTATTGTTATTGTTATTATTATTATTAAATGCAATATCTTAAATACCATTTACATAACCGAAAAGCTCTGTTTATTTTGGTTACTATCATTAATTAAATTTATTATTAAAAACAACAGAACAAATTTCAGCAAATCAGATGCTACGTTTGAATTGTAAGATAACGTAAATCATATAATAGAAGAGAAACAAATGCCTCTTGGAATATTCTGTGATTCATCTAAGGCATTTGATTGTGTGGATCAGTGGCAGCTGGTGGATTTAAGTTATGCCAAATCTCAGTATTGGAGCATGGAACTCAAGCAATATTTTAAGGCAGGATTACCAGTACTGAATGAAGAAGTTTTTGCAGAAAAAAATTTAAAAAAATTGAGAAAAAAGTTACAAAAATGCGCTGCCGACCCAGATTACTTCTAGACCATTAGTAAAATATTTGCAAACTATTTTTTTTTTCGTAATCAGCAGAAAAATTTATCACCCTGTTTTTTTTTTTTTGGTTTTCGAAAATTTTGATTTTTTATAAAGTTATGACATTTTGAAATTTACATAAAGAAGAACTTAAATTTTAAAATGTCATAATTTTACAAAAAATCAAAAAAAAGAGGGTGATAAATGTTCCTTCTGATTGCGAAAAAAAAAATAGTTTGCAAATATTTTACTAATGGTCTAGAAGTAATCTGGGTCGGCAGCGCATTTTTTGTAACTTTTTTCTTTAATATTTTTTCAATTTTTTTCTGCAAAACTTCTTCAATCAGTACTAATAGTCGTGCCTTAAAAATATTGTTTTTCTTCCTTGCTTCAATAATGAAATATGGTGTAGCCTAAATCCACCAACCGCCTCTGGTGTGGATCATTCTATACTAAAATAAATAAATTGAATTACTATTGGAATTAGGAGAATAACAAACTCATACCTTGAGAACCGTCAAATATTAGAAGAGATTTGTGTGCATAATAATACCTAACGCACGAAATATTACTCCCATGCAGAGAATGTCAAATATAGAGTATCCCAGGGTTCCATTCTGGGACCAATATTCTTTGTTATGAATGTATACTTTATAATTATTCATCAGTAAAATTTTCACTATATGTATTTTACTTGGTAACTCAAATATCGATAATTTAACCACAACAGCATAAATGAAATTCACCGATGTATCTGACTAGTTCACATCTAACAAATTATTACTTGATCTGGGAAAGACCGTCACAAGGTTATTTAATCCATTAAAAATATACCGCAAGTATAAGAAACACCGAACCAATTTGCAGCACGAAATTTAATCAATAAGAAATTGTGCAGTTTTGCCATAGAAATTAGTAAAAATCGATCTCGGCTAAATGCTCTGCGATAGTACTCTCTCATCATCATAATCACTTATTTGACATGAGAGAAATAAATTATTTTAAAATCGTCTTCATTTATTTTATTTATTTATACGAAATAAATAAAATGAACAAAATAAAAGTAAATAATACAAACAAGGTAAATGAGATAAAGAGGTAAATGAGGCAAATGAGGCAAATGGGGAAAATGAGACAAATGATAAAATAAATGAGACAAATTAGACTAATAAGATAAATAAGAAAAACAAGATATACAAGACAAGGAAAACAGATAAGATAAGATAGATAAACGAGACAAGCTAAAGAAGATAAAAAGATAAACGCAATAAACAAAATACATGAGACAAACGAGATAAATAGGATAAATGAGATAAACAGGAAAATAAGATAAATTACGTAAAATGGCAGAAATAAAATAAGCGACACAAACGAGATAAGCGAGACAATCGAATAAATTAGAAAAATAAAGTAAATTAAGTAATTTATTTGTCACTTATTTCAAAATTGGATATGATGCGAACGTACTATCGAGAGAGACTTTCCATAATAACAGTTAATTTGACGAAATTTTCATGAACTCTTTTTGGAACATTTCCTCATTCTGAATAATTTTTATTTGAAATATTTTTGACTCGAGGCAATTCTTTTTGGGACCCCTTGAAGCGTGTCCTTTATGGTGCACCAATTTCAATGATATTCTATGTTGAGACGTGTTTGAGAAAATGGTAGGAAAACAATGACTAGCGACATACAAACACACACAGACAGATAGACATACAGACACACAACACAGAGCGAGCATATCGATTCGGAAAATGTTTCTGTTTTCGGGTCTCAAACGTCCACTTTCATCATAATCTGGAACTTGATTTTTTTCACGATGCCAATATTTTCTTTATCTGTAGATGTATGAGAAAGCAAAACATTGTATAGGTTTTGACGCAATTAAGACAATATGCTACTATGCGTTCTTCTATTCCATCTTACAAATGGGATTGAGTTTTGGGAAAATCGCTTATCCTTTTTATCGTATCCTATTTAGTAACACCATCACAAATTTACACACACAATGCAAGAAATAAATACACGTATCTACCTCGATTTTATAATTATAATGTTAGCCGAAGGGGTCTTTGGTATATTGGGGTAAACATCTTTAATCATTTACCACAGCATGTTCAAACAATTACATATCAAACCATATTCAAACGTGAAAAAAAAAAATTCGACCGTTTCAATTATTTAACACTGTCACGGAATTATTTCAAACTACTTTGTAAATTTAAAATTTTAGTCTTAAATTTTGATTTACGTTTGACAAATCTACGAAAACATTATAATTATACAGGGTGGGGCAATAGTGCCTCCGACTTCGATATCTCGAGTTCTATGATAGCTAGAAACTTGAAGTAAACTAGACAAAAAAGTCTATAACTCGAAATTGTTTCCGAATATACAGAGTGAGCTGATTCTACAGGGTCAAGTAACATTTTTTTTAAATGAATTGCCATGTATATCAGAAAATTTTTTGAAACTTCCTTGTGGCCTCCTTTCACTCCTGTATTATTATTGACTTTCTCCCAACCACTTGGATGTAACGATTTTTTTTTTGTTGAAATTATACCATTTAATATCACTACAATCACAATTATCGATTTTAAGAAGAAATATGTTAGTGCCAGTTATGAGACATCTGTCTGATGACACACAGCCATTTTCACTTCCTAAAAGTATACAGGATGGCCATAAAGGATTTTTAAACCGACAACTTTTTGAACTGAATTTTCTCAATTTTTTTCAAATGGTATATTTTGGACAAAGTGATGTAAGATTAAAAAACAAACATTATCTAGGATCAGTCTAAATTTGGAAGCTCTAGTGTAACTGATAAGGCAGATATGATTTTTCTAACACACCACTGTTTTAAGTGCCTTGTAACTGGATTTTAAACTCAGTTTCTATACAGTTTCTCTACTGCCTCACGAGGAGCATTTTCCATGTAATATTTTCTCATTGTTACTATTTTGATCAATACCATATAAAAATGTTTTGTACGAGTATTACTTATTATGTTCTGTTTTGTTTTCTTTAAGAAAACAAAACAAAACACAATAAGTAATACTCTAAAGCTGGGTACAGACATGCAACAGAACTTCGTATCGTAACAGCGTCGCGTAACAAGTGTGGACGGCACTGCGTAACAGCGTAACACCGCAACAACGCAACATCGAGGCGTCCCATCGCTTGTCGGTATTAGAGCGTCACATCAAAGGAATGATACGGGCTGATGTTGCACCACAAGATTGCGATCGCGGTTGGAACGATAGTATGATCTGCTAACATGATACGCGACGATATTCTGATACGCTTGAATCTCTGAACATGCGTAGCTTCGACGCGTAACAAAAATTGTTGCGCGACGGTGTTACGATACGAAGTTCTGTTACATGTCTGTACCCAGCTTTACATATCATTTTTATATGGTATTGACCAAAGTAATAACAATGAAAAAATATGACACACACGATAAATTTAGTACCTATTCTATTCTAGTCTGTTGACGCAATATATGTTCGAACATGAAAAGCATAAAGATTTTGTGGTAATGTAGGTTGCGTACGTCGTGACATCCACTAATTAAGTCTGTTGTTTAATCACATTTTTTCCCTAAATTGTTTAAATCACCGTAACAGTGGCAATTTTTCTCTCATTATAATATATCATGTATGTATTTACAACAGCTACCGTTCGTTTCCTTTTTTTGTATATTTAATGTTATGCGTATAAATATTTACACAGCATACATAAAATAAATGTAGACATCTCATAAAAATCTGGTTAAATCTTAGTCAGTATTCTCTGGTTTTATTCGCCTCTGCCCTGTCACGCACTGAGTAAAATTGATAAAGCATATTTTCCTAACCGGTCGACACGAATACAGAAAGCGAATATGGATTCTGACGATCTTAGGAAAATAAAACGCATTATGTTCAATTTAAATTTAAAATTCCCCGTTTAATATGTTTTCATCCCTATGTAGAGGTTTGTTTGAATTTTAAGATGTAGGTTACCATATTTACCTGGAAAATATATGGTAAATATGTAACTTTAACATAAAGAATGCCATCATAAAATTAAAGTTTTTGAAAACATAAATTTTGTTTGTTAAAATCCGCATTAGGTAATTCTGGGCAGTTTGTATATTCCATTAACCAGTTACATAATATACCTTTACTTATTTCCCAAAACAACAAATATTGAAATAGATATTTTTACCTCAATTTAACAATACAGTATCCAGATGGCGGTTAAATTTAAATATCATATCAGGAAAAGTACTGTTATGCATAGACGCGGCAGTTACTCAATATGTTGGTCAAGATTACTGCCTCAATAACGAAAATTCCTAAAATATCCCACATAGGTGAGTGAAGCGTCCAATATCTTTTTTTAGATCAGACAATTCAAATGAAATGTTAGAAACACCCACAGGGTCTGGTATTCAATATGGTGTCCAAGATTAACTTAAAAGCAAAAAATATAAAATTGTCCTTTATTTGTTTCAGGTTTGATTAAAGATACTTGCTAAGAAATAATTTGCAACTGAATTGAAAAAAAAAAGTCAAGTGAACCCTTATGCTTTCTTTGAAGCACTTACATCTACTCCAACAGGCAGTGGCTATAATGAACTTGTGATATATATGTTCGATTTGTGGTGATGAAAGTATAGCTCATTAACGTGATGACGAATTTTCTGTAGACAACTTGAAAGGAAAACAATGACGTAGTTTTCCAAGAAACGTCAAAACACCATATACTGCATTCGACGCACGTTTCGCCAATCAAGTTGGCATCACCTGGAGATGATTTAAACTTAATTGTTTGGTGTTTCGTGGAAAACTGCGTTAGTATAATCTTCACATCAAAGGTTCCAACCTACTTCATATTTAGAAAAAGAAAGAAAATAAAATAGCACAGAACCTATTAATTAATTACCTACCAGCTTTTGACTAGTCACATGTATAACACATGTAGAAAAGAATGAGCCAGGTCCATCAACACAACCACCTCTTCTTACGCATATTCATGAAAAATGTATTTTCTGCAATAACGGAGATACATATAAAGTTGCAAACGATAGTACTGTAGTTATCCAAGTAACATTTCACCGACTATCAACTACTAGCTTTCATTAATTTTAACATCAGAATTATTACAAGTATAATCAATTAGCGCCTTAAATTTTATAGTTATGATACAACGTCGGAGCAATGTTTCTTGAAATTTGCAAAACTACTACTTACGACTAGCTCATTTACCAATGTAGGTTAGACGTTACTGATTGAAGTAACAGATCCTATTAACTATTGAGACATCTGGCAACGTTGACTGTAAGTTGGTGCCAACTAAATAGGTATGGTCTATTATAAAATAGTTGACAACGTTGCTGGTTAAACGGTAATAAGCAACTTAATGATTTAGGCGTTATTAGACATCATTCAACGTTGTTTAGACGCTGGTGACTGACTAAGTAGGTTTGGTTAATTTTTTGAAAGTCTGCCTACGTCGACATAACGCTGTTGTGACGTTGTAGGCAGGAACATATTTGGTAACTGATTTCTTCTTATACATAGTGGTATTGGGTTATGAAGTTTCAAGTTATGAGGAACAAAAATTGACAAAATAATTGTATCAAAATCTTGTTGTAAGTATTCAGCATGATACCACAGAGAGGTGGAATGTTATATTTAAGAAGGCAAGAAGAGAAGCTCAACTCAACGAGCAAAAGAAATTCGTATTTCTACAATATCACAATCACACGCCACTATCATCTAGCCTTACTGCCCTCAGACACATACTTATGTTCCTCGGATAGAAATAACCCCCAAATTAATATCGGTAATGAAGGTATTGGTAGTTATTTCGAAGTTACCATGAGTATTACTAAACATTTATACACCAAGTGCAACACAAGTTGGGTATTACTATTATTATTTGGAATGAACGTTAATGGTAGTGAAGATTTCTGCACCTGAGCTTACTAAAAGTTGGTACGTGTAAAATTACTTAACCTTGACGTCCCTTTTAGTAAAAACAGTTGCACTTATCATAATGTTAAATCGGAATTTGAGTATTTATTTGGAACTGTTAAAATAAGTAGTTAGTTTAAGTATGTCTAGCTAATAATTCCAGACTTCGTCATATTTTCTGGTTCCATAGAAGGAAATAATAGGCCGCCATGTTGATTATGTGTTTACAAATATTTTAAATAAACAATATTTACCTTTTGTTTTAAATGAAGTAAGTAAAAAAAGTTTTTATTTATTCGTAAATGTACTTATACAATATTTCAATTAATTTTTATTTGGGAAAAAAATTTAAAATTAAAAAAATAGAAACAATATTTTAATACTTAAGATAAACATTATTCTTATGAGGCCACTATATTTTTCGACCTACTTTGTGCACATTTATCAATACAATTTCTTTCATTTCAATTTTAACCCCACTGAATTTTCAAAATTTTATTACTACATCGCCATCTGGCTCACCTGACAACTTTTAATACTTTTATTCTTTACACTAATACGAACACTTTTACCACAAAAGAGCCTACGGGGCTAGATTTTTAACAATTGATCCTATACTGTATTATATATTGCGAAGTATGATATCAACAGATGATAATTTACGGGTACATATTTAACCAATAGAATATATTATTGTCCCTTTCCGTAAATATTCTAGGCTACACGAAGTGCTTTTTAAAAAGCTCAGTGAAGTTAATACTTTCCAATTCCTTTATCTCCTGGCGACATCTCAAGCTAGAGTGCATCCTCCCAGATGTATGACTTAAATTTTATATACCATATTTTATCCTGCTTATGGAAAAGTATGTTTCGATTTGGAAAATTAATTTTGTTACACATATAGTATCTAAAAGAAAGGATTGTAAAAATTTGTAATAATAAAAAGTTTCTAACTTAATATAATATTATTATTAAATGTCGATTATTGTTTATTATGTAATTCTAAAAAAATTCAAATATTAATTCCAAAAATATGCCAAGCAAGTGAAAAAAAATGTAAGTTAGCATTTCACTACTATTATCATTATATTAGGGTGATAGCATAAAGTGGATATTTTAGTCGAAAATAATCTTGATTGAAAAATCAAAGATATTGAGAATGTATTTACAACAATTGATGATTTAAACAAAAAAAATATTAGTTGTTTAAAGTAATGTCATCAGTACCATAAAAGGAATTCTTGTAAAAATTTCGATATTACCCTTTTCAAAAACCGATATTTGGCATCTTGTGGCTGGATACAAATTATAATTTACAGTTTATTTCAAACTTATTTGCAAAATAAAATTCCTCTTTGAACCCTTTAACGCCGTCAAAGAAGCCGATATTTTTATGTTGCAAATAAGTTTGATGTAAACTATATACAGGGTGTAACAAAAAAGCATGTCAACTCAATGGCAGATTCTAGGCAACAAATAGTGACGATATGACTTAACTTACCTCTATGCGAAAATGCTTCAAAATTTTTTTTATGGGCCTTTAAATTCGAAAATAAATAATGGAAAATTTGCTCTAACTCTGAAGTCCTTGTAAGATATCTTCTTTAAATGTGGTACAATATAGCACTAGTAGTAGTTCAATATTTTATGTAATTATGATCAGTTTATCTCGATTCAAAAGACGAATTATTTAATTAGGTAATTGTGTTGTTTATTTATTTATAAAGTAATTGTTTAAAATAAATTGTTTACAATAAGTTCCAAAAAAGATATTTTGTTAAAATTAAATTGCTTATTTATTCAGAGGACACTATTTCATTCGATTTAAAAGTCTTATCACAAAAAATTTGTTCAGTTCTGCTTTAGAGCTTTTTAATTCACAATTCCAATAAGCTAAATGCTTGAAAACTAAAGCACGTAGAAAAAAAAGTAAGAGTAAAAAAAACTTTTAAAATTAAATTTTATTTTCAAAAAAAATTATTTTTTTGCCATTGGGTTGCCCATAATTACTTAAAATATTGAATTACTACTAGTGCTATATTGTACCAAATTTAAAGAAGATATCTTACAAGGACTCCAGAGTTAGAGCAAATTTTTCATTTTTTATTTTCGACTTTAAAGGCCCATAAAAAATTTTGGAAGCATTTTCGCATAGAGGTAAGTTAAGTCATATCGTCACTATTTGTTGCCTAGAATCTCCCATTGAGTTTATGACATGCTTTTTTGTGTACACCCTGTATAATATCAAAATTACTGGCACCTTCGCCAGTATTTTAAATTGTTGAAAATGATTTCATTATTTTTATGGCTACATAAAATTCAAAGTTATCACTATCTCTATAAGATCCAATAAAATTGAATGCTTATGATTATGATGAAATTAGCATAATAATGATTCAATTTTGTTCTGTAGTAATATGTAAACACATCACCCATATTATAAACTGTTCTTTAGAAACAGGTTATTTTCCTAGTAAATGGAAAATGTCCTTAATAAAACCCATTCCAAAGATAAATAATTTTACTGACCTTAGGCCCTTTACTATAATACCAACCTTATCAAAAATATTAGAGAAAATAGTCCAACCTCAAATTTATCATTACGTCATCAATAATAATAATATTATTTCTCTATTACAATCAGATTTTAGAAAAGGTCACAGCATCACCTCCGTTCTGTCCAACATAGCTGATAATATTTTTTAGGTCCATAGATGCTACTGTTTTGACTCTTCTTAACTTCAAAGGCATTTGATACATAAGACCACAGGCTATTGTGTGTCAAGCTAGTCTATTTTGGGTTTGATAATACATCTGTAAATTTCGTTAGGTCTTATTTAGAAAGCTGTTCCCAAGTAGTTGTTGTGGATGATCAAATAGCTGTATCATTATATCCATGCTTGGACCGATGCTTTCTTTAATCTACACAGTCGATACTTTTACCTCCATTAAGTTTTGTAGTATATGTATAGTGTTTTGCAGATGACATTCAATTAAAGTATTCTTTTCGCTACCGTAATATTAACAACACATGTTTTAAAATAAATAATGAATTAGATTCTATTTCACAGTACTCAAATCCTCATATTCTAAAGTTGAATGCTTGTTCAAACAAAGTCAGAAATAAGTCTTAGTATCAGGCTTAAATTGCAAATAAATAATAAACCTGATAATACTGTTTATAAGATAAAAACTTAGGAATAACTTTTGACGAAAACTTACGTTTTAAAGACCACGTGGCTATGCTAGTTAAAAAATCATATGTTGCATTAAAATTGTTATACACAAACATTAGTATTATAAATTTCAAATTAAGAAAAAAATTATGTGGAACTCTTGTTCTCTCAATTTTAACCTATGGAAATATAGTCTATTATTCTAGCCTTGATAAGCTAATGCAATACTACCTTCAAAAATTTGGAACAGCTGTTGCAGATTTGTTTACCGATTAAAAAAATATGATAGCGTATCAACTAAAATAAAGGAGCTTGGTTGGCTTCGAGTTGAAAACTTGTACAAGTATCACTTGTCTGTATTTGTTCAGAATATCTTAATACCTGATTCTCCCCTTATCTCCGACAAAAGCTAGTTTTCAGGCGCAATATTCATGACGCAAATCTAAGATTTATTAATTGCCTCACAACAACAAGATATGATTCAGACATATCAAAGATCGTTTTCTTATAATTCTGTAACTGTTTACAATAATATAACACCTTAGTTAAAGTCTCTCCCTGTAAACAATTTTTGGAAAAAAATCATGTTACACTATTTTTCACTTCAATAGCTCCTGTTATTTGTCAGTCAATAATTTCTAATTCAATTAATAAAAATTTTTCTTTTGTTATTTATTTATTTTTTTGTACAATAATATGTAGGCCCATATTAGGTACTACGAAATGTTTCATGCATACTCATAGCATGCGAATGTTATTATATTTTGTTGATTAGGCTAAAAATTAATTTTTCTGCTTTCTAAAATTACATTTCCCTTTAATTTTTACATCTTATATTGTATATTTAAATTGTTAGGTTAAGTTGAGTAGCCATCGTCTTTTGTAATAAAAATTATACAACAATTTTCCATACAATAAAGCCTATTTTTTTCCGGACTGGCCTCTCGTGGCCTCCGATGCTTCAGGGGAATCGCGCCGGCGCATTAACTACAGCCACTCCCCACATTCCACAAGGTTAGTTACTGTAGATACCAGAATCGTGTGCCCTAAGCAGACAGAGAGACCCCAGAATGGCCGCCTTCTGCATTTGGCTTGCCAGCTACTCTGCTGATTGTTGGCACGCGGCTGGCCGCCTGCCGGTATGGTTTTCACTGCCAAAAACAGCGTAGGCTTTATCCCTTCGAGTACACCGATTATTAGGACGACCATTTTGACTGAGTAGCCTGGGTACAGCACTTGGAGCTCGTATCGGAGATCGCGAAATTTGGTTCGTTTCTCCTCCTCCTTCAAGGTAATGTTTTTCTTTTTATTATTATTATTATTACTGTCATTGTTAAGTAAAATAAAGGACGCTTTAAGTAATATTTTTTTTAGTGATATTTTCCAAAAAAGTGCGTTTATTTTAATCGTTTAGTTAAAGTAGGCCTATATTCGCTACCAAAGTCAATCATCAACACCAGAAGCTAATTATCGACACATCAATGCTTGTGAATATTAACTTCTCTAACCTATACATTTTATCAACCTCCATTCTGTCGTGGGGTAAAAGTTTGTAATTACTAGCAAAATATAAATTTAATGAATTTCAGTTTTTCATGATTTTCTGCTAAAATATGCCATTATATTCTTAATCTTTACAACAATATGTGAAATTGCCAACTTTATCAATGCATTTTAAAAAAATTCTTGTTTCACTTCGCAAATAAAATGATAGCACAGTTCTTCAAAATACATATATTTAATCAGGTAAACAAATGTAAATTAAACTCATTGAATTTGCGCATAAAGTAGTAGAATTTACCCGAAACCTAGCCAGGTCAATGCTTTTAGCTGGAAAAGTATTTCACCTTTGACCTTTGTTCACACGGCAGTATGATTGATAAGGTATTTCTAACCCTGATCTACTACTGATGACCAGAAAGAAACAGACGCTACAAGATTAAATACTAAACTGATATCAAGGTTCATTGACTTGAGGCTGACGCATTGAATTTTTATGTCGCCAGATTTCGTTCGCTGCTTACTCAGAGAATTTCTTTCTTCTTCTGCTTCCTAGTTTACTATATTATTGGGCTTTCTTAATTAATGTCTATCTCATTTGTAGCTATTATAAAATTAAATATTTTTGTTGGTATACAGGGTGTAATCGGTTTGAACACAGAAAATTGAACAGTGGATAGATTTTGAAATTTTTATTTAATAAATGATTTTGGCCACGCATTTTTTAATAAAAAAAGTTAATTGTGAAATATATGCTTTATTTTCATTAACTTCTAAAATATTTTGCGGGCATTCTTTCATTTAGATTAACCCATAATATTTACCTTTTTTAATTCATTCGTATTTCTCAATTCTGACTTTGTCGATTGATCGTGATTTAAAATTTTTCTTGTCCCATTAAGATCGTCTCTTTCCATAACTTAAAGTGCCCTCTCCTTAATCACTATTTTCGTATTTTTAAAACAATTAAAAGTGTATGAGAAAATGTGTTCTGAGAGTGTGGTTCAAAAGAATTGCAAATAATGCAATTTCATTGAAATTTAAACCTCGTATATTTAAATTCCAGAGTACCCCAAAATACTTAAATCATGTGTTTTAACTTAATTTTAACAAAGAGAGTTAACCTATATGAATTAAACAATATATCCCATTCATCCCATATTTTGTGTACACTACCGGCATTTAAGAATTCCTTGAACGCCAGTTATAACGAATATGAGAGATATTTGAGAGGACATTGGAATTTTATGTGGGAACATTATCAAGCGGAGGCATTGTGTGCAAGTTCTATCTGTGACAACTGCCCCACCGAGGCGATAACTGCTAACGAGCTATCCTGCCATTCTGTTATCCTGCTATCTCCTGCAAAGGAGTGCCGACGGCGCTGCCTGTAGTTAGTCTGATTAGACACATGCGTCTATATTAAACTTATTCTTCGTGAATGTACTGTAGAATTTTCTTTGTTCTCACACTTCTCATAGGGATAATATTAGAGTGGAGGTAGTAATTGAAGTTAGTTAGAGGGTTTTGCTAGCTGCTTGGTTTGAGGATGGTTATTTTCACAGAGCAAATTGGCCCGGTCATTTTTCTCTGTTATGTTAGACTTGATTGTAGATTAAATTTTTAGCACAAAAAAGTTCCAACATTAAAAATTGTGAATATTAGGGCGAACATTTTTAGATTTCATCTTAACGAGTTATTCAAAATTTTAAACCAACTGTGTAGGTGTCATAAGTCGTGTGGCAAACTAAAAGTATGTCAGAAAATGAATTTTTGAGCGTTTTTTTTTATAAGAATATAAGTTTGATTTACAGTCTAATAGTTATAATCCTCTAAGATATTGTATATTTGGAATGGACTACTTGCATCGTCTTTGGCTTAATTTAAATAAATTGTAGAGTAGATTTGTCTTTTTATAAATTAAATTTGTTTATCTGACATTTCTAATATTGGTTTATATATATATAATATATATATATATATATATATATATATATATATATATATATATATATATATATATATATATATATATATATATATATATATATATATATATATATATATATATATATATATATATATATATATATATATATATATATATATATATATATATATATATATATATATATATATATATATATATATATATATATATATATATATATATATATATATATATATATATATATATATATATATATATATATATATATATATATATATATATATATATATATATATATATATATATATATATATATATATATATATATATATATATATATATATATATATATATATATATATATATATATATATATATATATATATATATATATATATATATATATATATATATATATATATATATATATATATATATATATATATATATATATATATATATATATATATATATATATATATACACAGTAGTGGAAAAAGTTTAATTTGAGTGCCAGTTTGTGTGTGTGCATAAAGGATAAAAATAGCAGTCATGAATTCAAAAATCTTTACTGAAAGGTGAATAATACCTCCAGTTTTAGTAGAAAAAAGCGTGTAGTTCAAGCAAATCAAACTGTTCTCCCTGGATATACTGTTTCATTTCGAAGGTAAGCCCATCCATATTTATTTGCGAATAGACTTTTTTTGAAACATTGTATTACTTTTTAGAAAAATTCTGAATGTAGTATAAATAATTCAGTCGGTCAATTAGGTGAAATTTATTCCAAAATCCAACGTACGTTAAAAAATAACAGCTACAGACCATATAAAATTTATCCGTACGAGTTTTAACAGAGGCTCAATACAAGAAAAGACTGGACTTTTGTCGCCAGATGATTCAAAAGTTGGATGCAAGATCCCGATTTTTTTACTAAAATATTATGAACTGATGAATCATCCTTTTCTACGGCATGAGTTTTTAATAGGAAAAATCGAAGGTCGTGGGAAAACAAGCACCAGAGAAAAAGATTGGTAAAACAAATAATAAAATCAGGAAGAAAAACTGTTAGCGTTTGGTGTGGAATTTTCAGAAACAAAATTGTTGGGCCTATATTTTATGATTATACTTTAACTGGTGTTACCTATCTGGAAATAATTATCCCGGAAGCAAAAAATATTCTTTTGCAGAATTTTCCGGAAGACAAACGTGATATGATTTGGATGCAGGATGAGCAACTCCGCATAATGTCCTATCCGTTCGAGATCATTTGAATAATGTATTCCCAATATGAATAGGGAATAATGGACCTATTAAATGGCTATCTAACGATCCAGATTTGGCCCCTATGGATTACTTTTTTGGGGATTTCTAAAAAGACATTGTCAATAATAATAATAATAACAATAGTATTCAAGTCATTAAAGATAGGATTCGACTTGAAATAAACACTCTGAATGTAAATAATGAAGCCATTTCTGGTGAAGTTATAAATATAAGAAGACGTTATCAATTATGCATTGACAATAATGGTTGACACATCGAACATCTTTTATGAGTTATCATTTATTTATATTTAAATTTCCTAAATAAATCTTTGTTATCTATTTTGTATAAATATTTGGTTTTCTTCTTCCTCACTCTAAACCATTTTGTTTATTTCATTAAAGAAATTTTACTTATCAAACATAATAGTTGTCATTTTCATAGCTCACTTTAATAATGTTAACTTTTCCATATTTACAGTAACTAGTTTAACTAAGATATTCGACGTTTAATAATTGTAAAACGGTATATGGTAGGGGTAACATATGGTATATTTTTGAAATCAGGAACAAAGGATCATTCCAAAAATTTAATAATATTATAAGGTATCCCATTTAAAAAAATATATTATATTTTTGTCTCCCCTGAAATCTGCACGCTACTGTACTTTTGATAGCATTTTAACAAAATTCAGTCATAACCGCATAATTTTTATTTAAAACTTTTTTTCTATAGGCAATAATAACGATGATAAGGGGTGGATAATTTATGATGAATAACCCTGTCCAAAAAACATAACAATAAAAGTGTACAAAGTACATTGTACATTAAGAAATAGTACCAAAATATCAAATAAATTCTTGGGAAGTGTAACTTGATACTTACAAAAATGGCCTATATAAGTTTCTGTCATATTTTTCTTATTTACTAGCGATAAAAACAATCTTTATATAAAACTCGAAAAGTGACTTCCTCCATAGGAACCGCGAAACTTTATACATATGAATATTTAAAACAATCTTAGTCTGGCTTAGATGATATGACTAATTAATTAGTAACATGTAAACAGCTTAGGTTGTGAATATAATTAATGATAGTTAATGTTGTTGTATGTGAAAATATTGTATAGAAAATCGGTGCTACATGCGATAAATGATGTTCACTACTCTTAGGGGAATCTTTCTCATAATTTCAATATACTACGCGTGTATTATTATTACTTTACAGAAAACATTACTTTCTATCTCAGACCAAATAAAAATACATACATAAATTAAAAGCTATAAATAATGAAATAAATAATAAAAAAAGTATACGTTCTTTCTATCTACGAGTTTTATTAGTTGTCTCAACATCTCTGTTCATAGAAAGATTACGTCATTTTTAAAAATCAGTATCTACAATCCCGTTAGACGGTCTCCAATGCTTGACAAAATTTAAAAAACTGTACTTCAGTTAAAACTCGTTTTTGGAAACATCACTGCTATAGAAATATATAGCAGATATTCATCTTTCTTTTTTTACCACTGTCGGATGGGGCGTTAATTTTCGAAACTTTATATATCGAAATAGATTTCAGTTTATATTTCCCTGATATAGAAATATACCCTATAATGATAAGGGTATTTGTAAAGATTTCGGACAGTTTCACTACGCACTTCATATTTGGCGTGTATTGTTATGAAGTTGAACATAGAACAATTTAGTTTTAACAGGTTTTCAACACATTTTCGTATTCCTGGCAACGTTGTTATTGTTTTCTCTAGCACATCAATATAATTATATATTCTAAAGGTGCTGTATAATAATAGCCCATACGTTCCTTTATTAAAGGGATATGAGCTATCAAATAAGCTGAAAAAGTCATAGATGTAGGTGGCTTATTTATAATAAATGACAATCTAACATTCAATCAGTATTACTATAATAATTACCTAATTTCTAGAAACAAATAATACCTACCTTATTGATAGCAAGTAATAGTACCCACGCAAGACACCTAATACCTGATGATTGTAATCTGTAATCTGGTTGGACAAAAATTATCTACTACATTTTAAGAATCTGTAAAATGTATTATTCTACAACAAAAGTAAAACCACAGGTAATTTATCGCTTGTAATTCTGAACGTACTCTCTAAAATTGTATGTACGTATTCAAGAAAATAATATAAGAAACACCTGTTTTTTTATTTTTCAAAAAAAAAGCAAGAATTTACCTAAAAACGAGGAAGCTTGATGGCGTGTTCTCCACCCAGATAGTCCGGAATGAATATCGAGTCACTTCTAGTTGATAAGTTATAGTGCATGAGCGGACCCTTGCTCGTCATAATTTTTCGAGAAGGATATTAAACTTTGAATTTCTTGTATTCGTGCACTTTACAGTTCCCTACATTTAGATAAAGTAGGGGTTTGGCAAAACGGCCAGATTAGAAGAGCTTGTTTACATAAACATTGATGAGCTTATATCCTGGCGTTGGTTATTTGTTATTCTAGAGCAAACAGGCCTATGTCAAACAAGTGTTTAAAAAAATCGTAATCCTCTGGTACTTAAATAAGAAAATAATGTCTGCACCAACGCCTTCAATGGCATAAGTATAAAAACTGAGGTAACATCGCAAACCTGAGCTTAAAATGCGTTCTTAAGATATTTATAACAATATATAAGAAAATAAAAAAGATATCTCCAGAAATTTCATAAAATGCTAAATAAGACATACGCCTTGTGTGGAACATAATCTGGAAGCATCAACTGGGGATAACAGAAATATATTTTAGGCTCTGCACGCATAAAAAAGCGAAAAGATAAAGCATGAAAAGTAATCGAGGTCTTTGTATAACTAATATTTTCTATCCGCTTGTCGCACAAAATAAAAACATGTGCTTATTTTTTTTAGACTACTGGCATATCGTCACTTTATTTATATTTGAAATTAAATAGTTAATATTATGATTTCAATCATTTCCATTTTAAATAAGATACTTTTGAAATAACAGTCCTGGAGTGGGTTAGAACCTTTGATGTGAAGATAACTGACGTAGTTTTCCACGGAACACCAAAACACTATATGCTGCACTCGACGCGCATCTCTCCAACCAAGTTGGCATCATCTGTAGATGATTAAAACAGTTTTAATCATCTTCAGATGATGCCATCTTGGTGTTTTGGTGTTTCGTGGAAAACTACGTCAGTGTTTGGAAATAACAACTACTGTATTTGGAATATGACCTTGTGTGTTTTTGTTACTTTTTAGGGGAACTAAAAGTATCTAACACTGATAAATAAAATTTATGAAAAATACCTATTAAATTATTTTCCCAATATTTTGAAATAAGCCTAATGTATCAATTACACAACATGTTGTTTTCTTCGTGAAAGCGTTATTGGTTATTTGGTATGTTGGAAATTTATTATCTGATTTAGATGGACAGATCAGGTTGAACTAATTTAGATTTCTACATTTGTTTCATTATAATTTAATTTATTTATTTATTTATTTTATATATACACTGTTTTACAATTAAAACCCAACTACAGAAAAGGATGGTAAGAAAACTAGTGAAAAGAAAGAATATACATAATTAAAAGTATATATGCGTGAAAGCAAAAAGAAACAGCAAAGTAAAATGTTGATTAAAGCACATAGCGACAAAAAAGGATAAAAAAAAATGTAAATAGAAAAACAAGTAGCTTATTTCAAATAAATAGATCGAATGTCATTTAGGCGATAAAAAAATATATCCAATTTATTACCAAGCAAATTGTTATTATTGCACATTGTATATATGGGAGAATGGTGAAGTATATTTGTGCGTGCGGTGGAGAGATAAAAGTTTTGTTTTCACATAAGGATGTTATAGGAATATGAAAATTTAATTGTTCAGTAATGTTTTGACAGTCTATTTTTTGATTTATTATTTCATACAGAAAAACCTGTGACTGAAACTCACGTTTGTGTTTAAGACTGAACATTGAATGTCCATCAAGGAATTCTTGTTGTGGAAAACCGATAAGCGTATACTCCGTCAGATTTGAAGCTAAGTAATTTGAGTAATCTACGCTGAATGGATTCCAGATTTTTAGTATGTACATTATAGTGTGGATACCACACAATCGCAGCGTATTCAAGTTTGAATCTAACAAAACAATTATAAAGTATTTTTACTGTATTCGTATCCGCAAAGTCTCGACTACAACGGACTATAAATCCATAAGTTTTGTATGTTTCAATATGATTTACGAATAAGAGTTTACTATCAAACGTTACACCAAGATCACGAAAGTTATTAGGGCGCTCTAAAATCACATTATTCAGTTTATATTCAAAAGCCAGAGTAACCGATTTTAACGTAGATTGCATTTTAGAGGATTGAGGGGTAAAGTTGCTTAATGACACCAGTTCGAAATTTTATCTAAGTTGTATTGGATTAGTTCATAGTCGCTCATGCTTCGAACTACACCAAAAATTTTTAAGTCATCTGCATAAAGAAGACAATTGATATCCAATTGATCAACTATGTCATTAATGAATGTGTTAAATAACAGTGGCCTACGTACAGACCTCTGTGGAACTCCTGATGTTGCAAGGTACTCGACAGACCTGAACCCATTGAAAACTACATATTGTTTTCTATTAGATAAATAAGATGCAAAAAGCGTTAGTAGTGCATCAGAAAGACCCAACATTTTATGCATATTAAGTAGTATCATATGATCGAGTTTGTCGAATGCCTTGGACAAATCTGTGTAGATAACGTCAGTTTGAGACTGCTTATCTAGTGATTCAGCATTGATTTGCGTGATACACACTAGGTTGGTTGCGGTGGATCGACCTCTCTTAAAACCATATTGGTAAGGTGAGAGTCTGGTACTAATGTTGCGGTAAATATTACAATGTAGTAAAAATTCAAGAGCTTTGCAAAAAATCACAGAGTATGAAGATTGGACGAAAATTTGTTAATAACGACTCTGTCACCTTTTTTATATACGGGACAAATTTTGGAATATTTTCAGATTTCAGGAAAAGTTTTCGGACACAGATTAAACAAGATTTTAAGTGGTGAAGCTAGAATGCAGACACAGTCCCTTAGGATAAACAACTGTGAACTAGACGTAGACTCTCCATTGCTCAAGGATGCATCAGATATAGGAGAAAAAGATTTATTAAAAAAATCGGTATAAGTGTTTAAAATATCTTCAAGGTTATCAAGTAATTGATTATTATAAAACATGTTATTAGATATGCTAGTAGATCCTTTTTTATTTTCTATAAAAGCCCATAATTTATTTTTATCATGCTTAATGCTATCTTCAGCTGAATGAGTGTAGTTCTTGTATGAGATATCAATATCCGATTTTATTTTAGTTCTAAAATTTTTGAGGTCGTCGAGGGCAGTTAGGTCATTATTATTTTTATGTTGACGCAAGATATTAGCTTTAGTTTTGATATTTTTTATAATTTCATAGGTAAACCATAGGGGGGTAACGTTTCTTACAATTTAAAGTAAATTTATGGACACAAAGATCAAACGTGCTTAATAACTTACCACAGAGATAGGTACTAGCATCCTCAACATTAGTAAAAGTTAACACAAAGCTCCAGTCAATATTAGAAATTGACTCATATAAGAGTAAAAAATTAGCTTTTCTAAAGTTGCAACATTGGCTATAATTCATAGGAATGTTCTGCTTTAAAATTAACACTGGTACTAAGTTTAAAAGAAATTTCTAATGCTGGGTGATGACTATCTTCGCCAACGAGGAGATCAAGGGATTTTTCAACAACACAGTTTTTGTTAAATAGGACTAAGTCAAGTATTCTGTTATTGTCATTTAAGATGAAGTTATGCTAAGTCATATTAAATATGTTTAGGAAATTATTTAACAGTATTATTTGTCCATTTGGTTGTGAATCATTTAAATAAGAAGCATATTTGAAAACCTTAAAGTCACCAATAATGATTAAGTCATTATTGTGCAAATAATTGAGAGATTCAATTGCTTCAAATAGACATTCAAAATCCGCTTTTATAGCATTTGGAGGAACATAAATGCTAATGATAAATAGGGAGTGTGAATTGGCGACAATTTTTATGTCAATCTGACGCAGTTTATCGAATTGTGGAGTATTTAAGACTAAAGCCGACGACGTAAACGTATCACTAACAGCTATGTCGGCTTCTCATTGGTTGAGAAATGTTGAGAAAGTAAACTTTTCTACATAGGTTGAAAAAAGTTGAATTTTCCAAATCGAAAACTATTGAATAATGGTCAGCTTATTTAATATGATTGGAAAAAGTCTTTTATTTCATGATATTTCTTACCTTTGTCATTAATAATAATTTTTATTTTATTGTTTCTTCGAATAATAAAATCATTTTTAAATTACTTGTTGCCATCGGGTGAAAATCATATATTAAATAAAGGGCATCTCTCATGATAAAACTAAGGATCACATTTATTTCCTTCTTTAAAGCATATATCATAACTGTTTTGACCGCTGCAAAAATTCAAATAAATCACATTATACATGCTAACGCTAACTTTTATAGAAGTTAAAGGTTCGTGGATAACCTAGATTCATGCAATATGGATTTGGAAAATCCTTTAAGATATATGAATATAATCCATTCTATGATCTAAGTTACAGACTACAGAAAATCACATGTTACATATAATGTAGTGTAAAATTTATGTACAATATAATTTACATAATAATGACACCATTGTAAGTTACACTGTCTCATAAAAACATAAAATTTGCTTTTATGTCGTCATAAAATTTACAGTGTACTTTGTTTTATGTTCATAAATAAAAAAGTATTTATTTACAGGAATTCTTATCTAGCAAAGTTAACAATACCAGTGAATACAGAAAATAAATTTTTAAGTATAGGAAAAAAAAGAAATTATAATGCGATATTGAATTTTTTTGATATGGCGGCGGTTGGATCGTAGCAGTTATATATACCAGTACACAGGGTGGCTCCGCTTAAACACAAAAAATCTAAGTCGGAATAAATTAATTAAATTGAAATATTTTGGTGTTAACGTGTTTGAATTAACTAATATTATTGTACAACGTGATTGCCCCTCACCAAGAAATACAATAATTGCAAGTTAGTCAAAAAATATTTTAATACAAATCGTTAACGCAAATTAAGTATATTTCAATGAATATACTTAGACCATAGGACAGTATAATTAAAGCAGACAGACAGAGTCAGGGGCTGTTCATAAAACGCGTGACACTACTTTTGACTATTCTGGACCCTCTACACCGTCTGTAACAGGCCATGGCGTTTCGTGATCCCCCTTGAACGTCACGTAACAGGTGAGATAGCGACCCCCAAAAAATATAGGAACATCAATGTTAGTCAGTTTTTTTATTAATTTAATGCTATTTTTATTACCTTGTAAAGTACGTCTCATGTCACGTGACGTATGAGATCGATCCCCCCATGTAACGCTTTTTGTCGTTTTGATGGGCGCCCTCCCCCTTTAACAACGTCTCACATTTTCTGTATGGCCCTTTATCTGTCGCTCTAAGGGATGTCACTTCGGGTCAAACCAAGAGTGCCACGAAACTGCGATTAACACGCGCAAATGTATAAGTACATGTATAAACCAATGTTTACTATCAAAAATTAATTTTTTATTTTTTAAAATACGTTAGTTATGTGTGCAATTATCAAACTGAATCTCAAAGTTATATTTTTTTCCTGTTACAAAAGTAGTGTACTAATTTTAAAAAAAATAATTTTTAATATGGGTGAAGAAAACTGTTTTCATAGATACTGAAGACGGCATAATAGACAGTGTCTTTATGACGACCCCAGTTTTTCTCACAGAGTCATACAATTACATTTTAAATCAAAATTTACTACTTGAGTTAGATATTAATCCGGTTAATAATTCCTGAAATAAAACTCATACTCATGAAAAGTTAATCACAGTGTATATGGATAATAGAAATATAAAGGTCAAATGTAGTACTGTGGATTTCATGCTAATTTGGGAGTTCCACAAGGTTCTATTTTAGGGCCACTATTAGTCATGATATTTATTAATGATTTACCTAATTTCATCAAAGATATTTTCACAGTTATGTACTCTGATAATGTTATACGAAAGTCGCTAATGAAGGAATGCAAAGTAAAAACTGTACTTTATAATGCTAGTGTCTGTAATACGTCATACTGAACAAAACCAAAACCTCGTTTTTAAATTTTCATCTTAGGAGACCTCTAGCAGATTTTTTTTTTGATTCAAATGATGCAAATACATAACATGTATAATCTTTGAAATTGCAATAAACCGTAGACATTAAAAAATTAAAAATATATGGGGTGTTCTATTTAAAAATATATAAGTTGGTTTGATCACACTTTTATACAACACCATGTATATTTACAGAGGTCATCATAAAAAAACTCATAAAATTTCATATTATGTCATATTGGAAATAAGAATTGTTTGTTTGCTGTTTTATTGAGATTTATGGACATTATAAGACTACAAAAATAGGGATATTTTGGATATTTTAATTCTTTGTGAAAATAATTCCACATAAGGGTGAGTGTGTGCGATTAGAGTAACAAATATGCAGTTTAGAAAGAAATACAAAGAGAGGGATAAAATATCATACCAATTTAACAAATAAATAATTCTAGATAATAAGAAATACGTATTTTAATTAATTTATTTAGGTACTGAATATAAATAAATATCATTTTTTTTAATTTGCGAAATACATAAAAATAGTCATAGATAATGTTTCAGTTATACCCTGTATAATATATTGTCACTAAAAGACTCTTTTTGAGTTTCATCCAAATAAATCTAAAAGTGTTTTACGCAAATCATTGTTCTTTCACTCTTTCGCCGATCTTGTAATAAAAATATGAAATTTCCCTAAATGTCTTAAATTATAGCGATTTCCTTACATAAACTGGCGAAACGAGGCCAAGAACCTTTTTTCCCTTATATAATCCGTCGATTAAAATGCAGGACACAAGTGGCCAAGCCCATAGCATTTCTTGTATGTGCCTCTAAAAACGTCATAACCCTCGGTCCTTACAAAAGCCGTTCTAAATCCTTCCATTGCCCATATCCTGATGTGATGACCTTAGATTCTAACCCACGTACTTCATGACCTTCACGTACAAGTATTGTTAACACGGTAATAGGAAAACGTCAGTCTCCCTGATGCTTTTGTACATGAAATGGGACGACAAAGCGCTTATGTTATTTATTTTATTGAAGACCCTTCTCCTTGAATTCTAAGTTTTGGTATACTATATTCTTGCAATTACATGACGTGACTCACCATATAAGGTAATTCAACATTAAGTGTTGGTCACTTTGTACGCAAACGAAACCAAGGTTTCATAATTCTTAATTTTCTGAAATTCTGTGAAATTCTCAATATATATATATATTATGTTACTGTCGCTCATAAATTTCTGACCTTAATTTAAGACGAACGTTTTAGTGATTTCCTAGAGGTGATTGATTTGAAAGAAACATCCAGAATAAAAGGCACACTGGGCCCTATCACAAGAATTTTGTATTCTATTGTATTCCCAATATTCGCGCAATAACTACTTCAGATGTGATCTCTAGTTCTAAATCAAGTTATACAGGCTGCAACATAATGAACTGTCATAAATGAAGAAGAGTAGTCCTTGTCCAAATTTAAGAATATTTTGTCATATAAGTATTTGTCCTTAGCCTTCGTTTACAAAATAAAGCGCGTTAAAAGGTGAAAATTATGAAAAATTAAAATTCGTTTTATAATAAAAAAACACGTAAGTGCCTTAAACCATCCGCACAAGGTACACGCAACCAGAGCCAACTCAACATCCAAGAGATTACTCTTTGTCGTAGTCGCTGCGCGGTTGAAAGGAAAACGATTTATGAAATGATTAGTTAAGTTTTCGCATGTGGGAGATGATGGTGTTTTTAAAGGACTTTGTAGTGTTTCATAGTAAACAGAAATTTTTGATTATGCAATACTTTAGGAATAAAATTTCTCATCATTAACGTGTTTGCAAGATTAAGCGACTCAATGATCCGAAATGAAATTACTTTGGTATCCTAATTGAAGACAACAATTTCCGCTGCAATCATCACTATTTTTTGCTACATGTGCCATCATTTTTTGCCTTCTTAAATTAGAAATTATACGTTCATAGATACTGTTACCAAAAAAATATATAAAATTTGAAAAGGCCATTTGCTATTTTGGTCACTTTCAAGTTATTTTAAAGTTTTTTGCCATTTTGCTCGTACAGAACTTTTAGAGCATAGTATTAGCTCTAATTTGAGACATAGAGGGTATCTCTATCATGAAATTGAATCACATTATGACATGACCTCAGGAGTTGAACCGAATAACGTGATAAAGTGTCTTTTCTAGAATTGAAAATAATTTTACTTTCTTATTGTTGCATAATAAAATAAGTGCTATTTTGACCTAATTTTTGAAATTAATATGCACCGTACAGGGAAATATACTTTCAAGTTTATGACCTCTAATGTTGGAAAATTTTCTTGTGTTGCTTTATGGTTCTTCAAGATATCCCGTCAGCGTATTTTCTGACATAAATGTTTCTTCACATACAACGTTCTGTAAACATGGTAAAACTGAAATAATTTTAATTAAATGTACGGCTCAAAGTGTAAACATGTCTATCTCTATGTGTAATTATCTTACACACTGTTAAACACAGGTAACATTTTCAATTAAACTGACACTCAAAGCTTTTGAAATATGTTAATGTGCATCCCTTCCAACTATAACAAAATATTAAATTTCAAATGATGCTTTTTCTCATTAATATAATTAGTAGACCACGGCCAATTGAAGCTATCATGTTGTTAATCGTATTAATTAGTGATCTTTAATTAACATCGGATAAAACAGATATTACGTTAAATTTAGTAAAATAGGACGCCATGAGATTATTAAAATTACTCTCTGGATTTTCATAATTTGTAATGACAGTCTGATAGCATTATCTGTTTTATGTGTGTCAATATTAATATCGAAATCGTTATACTCATCGATTTGCCATTAATAACTAAAATGTGTTTTTCGTTCATAAATTTATAGAACCAATTAATTTATATATTTATAATTAGAAAGACTACTGCTATCTATGACTTCATCATATATGAGAAATATGCTGTAGAAAGTTGATGAACCATAATTAAGCAATACAGTTTAAATATTGTACAAATGGTTAGTGCCGGTTGGCACTGGTGAATAATAATAAAAATTACTTCTTCAATTTTTTTTAATTGAATGAAAATGTCAATGCGCACAACTGCAGATATTAGGGCGATATTGGTACAGGTAATCCCACACACAGTGGCCTACAAAATTAAATATTTGGGTTGGCATTATAGGACCTTTTTTATTGAGATAACATCAACAGGGAAAGACATCTTGACGTTCTTGAAAATACTGTGGACCCTATGATAATCCAAGTATTGGAAGATGGTGATAAACGTTTTTGAGGATCAGCTCACTTTTCAAGAAGTAGATCGATCGGAAGGCGAGTCCAATGGAATGGCCAGTCAGATCTCCTGGTCTGACGCCATTGGATTAGTTTGTGCCTCGAAAACTTAAGAAGAAAATTTTTTAATAAATATCGTGCAGTATTTCCAGACATGTTGAGAAACATACTCAGGCATTTGGAAAACCGTGTATTTTTTTAAGGAAGTAAATGAGTATCATTTAGGACCACTGATTAGATAATTTGTCGATCAATAAAGTAACACGTGAGGCTATCATTTCCTTGTGCCTGTAGTAGTAGGTTATTTTAAATAAAAAATTTGTCAATCGATGATTTTTCTTATGAACTTTCAATTCTAATTCAATTTTCTCTAAAATAAAAATCAATGGGAATCAAAACTTTCGAAATACTTGTATAAAGCACTTAAAGACCTGTCCAATGATATATGACTTGACCCCTACTCCAATTTAAAATTCTTGATGGGTTGGTTGTCAACGGTACGAGATTGTAGTTAGAAACTCAAAATTTGTGCCAAAATTCGTCCCCTCACATCAAAAATTGACGTGTTTTTGAATTTTCCCAAACAACTTATATTTATAGAAAGTAAAGATGATAAATTTTACTGCACACTATGTAATAGAGTAAGAAGGCTAATAAAACTGGAAAAATTGCTCAAAATTTTAAAACTGTTTACGTATATTTCATTTCAGCAAAATACCAATTACCTTTATTTTCAAAACATAACAATAAATTTTTTTTGTAATATACCCCTAGACTCAAAACCTTACTTTGGCATACTGAAAAAATCATTATTGACCAAAATATAAGCTTACTGTGATCAATAGGGCTGTCAAAAATATTCCCTGGGACAGTGGCGTACGCAAAATCAACTAATACGAGAAACAATAAACTGTTACAATTTATAACAATGTATGTAAAACTTACCCTCTTAACTAGCTTGATGAACTAGCTTGCTTATCACAAACTGGAGAAGATGTGTAGCCATTGTGCAGCATCAGGTATGTTTCTATGGTTGTCTCCATGAGTGATGTTCGCTTTGGTGAAAATATATTCTTATATTTTGAAAACGATCGTTCGACATCTACTGATGTAATACACGCATACGTAAAATAGTCTTTGAACGCCCTTAACGGATCTGGGGCTGCACCATCACATATTTCTCTTAATTTGGTAAAACCGGTGTCTTTATTTAACACATTTGCGAACTTTTCTTTAACGCGTTCATTTGTTGCGTCACCTATAGCGTGTAGCAGTAGACTTACTTCGTCCACTATTTGCAGTGACTCCGCTAACGACAACGCACTGTTCTCTAATTTCTTTATGCTTTCATGTAATGGTTTATAGTCCCTCGCAATATTTTTTTAAAGCTGTTTCAACAGAAATATCTTCGAATTTTGTCTGGCTTTCCTTAGTAGCTGCAGCCTCATCTGGATTGAATTGTAGTATCACAGCTTTTATTTGTTGGAAATATTCAGCATAATAAAAAGCTGCCTGCAACCATGTTCCCCAAAGTGTAAGAATCGGTTGTGGTGGTTCAGGAATACCGGGACACATGTTATGAAATACACGGAGACGTTTAGGAGATTTAAGAAACACTTTTTTTGTACTTGCTATTATTGCATCCACCTCTGGAAAATCTTTTCGAATAGTTTCTGCCACAAGATGTAAAGCGTACACTTTACACGTAACATGTATAAACGTACAACCTTGTTCTTGCAAAGAACGGCCTATCGAACGCATTGTCACGGCGCCATCAGTCACAAACATCAACACTTGACTTTTTGACAGTTCAAATTTTTCTAACGTCTCCAGCACCGCCCTGGTAATTGTTTCGCTAGTACACTGACTTAGTCTTTTACTAGCTAGTAACAGTGGAACTGTCGGTTTAAGCGAGTCCAGTACTCGTATTATAACATTTAGAATAGAATTTTTTTTACAATCTGTTTTCTAATCAACAGATAACCACAGCCGTGTATTTTTTCATTCACATTTCATCTTATTTACCATGTCTACGTGTCCAGTTGGTAGATAGTTACATAACGTTGTGCGGTAACTTCACCTGGGCATTGTATTTATTCCAGAACTCTCGAAATGGTTGTTTATCGAGTATATGCAGCGGAACATCACAGGCAATCAGCATTAATAGTAAATCAAACATAAACTATGGTGTACACTATTTACGTCCACAATCACGCTTATCGCAGCACATCGAATTTTTCTGGCACACTTTACAAATTATTTTAGCACCATCATAGAATAAATCGGGGAATTCACGTGAACAAATTCACCTATGAATTTATTCACTTTGTCAGCAAATGGCCGTTTTCTACCCTTGCGTATGTCTGCTATGCTTTATTATTAAATTAATATCAACAATACAGTACAACAAATAAAATAAAAACAAAAACAATATGCAATACGCCCAAGTGACTTAACGTATACACAACTCGAAAGCTAATAATAGACTGGACTGGAGAAAGAGTTTCGCGGTCAAGGTGAATGCCGGCGACAGTAAGTACATCTGTACTCTACGATCATGATACACAGAAACGATTTGCAGCTTTAGTGATCAATAAAGACATCAATTGTTGAGAAATCTAATTATTTTGAAGACAGCGCAGAGAGGTATTTGGAGAAGACATTCTTAATTATAAAATACCAAAATAAAATAAGTATATCCAATTGTCCTAAAAAAAAAAACAATTCTACGCAAAATTAACAAAATATCACTAGTTTTGTTAATAATATAAAAATAAGTTCGTATTTAAAGTTTTGAATTTTAATTTTACTTCTAATTCTGTTATACCTAATAATCAAAATTTATAATTTCTACATTTTAAAAGGCAGAATTCTATACAATCCTCATTATTTCCAATTTTATTTTCTTAGAAAATGTATTAGATTTGTCCAGTCGAAAGATAAATACCAATTACTCAGCTGCGAGGGAACCTTTCCGTTCATCCTTTAAAACTAACAAAGATCAAGTGTTTTGTGTCTAAATATTTAGACAGATTGGATAATCGCTTTCTATTGCTGTTCTGAGAGTAAGCACAATTTGTATTAAGGTGAGTTACGAACAATGTGTTCAAAATACATACAGTGTGGAAATTAAGTAACGCATAAATTCAGTAATTCCGTTGATATTAATTTTTCGAAAAAAATCTCGAAGGGGTATAGCGATTTTAACTTCGGCAAATATTTTCAGTCTAATTTCAGTTTCTTATGTCATTTATTTTTTAAGTTATGACGTCATCGACTTTTTTTTTAAATGACAACCTATATTTTTTATTATTGATTTTGGTAGTAAATTTTATTCTGGTTCCGACCGTATAAAATTTTCAATATGATATTATTTGAAAAAAATCGAGAAAAACAGTCTTAAAGTTCAAATAATAAAAATTCATTAAATTGGGTAAATTTATCTAGTTGCCGGTGTATCACATTAGTTACGGCTGTCAGATTTAAATAATTTGTAAATGTCACAATAGAATGTGTTATTATTTTGCTTTTTCTAAATTAGAAAAACTATTTTATTAATAAGAATGGTACAGTTGAGCGACAAACAGAGAATTGAAGTGTTAATAATGATTGGTTATGGCGACAGAGCTAGAACACATCAAGAAGTGTGTCATCTTTTTTAGAGAAAAATACCCGGATCAGCCCATAAATCAATCAACAATTAGTAGGATTGAAAAAAAATGTCGGGAACATGGCGTTGTGAAGAATATTCCAAAAACTGGACGTCCGGCGACATTAAATGAAGATGCACAACTTGATGTACTACTAGAAATTAAAAACAATCCATATTCAACTAGTAGAAGCATTGCTTTGTACCACAATATAAGCCACACTACAGTTCTAAAACTTTTGAAAGTTCAAAAATTCCATCCATATAGGGTGCACTTGGTTCATGAGTTGACAGAAGATGACTTTGATCGTAGGCAAGAGTTTTGCGAACAAATGATGGAAATTTCCAACCGCGATCCAATGTTTTTCCAGCGTGTTTTATTTTCGGATGAAGCAACATTTTGATTAAATGGCCATGTCAATAGACAGAATTGTAGATATTGGGCTAGGGACAATCCCCATTGGATGCAGGAAATTCATACCCAATATCCTTAGAAAGTTAATGTTTGGGCAGGAATTATTGGTGACAGAATTATAGGTCCATTCTTTTTTTGAAAGCAATTTGACTGGAGATAGATACCTGCAATTTTTACAGTTGGAATTGATGCCTGCATTAGCTGTATTATTCCCCAATACAAATAAACCTGATCTATCAAATAATACCATTTGGTTACAACAAGATGACGCTCCGCCTCATTACGCAATTATTGTGCGACGATACTTGGACCAAGTTCTCCCAGCAAGATGGATAGGGAAAAGAGGTCAGATAGAATGGCCGCCTATGCTCCTGATCTAACGCCATTAGACTTCTTTTTATGGGGGTACTTAAAAAGTAAAGTGTACAACAATCGACCCAATAATTTAGACAGGCAAAGAATTCAACATGAGATTAGGTTAATATCGCCTCAAACTATTCAGAATGTGAGAAATGAATTTTATAATCGTCTTGGGTATTGTCAAATGGTACAGGGTCGTCAATTTGAACATTTAGTGTAAATGTAATTTAACAACTGTTATTTCTGTGCTTATTTTTGTGTTTGATGATATTGTTAGATTTTTTTCTGGTTAAGCAATTTAGTTTCTTTTTATACTAATGTTTGCTTCACGAAGTTATTTGAATTGAGCAGATAATAAATTTTTAGTTCGATTTTTCAACTATTTGTATAATTTCAAAATAAAAACGAATGTGCCGTCGATAACTTTCTGTCAAACTTAGGCAACTAGATAAATTTACCCAATTTAATGAATTTTTATTATTTGAATTTTAAGACTGTTTTTCTCGATTTTTTCAAATAATAACATATTGAAAATTGTATACGGTCGGAAACAAAATAAAATCTACTACCAAAATCAATAATAAAAAATATAGGTTGTCATTTAAAAAAAAGTCGATGACGTCATAACTTAAAAAATAAATGACATAAGAAACTGAAATTAGACTGAAAATATTTGCCGAAGTTAAAATCACTATACCCCTTCGAGATTTTTTTCCAAAAAAATTAATATCAACGGAATTACTGAATTTATGCGTTACTTAATTTCCATACTGTATAAGAGCTTTTTAACTTTCTTATTATTCATATAAATTGTATTTTTTTTTTTTTTTTTTTAGTAACTGTAACTTTACTATCTCCACTGTTAATGAAAAGTCAAAATAAGATAATCTGATCATTAAAACATCATATATTTATAAAATATATTAGGTTAAAACATTAATAGTAACTTTAATACAAATTATCATTTTATAATATACGTGTACGGATATTCCTGTTGGAGAATTCTGGAATCAATTCCAGAATTCTTCAACATGGAATAATATGGAAAAGAGTTCCTATAAACATACGTCTAACCCTCCGGTGGGCGCGCAGCGGTACTCTACATTTTTACATTTATTACATTTTCTTTGATTCACCTTGCTGCACGCCACTGCCGCTTCGGATGTTCTTCATTGGTTATATTTGGCATCTCATGCCAGTGCGCACGAACGAATTATGGTTTTGTGTTAGCATGAATGGAGATATCAAAGAGAGAAGTACACGTTTGCGGCATCCGTACCGCAGTGCGCCCTGTCATGTAAGTATCATGAATTTTTAATTTTTATTGACCCTAATTTTCTTTTGCATTGAATGTTGTATTGTGAGTATGTTATGATTTATTAAAACATTATTTTCATTTTAGCGAAGGAGAAGATGAAGTGGTAGAGGAAAATAATTACATTAGTGAATCGGAACAGTCTGGTAATGAGGACTTTGAAAAAGTAGATGTAGAATTTCCGGAACAAGATGATGATCGTTTCTACATGAGTAGGGATGCAGAAACTATTTGGAAGAGCTCTCCGGTGGGTGCCCTCTCTAAAACTAGAGCTAATAATATTATTCATGAGTCACCTGGTTCACAAGGTCCTGCAAAAAATGTCTCAAGTAAATTAGATTCATTTTCTATATTTATTGCCCAAGATATGATTGACCATATCGTAGCAAGTACAAACATATACATTGAAAACAAAAGAAGAACCACGAGACAGAGACTGCAGATTAACTTCTTCCACTGAAATTAAGGCACTTCTTGGAGCACTGTACATAATTGCAGTGAAAAAAGGAAAGCATGTAAATGTTCAAAAACTGTGGGCCAAAGATGGTACTTAGAGCCGCTTTTAGTTACAAACGATTTTTATTTCTTTTACGTGTTTTACGTTTTGATGACATTAGAACCAGAAAGCATCGTGAAAAGTCTAACAAGCTTGCAGCTATAAGAGTTATATATTCTTCTTTTGTTAACAATTGTATTAGTAATTACAGTTTGGGAGAATTTATCACTATAGACGAGATGCTTCATCCATTCTGAGGGTGATGTGGATTCGTACAGTATATGCCTCTAAAACCGGCAAAGTACGGTATAAAAATGTATGCCCTTTGTGATAGTCGCACGTACTATACATGGAAGTTTGAAATTTATTGTGGGACGCAACCGGATGGCCGGTATCAGACCTCCAATAAACCTTTTGATATAGTGCAAAGGTTAGTGGATACACTAAAAAAGTCAAATAGAAATCTAACCATCGATAACTACTATACGAGTTATCCTCTAGCAGAATACCTTCTTCAAAATGGCCTTACCCTAATAGGAACGATGAAAAAAAAAAAAAAAGGAAATGCCTTCGGAATTTCTTCCTAATAAATCGCGTCAAGTTGAGTTTTCCTTATTCGGATTTCAATACGAAATTACTTTAGTGTTATATGTGCCCAAAGAAAATAAAGCTGTGATATTACTATGTACCATAGACGATAAAGGTGAAATTGATGGTGCAATAAATAAGCCTAATATTATTTTAGACTATAACAATACCAAAGGTGGTGTCGATACGGTGGACCAAATATGTGCGTCATACTCGACCCAAAGAATTACTAGAAGGTGGCCTCTAGCAGTTTTCTTTCGCATTCTTGACATAGCAGGAATAAATTCTCAAATCATCTTCAATAACACGCAACTGCTGGAGAAGACTCCTAGAAGAAGAAAATACCTAAGCGAATTAAGTGTATCCCTAATAGAGGGCCATATGAAAGAACGAGCCAAAATAAATACACTTCCAAAGGATATAAGAGAATTTCTTTCCCAATGGCGGGTTCTAAAAGAAGAACATAACGCCGAAAATCAAAATCGCAATGGTCGTTGTCGTATATGCAGTGCACATAAAAATAATAAGAATACAGTTTCCTGTGACTCATGTCATCAATTTGTTTGCAAAAAAGATAGCACGAAAACAGTTCAGTGTAATACTTGCTTATACCCCCTTGGAGGAAGACTGATTATAAAGCTGCTCTATCAGAATTTCGTTTTTCTTCTTATGTTTACGAGTTTTTGTTTCATTTTATTAATAAATTCTATTACAACAAACTATTTTCTTTCATTACTGCATAATACGCAATAAATAACTTGATCTTAATCACTTCACTCTCATTTTGTATTTGCGGCATTCAGTACCGCAGCGCGTCTGCTCATGTAATTTCATACAGCGCACCTACCGGAGGGTTAAGAAAGCTTTTGTGAAAAATAACTGATTGATAAAATCATTAAGTTATGTGATATTACCATTGATATTTCGTCGCATGAGAACCATAAGGTTTTAAATGACTTTTGCTCATAACTGAAAATTTTGTTATAACTTACTGTAAATATTTTTATGCATCTTTCTAGCCAGAAAATTTCACTACTGAATAAAATATATAGCCATAAACTTTCCACATATAGAAATGGAACCAAAGTGACTTTTCTAGAGATTATAATCTTAAATTCGCTCTCCTGTAAAAACAGTCAATTGTTACTTAGTGCCATGTAATTCTCAGGCTACTATTTATTTAATTATTCTGAATAAACTGAAAATGTATTGGTGTTGATCGAACGAACTTTAGTGCCATTGGTGGGTAAGTTCTAGTCGCTTAGATAGCTCTATTGTTTTTGTACTTTGCTAATATCTGTCCCCTGTCTTATGATTGATAGATTGTCGACAATGCATTTATTTTGTTTTGTATTATATTTTATTATTTATATCGAATCAGCATCTACAAATATAATAAATTTGAAATTATTACCAATATTTCTTTTCGGGTAATTTATCACTTTCAGTTCAACGAGTTGTACAGAAATAAGTAATTCAATAAAACGAAATCAATAAAGCAATTGGCAAGGCATTGCTATCATAAAATTAACCTTGTCACGTCCAAATGTTACGTGTACGAATTTCAAAGTCTGACTCGAGTTTCGAACAGTTAACGCGAAAAAATATCTCCTGTTAAAGCCACTAAAACTTGAAAGAATTATAAGGTTTGTTTTGGATTCTTTGTTCAAGTACTGCGGGCCCTTTTGGGTTCTTAACAAATGGCTAATCTTATAGATTGATTCTTTTAGAAGTTTAAATCGGTTGCAAACATGGTTAATATGCTGTTCAACAATAAAATATTTAGAACGATTATTAGAGGCTAATCTCAGCTTTAACAGAGTATTCTTGGTAGAAACTTTAAATCTTAGATAATGTTATAAATGTACAAGGTTAGTACAAGTATGGAAACAAGTTATTTCTTTTCGTTGTGGTGGGGCTTTTTTGTTCTATACTGGCTTTAAATTTTATTTCAATATTAAAGCCAAAATATAACAAAAAGGTAACGGCGAAATGGCTATGAAAACTTATTCCATTCGTCGCCGCATATATTCAGTCAGCTACATTAGTAGTTTGGTTGGTAATATATAACGAAACAGAATGGTGATTCATGATGATAGGGTCATATCAACAAATTTTGCTTGAAATGAAGCAATGTTATCCCAACATTGATAAGTAAACGCTAACTGTAGCTGCTCAATGTACTTGATAAAATAAAATCTATTAGAAATTCAGTTGATGAGATAGAAAAAGAAATTCCTAATATTGAGAATGAAAATAAACGGAGAAAAATTAATCCTGAAAATAGAAATTCCGTAATTGCTAAAGAAGAAAGAAAGATTGTCCTACAGAGGTCATTTATTTACATGCAACATCTTCAGTGAATGTAGACAATTTTCTTAAAAGACAGAAGACTGGATTTTGTGTATAAGCAATAACATTTTTATTCGCATTTTTAAGTGAACTTTTTTTTGTACATATGTACATAAAACTTCTTTTGTTATCAAAAATCGTAGTTCTACTTTCATAAAATTACCGAGGGGCTGAAGGTAAGTCTTTATTTTGTTATTCGTATTTTTTACGAAACTAGAGCCCCCCAAATAAAATTATCACGAGTCGCCACTGACGGATATTATAAATTGAAGAAAGTTGGAACTAGGTGTTGATGTTACACGAGCAATGGAATACCAAAATATTTTACATTAAACTCGACACACATTTCGCCCACCAATACCCATCATCTAGATTTCACTAAAACTGAACTTAAACTTAACAACCTGTTTTTACATTTATTAATGTGCAAGATACTATTTCTCGAGCACGCTAGAGTTATCTACCCTTCTATATTGGAGTATGCTCTTTAAATTTAGAGTGAATCAATTATCTCATTTATCCAACATTCTTTTGTTTATATTCATTAGTTTTTTTTTTCATTTTGAATACAATGCCTGAAATTTTTCATACATTTAATTTGCGTATCTCCCTTTTTTTTTCAAGGAACCTGCTTTATGTCATTTTTGTATAAATCATCTTTCTACATCACTAACAATATTCGAATAAGATGCTATTGTAAATAATGTGCTCTTAAACCACACATTTAATTTCAGACTGGTCCTTTTAAGAATCAAATAATACGATAATTATTTCCGTACTTAAAGACTAAAAATTTTATCAATATCCTCGTTTTATTCATGAAACGTTAATATATTTTTCTTTAAAATTTAATGAAAAATTCAACTCTGGCTGGAACGGATTTGTTTTATTTCAGTGCTGTTGACCCAATTTTCATTGCAACTTTTAATAATCTTCTAGAAATGCATTTCTTTAGATTTGCGTTTTTAGTTAAAAATTGTTAAAATACACAAATTGAAATATTTTGAGGAAAAACAAAAGCAGGAAAGTTAATTGTGTTTCAATTCAGATATTACAGTATTTTTATAATAACTCGAAACAAGAAAATGCCAGACTATAAAATAAAATTTTCATTAATTCTCTATTGTGCGTCGTTATAATGATCCCTTATTACTTATTAATTGTAAGTTATCAAGTTATTAGATTAAAAGTTTTTTCGCTCTTCGAAATGATTAAGAAAGTCCCGTTTCAAATCACAAATTATTTATACCGGACAACGGGTAAGTATAACTAATCCTTTCCTTCCAGATAGACCAACCCACGGAAGTGACATGACGCAACCAACCACCTTCCCACAAACCTTGCGGGCACCGATCAGTGAATCAACCAGTGCCCGTTGTCCCCCTGGCTCCGTGAAGGACGAAAGTGCTAAGAAAGCACTTAGGGCTTTACCTCCTAGAGCTGCATAGTTCATCCCCACCTTGTCCGATGATCCAGATGGCAATGTGTCAATTGACACTTTGTGTACTGGCAGTCAATCCCAAGTCACAGAATATCCGCACAGTCCCTAACAGACCGATGACTATCCCCGGGGTGACAAGCCGGCGAAGAAAGATGACGAAGTCAGAGAGCGCCAGAAGAGGCCCTAGCCAGCAGGGTTCATCAGCCAGGACCCAGGGAGGTTGGCCGAAATCTTCGGCACCGCGCACATTTGTGAGTGGGACCGTTCGCAAAGTAAGCTAACCCGCGCTGCACGAGGCCGGTCCAGGCCTACAGCGATGACTAGGGTAAAAAGGCAATAGTCCTGCCTGGCTCTGGCATCCTTGACCGTCATCAAGCCAAATGGATATTGGCGCGCGCACAGATTATTTACATTATAATGTCACGGATATTGTCTACGTCCAATTTATTATTGACGTGTTATTCCAAGAGGTTCTAGGAAATCTTTGATTCCTGTAAGTAAACTTAAATGCTTTGTAAAATATTTAAGTCCCTACCTGCCCTCAGCCTGTAAACTCGCGCTCTCGGCACCTAATCGTGAGTAGCTGAACTAAATTTTGTGGATCATACATGCCGAAATTACACCAAGTGCATTTTGATTTTGTCATGTAAAATACATTTATTTTCTTCTTTTTTTTGTACTCCATATTATTTATTAATTGTTTATTTGGTACAACTTTTTGAAATCGGCTGTTTATCTGCATATTTAGGTCATAGTTTTAACTTTCGAATCCTAATATGAAAACAGAAAAAGCAATAAAGCACTGGTTGCTTTTAATCACTCAGTACAAAGATACTAAGTAAAAATAATTCAATATGTTAGAATCATTAGATGGAAATGACGTGACAATTACTGTTTATTTATTCAAAAATTAAAAATACGTGATTAGATTCAGATTCATCTGCATACAGTGTGTGCCAAATTCGATCCTCACTATTGGTATATGGAAAATTATAACAGATAGAGAGTCGATTGAATAAGTAAAGTTGTAGTAAATTTAATGCTGATCTGTCGATAATTCAAGGCTAACTGCGAGTCCGTTGCCAAAAAACTAAAATTCCGTATGTTCGATTTTGCCAAATATCTCAAAAACAAAGAAAAGACTTTTCCCTTTCAAATATACTTTAATGAACATTTTAGTAGTGTTGTTAATCTTTTTCTAGCGTGTTCAGGTTTTGAGACCCGATAGGTACTTTTGATTTTGTTATTATTGTGATGTATTATCTGTAATTAAAAGTTATTCACTTAATATGAAAATAAGTAGTGTCCTAACTAACAACATAAACCATTAGTGTCATACATAATGAGAACGAGAATACGATGTAAATTTCAAATTTGTAAAAATCCAATATGGTGCTGATAAGAAATTTGAAAATTGCATCTCAAAGACTGAACAAGATAGATAAAAACTAAGAACACTAAGAAAACGTTCATGAAAAAGTGCTTTAAGAAGGCTAAATATGTTATAATATTGTTACGCCACTGGACTGTGTAGACTGGTTAGATGAGACTGGAATTGTATGGGAACGGCCGGGAATATTCTGGAATGCTCCAGATCGGTTGAATGGATGTATAAATAAGGCTCACGGTGGGTTAAGACTCAATCTTAAGTTGAACGTGAACGGGTAAAGAAGAAATAAGAAAGAGACTTATAACTGTTCAAGTGTGATTATAGTTAAGACCGTAATTAATCTATTGTTGCTAATTGTTAATTAGTAAATAAAGTAGTGAGTAAGTGTTACCTGAACTTACAATCAACGAATATACGAGTGTAGGTGTTTGTGTGGATAGCAAACACGTAACAATTTGGTGTCAGAAATGGATTGGAAGAGAAATTTCTGGAATATTCGAAAAGGTTCTACAGTGTTCTTCTCAGGATTTAGTGGTGACATGGAGAATTAAGCTACTGGACAGTGTTTGGAGAGCTATTTCTGGACTGAATAATGACTTTAAAGTGGATTTTTGAGAAGTTTCTAGGACATTCGATTTAGAAATAGCTGAAAATACGCGAGTGCCGCTTGTAATAACGTGTTGTGGACTAAGAAAAAGGTCTATTATTATAATTTCGGGAAAATTCTAGAACATTCTATGTAGAAACTAGAGGAGATATGTGAATTGTGTCGACGGGAACGTGTTATAGACTTAAAAACAAGACTGTAAGTGACTTTTCGTGAAAATTCTAGATCATTCGATTTGGAAAACGTTATAGATTGAAAGCAAGACTTAGTAGTGAGATTTCGTAAAAGTTCTCAAATATTCCATTGCACAATTAGTGGAGATAAGTAAATTTCGTCAACACAAAAGTAGTATAGACTAAATAAGACTTTCTAGTACAGTTTAAATGTTTTTCTGGAACATTCCATTATTAAAATAGACGTGAAAGATACATTTTATGTGTCGTAAATTTTATTTTGAACTGATTTACGTTTCGTGAGTTAATGCCAATAACAAGAAATATGGCAGAGAAACAAACACAGGACTTACTAACGGCGTTATTAGAACGGATGAACGGTCAAGAAAGAAAACCCCAGGAAAAAAAGAAGAACAAGAGTACAACCATGGAGGAACACCTATCCAAAATAGTTGAAAAACATCAGAAAGATTGGGACCGTCACTTACCTCTTCGCCTACAGGGCCTCCATTTATGAAACCACAAAACAGACGCCAGCTCGCGTGATGTTTGGACGTGAAATTAGACTGCCATGTGACTTGGTGTTTGGCACACCAGATGAGGAGCGACTTTCCATAAATGACTACGCCGATGAAGTTGGTGAACGGCTAAAGAACATTCGTGAGCTGGTACGAAACCGATTTGTCATAGCAAGTGATCGCATGAAGGCTCGTTATGATCTTAAGGCGAATTCAGGAGGATTCCAGGCTGGAGATTTGATTTGGCTATATAACCCACAACGAAAGAAAGGCAGGTCCCCGAAGCTTCACTCGCTCTGGGAAGGTCCTTACACTGTCGTCACCAAACTAAACGATGTTGTATATAGAATTCACCAAAGTTCAAAATCCAAGATGAAGGTGGTGCATATAGAGAGACTAGCCAAGTATGCAGGGAACAATGAATTGTCTGATCGGGACGTTCAGGCTTAAGGAGGGGGTAGTGTTACGCTATTGGACTGTGTAGACTGGTTAGATGAGACTGGAATTGTATGGGAACAGCCGGGAATATTCTGGAATGCTTTAGACCGGGTGAATGGATGTATAAATAAGACACACAATGGGCCGAGACTCAATCTTAAGTTGAACGTGAACGGATAAAGAAGAAATAAGAAAGAGACTTATAAGTGTTCAAGAGTGATTATAGTTAAGACAGTAATTAATCTATTGTTGCTAATTGTTAATTAGTAAATAAAGTAGTGAGTAAGTGTTACCCGAACTTTCAATCAACGAATCTACGAGTATAGGTGTTTGTGTGGATAGCAAACACGTGACAATATGTATAGTGCATTACAGTAATTTTATTTTTATTATTATTAACAAAATTTCTATAGTGCACCTTATTTTATACATCCTAACATATTTTGTTCATGGTGGATGGTAACTAAAAGTCCTTAAATATTTCTTTCAAGGAAGAAAAAAATGAAATTCTGTGCTGTGTTCTGTCAAAACTGTCGCCTTTATGTTCATGAGTATAAGGGTCAAGTTCGAGTATATAGGTAACCAGTGAGTCAGACTTTTATGTAGGTTGCACAATTATGTGACGTCACACTAATATGGTCCATTGCATAACAAATAATTTTCCTTAACGTCTTCGTATAAAAATATACAGGAAAAATAAAAAACAGAATTCACTTACCACTTTCCTAAACTTGATAACGGAAACCAGTATCTGAAATAAAATAACAAAATTTTATTCTAAATATCTAGACCTCCTTATTTGACATGTTTCGATAGTTTGCTTGAAAGTATTCACAGGCCACCTCGAATCATAGCCATATTCTAGGTATTAACCTAAACACACTGTATGTATTAACATACAGTGTGCTTCACTTCAGTTGAGCACATCTCATTGACTTTATTTTTGAAAAAAGAACAATTTTAATTCAAAGTTATGGCACAGTTATGGCATATTTACGTTACGTCATTGAAAATTTTCACAGTCTTACTTTTTGTAAGAGTTAGAAAAAAAATTGATTAAAATAGAAGACTACTGTGATTAAACAAAACAAAAAATCAAATTTTAATAAGTAATTGTAATCATGGTAAATAATAGTCTTGATAAAATAAATGCAAATGCCAACAGCAAAATTATAAAACAATTTCAAAATATAAAAAATGACAATTTTCTTTCTCAGGAAACTTGCAATTTTGAACAACTTTTTACTCTGTCTTCACTGCTATTAAATCGTATTAATATTTTTCTCGATATCAGCAGACATATATTTGGTCTAAAATGAACTGATTGGCATGAAAGGTGTGTTTATGGGTTTCTAAATTAATTTTTAGTTACCCTGAAGGTGATAATAAATATTACGGAGACGTTGGCAATGTAATGAACTAGTCTTTTTTAAATAAATGTTAATCAATATAATAATATACAGGGTGGGGGTCAAATTTAGTTGAAATTTATTAGCTGGTAATAACTTTTTACAAGCGATATAAATAAAAATAAAAGTCGATTTATCTTTTGTATTCTTTCTTCATAAAAATATCTGATGTGGCCAGCACATAACTTTCTTATACCAGTATATATCATCCTGATCTAAAAAAATCATTCTATTTAATTATTCACTTACCTCAATTAAATTGTAAAAGCGTACCTTGAAATATTTCATTAACATTTTTAAATAATTAATTATCAACGTCATTCGATACTGTCAAAAATAATTCATGTAATATATTTAAATAATTTCTTTTTTATTAACATTGGCATTTTTGGAATTAAATTAGATATTTCAAATGTCAAACTGGTAAATTTATCCTAACCCCATTTTATGAGATCAAATGTGTAAAGAAATTCAGTTTACATAAGCTTTATTTAAGTACTTGGAAACTATATTTTTTTGGCTTGATATAGTAGGCATGATTTATTATTTTCGTCAAGAATACATTTTTTTTGTAAAGACAAATACAGAAAAGTTTGGGTCCCGTGGACTTTTTTTCAGCTGACCAATTTTGCTCATCACCAAATTTCTCATTATCTTTGGTCTTTAGAACATGTGTACCAAATGAAAGCTTTATCTCAAAAACTGTGGCTGCTATCGTGATACTACAGACATGCCGACGGATATTTTTTTCCATAAAGTTATGTCTTTATTATAATTTGTCTAGATTCGTCCAGAAATGCAATAAATTTTTTTTATTTTTTTCCCGAAATTGTACCATTTTCGAATGTCTCTTCTGATGGTACCACATTCACCAAATATAATGTGTCACCTAAAATTTTGTTAAACATCTTAACTGCCAAATTTGGGAAGTCTCCCGATTAGTATTTTTTGAGTTATCGCGGATACACACATACACACACACACATCCACACACACACTCGCGCACCGACAGACATCATTCGGAAACTAGTCAGAATGGATTCAGGTGGGTTCAAAACGTATATATCAATCAAAATCTGGATATCGAAAAAAATCACGATTACCATACTTCCTTATATTAGGTATAAGAAAGTAAAAAAATAAGAAGGCAACAAAATAAACGAAAAATTCAAAAAAAAATGTAAATGATAACTAGAGCCCGTATCTCAGATGACATTGACGTAAAAGTCAGGAACGGCATGGGAGGGTAGTACGTAATTTTAAAAATTGTTACCCCTTTTTGTGGTTTATTGCTGATTGAATCGGAGGAGATTATATGTAGTGATGGATGCATCATTGTCAATATTGCCATGACCCTTAAAGGAGAAAAAAAAGGGGTAAAATGTGAATTCACGAAATTCTCAATATCTTTTAGGCCCAGAGATATCGATTTATATAAATGTCTAAAAATATAAGACATAGCAAAAAAGTGAGCGAAATCAGAAGAGTGTTAAATCAACGAGAGGTAGCAAAAAAATTGAACCAAATCGGACGGTTCTTAAATCATAAATGTTATACCATAATCGTGTCAAAATGATAAAATATTAAATCTGTGAGAGTTAGAAGGTTAATTCTCACTCTAGAATCACACAATCCTGCAGAATATTTCCAGGCGAATCGAATAAAACAAGTTCCAACCCCCTATATATAAAATGGGGGATGAGATATTCAATGTTTACTTCTTTCAACTCCAAATTTCAACATAAAATGTTAAATAACTCGGTTCGTATGGGATACATAGGGTTAATTTCTTTAGTACCCCTGGTAAATAGAATAAAATCTACAATAGGGATTGAAATATTGAATAATTTTTTGTACCTTCATCACTCAATCACAAAATTTAAAAATTTCACCTCATATGGGAGACAGGCGTTCTTAGATAACATTTTGAGTTATAATTTTTGGCCTATATGTCCAATTAGAAGTGTAATGGTCGTAAAATGGTCGTAAAAATAATTTTAATGACTGTGGGTCGTCCAAGGGACGTTATAAGTTTATACCCACGACTATCGAAACTCCTTGTCGTATGAAGGTCATATGGTAAAAATAAGATGACTAAGTGGATGATAAAAGTGGATGGTTTTGAGGCGGTTCTTAAGAGGTCGTAAAGTGGTCAGTGTCATCTACAATACAAACCTTAACACTACTTAATGAATATAGTTGTATAAGGTCATTAAAAAAATAATATGACTTTATTATGCCCTTGTATAAAGATAGTCGTTTAAAGGTCATTAGAAACCATTATAAAACCTCAATAGGATTTTGAGACAAAATTGAAGGAAGTTGTAAAAGAGGTTATATTGATTTTATTGATACGGCCTCCATACGACCCATTAATGAAAATATAGCATCCAAAACGTGTTAGCAGTAACAGAGGTTATATTAACATTGAAAACGACCTCGACACGACCTATGAATAGAGATATGGCTCTCCAAAACGCGGTAGTCGTAACAGAGGTTCAATACGACCTCGGTACGTTTCATGAATAATTAATAAAAATTAACCAATTTTTGCTCTCAATATTAGTCTATGAATAAAAGTACTAGAATGAACATCTCTTACAAAGTTTAAAGATGAGTTCATCCTCACTTTTTTCAAACTCCCTAAGCCCAACCGACCAGGTTTTAGATAAATAAGAAGTCAAAATTATATCCGTCGATTCTTTTCTTTTTGAAAAGCACGGAAACCTAGTTTTTAGATAAATGACAATATAGTTATATAAAATGTAAGTTAAGTCACGTGAATGGTGTGAATACGCCATTGGGAAGTGGGTCATATTACTTCTGTATGAATAAGACTCTATGATCGTTTCAAAAATATAAAACGACTAGAATAATTTAAAAACTGTCTAAAATAATGAGGATGCTTAGGGAGTTAGTATGTAGTTAGATTTCTTAGTTCTCTATATTTGTTTAAATAAATATTACATGGAACATATATGAAAAATCGTGACAACCCTTTCCCAACCATCCAAATTTGGTTGTAAAAGGGTTGTAACAAGGTCGTCACGTCTAAATACAAGTCGTATTTTAGGTCGTGAGGACGTCATTACGTTTCTTATAAGACTCAAAATGTTGCTTGCGTTGCTGACAAAACTTTTAATATACTGTCTCGAATTCCACGCGGACGAAGAAGAGGGTAAATAGCTAGTTACATATAAGTTAGAGGCCGGTTTTAGGTCGAAGATACCAAAAATTAATATTCAGGATTTGCAATATTTGCACATAAAGCCGTACATTACTTCACATTGCACTTTGTCAAATTTTGCTATAGACATTAAGCCAGCCCATAAATAATATTCAACTGTCTGCGGGGTCAGAGTTTCTTTTTTATCTGTTGCAAAACGTTCTCAGTAATCATTCTCATGGATTATCACATTGGTTTAAAAAATAAAAGTTATGTATTTAACTATGTTTTAAGTTTGTGTGGCAATAATAATTAGTTGCCGATATTTTTAATTAACTTTACAAAAGTATTAGAGAACTGTTTTTTCCTGATTTGCAACTGATCATAAATAGCTTACTAATAATGATGGTGACATGGAAAGATCACTGTATATCGCATCACTAGTATCTGGTAATTCAGGATCCCTCTCTGGAAATGTCATCCGAGATAGGGCTATAATGATAACAGGAAACTCCTTAGATCGGATTTAAAACGGCCAATTTATCTTTTACTGTGCGTGTAAAAATAGTTAAATTATAGAAAATAATCCAATTAAATGAAAGAGAAAAGATCAAAAGTTTAGTTAAGTTGGGATATGGCAATATAAAAATGACACAAAATGTTTATTCCAGTATTAAAAAAGATTAAAATTTTTTAACAAGAATAATATATGTCTAAGGAATTAACTGTTCGTCCGCCTCTGTTTCCTATAGGGAAAGGAAATGCGTACGTCGGTTCATGTTTGCGATATAACTTAGAATAAGCACCCTCTCTAGGCACATTGGGAATAACAAGCACGAACGTCCTACGAAAGGTGGGTACATCCTTGTTTTCTTTTTTTCCACTTCAGAAGAAAATGCAACTGAGCGAAAAATTGATGTACACCGATGGCTATTGTCCATATTCGCTTAGTGCTTCTCTTCTAAGAATACAGAAAACGTTTGTCAGTATGAGGGAGTGTAAATAATTTATTGGAATTTGAACTAAATGTAGTGAAATGCAATTTTAAAAATTGAAACACTGGGAAAAGCATGAATATTTTTGTAAATAAATTATTTTTCACATTTTCTTTACGCACAGAATGGTTTTTATGGGTTGAGTTTCTTAACTAAAACATATTCTTTAACTATTTTATGGATCTGCTCCTTTGGAGTCCTTTAGCAGGGAATTAATGATTATTAAACAAATAGCCTATATCCATAATTTTTCAGATAACCTAATTGACAAAATATTAACAAAAAAGCGAAACAGAATTACAACTAATTTAACCTATATCAACGACCCTCTTTATAATACTGCAGTAAATAATAACAAAAAATATTTCCACTTACATATATAGGACCAGTCTCTTACAGAATAGCTAATATATTTAACAATCACTGCAATACAACGTTTAAAACATCTAATTCTCTTAATAAATATTTTCTACACAACAAAGATGAAATTTCATTACTAGACAAATGTGGAGTATATAAGCTTAACTGTAATGACTGTAATAGCATTTACATAGGTAGAACATACAGAAATTTCAAAACAAGATTAAGAGAACATCTTAGGTGCTTCAGACTGCAAACAGGTTTTTCACAGTTTGCCGAACACCTACTTAACGAAAACCATACGTTTAATCAAGAACCTGGTTTTGATGTACCACTCTTGGCTAATAAAGGTGGATCACTTAATAACTTAGAGTCTTTAGAAATCCTTCGGTATATAAAGTCAAATACGGTTAAATTACACAATTCACAGATAACATCTGATTCTACTTCGAATTTTTCGGTTTTATTTTGATATTTGCTCTACACAGTTTTTAGTTTTGTCTTGTGACATCGCTAGTTGTTTTTACAGAACTTATTTTTGCAAAAAGAAGAGTTTTGGGATTTGGATGTTGGTTGTTGTGGTTTTTTTTTAACTAGTTTTGGAATTTTAGATATACTTTCAATTAGTCTTATTAAAATTAATAGTAAGAAACCTCACATTGTGACATATAACTGAATAATCATGTTATATTTTAAGATAGAGGTCCTCACATTCACCTGTCATTAATCTATGAACAGTTGATATATCGTAGACTAAGTAATTTGTTTTAACTTTTTTTTCTTTACAGTCTAACATAAATTTTTTAAAGTGATGTATTTTGTTGTTTGGCTGTTTATTGCTTTTAAATGTAGACAAATCTTTGTATATATAACAAATTTTATCTTTACAATTTTAACCTTATATTCGCTAATTTTCACTTCCATTTATTTTCTTCTAATGTTTTCAAACAATTTTTTTAGTCTTGTTTCCTGAAGATGTGTTAATAAGTTTAATGTAAATACTACGAAACTGGTAGCATTAATAAAGAGTTTGTGACAAGGACCTGTTATTTAGACACCAATAATCTTATTCCTAATTAATTTTAAATTGCTAATATCAATTTTATGGTTGTTCTCAAACACATGTTGGGCAACACTAGACTTATCTGTTCTGCCATATTTGAGATGCGCAATATGAATTGATCGTCTGGTCTGTCCAACATGTTTCTGATTACAGTCATTACAGCTAATTTTGTTAATCCCCGTCTTTTCGTTTATTTCAATTTTGTCTTTTGGACTGCCTAAAAGTTATTGTAGTTTGTTTCCCTATAAATGAATCACTGTCATACCTGCATCTTTAAAAATCTTACCAATACCACGGATGAATGGAGTCTCGATTTTGAAAGGTCCAGGAATTTCGAAGCGACTCTTTAAATTTTCGTTTCCTAATTATTTTATCAATTAAACTTACAGAATATCTATTACTCGCAGTTATATTCTTAATCAATGCATTTTCTTTTGCAAATAGCGAATACCTGCTACTAGAGTGAAGGGTGAAACATTGATTTTCAGGCTCTTGCCCTAAGAACCAGAAATTATTACTAAATTTATCAATAATTGTTTCTTTCTTCATTTGAACAATTTTATCGTTTAAAAATTATCATCTTATCTTGAAGTTTCTTTAAATACTAATAGTTCTATTATTTCCTCTTGTCGTAGTATTTTTCTCATAGTGATTAATTATAATAGCTGTGGCTTATTGATTTTCGCAAGCACAATAAATACAATAGAAAAAGTAGAGCAAATACATTTTGCGTTTATCATAATAATATTTTTTTTTATTGAATTGAAATTTCTATTTCTATTGGATTTTCTTTCTGGATCCTTTACTGAAACGTAGAAATTTTCATGTATTTCCGACTATTCCGTTAAGATTAAGGAAGTAAATTTATCCCAGGATATTACATTTTCAGAGGAGGTAGGATGTGTATTCTGCCTCTTATTAAATAAAAAAATCAGATCTCATATAAGAAGTTACCCCAAAGGACCAGGATAAGTGTATTGAAACAAAGTCTGTGCTATCAAAATATCTATGTATACTGGGTGTCCATACTAAAACTTCTACCTCAAGTATTTTGGCCACATTCTATGATATTTACTTGATATTTTATACGTTTATATAAAGTTTGATTCAAACTTAGTTGCAACATAAAAACATCGGCGTCTTTGATCCCATTAGAGTCGTCAAAGGTGCCGACGTTTTCTACGTTGTAAATAAGTTTGAAATAAACTTTGAGTAAAAAAAGGGAACATTAAGTGTATCGAACTGCTACCCGGTTACATTCACTGTATCATCCCCGGCCACCCCAGGTCTAAAATTTTAAATGGTATCTTTAGTGAGTGATATATCGTTCAAAAGCTTACTGAAACCGGAGTGTCACTGTGGCATCATACATGTATGTACTAAATCACGATTGAAATTCAAATTTAATGACAGAGGGGCGTACTAATTTAAACCCAAACATTTATTTTTAATAAGGATTTTTGTGGTAGGATCAAAGTATTATTCGGATACAGTTCAGTAAAGTTATTTTTTTCTTACAAGCATAACCTCCCTTTTATGCCCTAAAGTATTCAACAACACCAAACAAATCCAAGAAAGTGCATAACAAGATCCAGAATAAGTGAAACTACACACAGATAAATGAATTTCCTTGTTCACTGAAACTTTTTCACAAAAGTTTTTCGTCAAGTTGTTTATGTAAATGAAAGTTTTCTGTTCTGTTGCTGGCAAACAGTGCCACATAGAGGAGCTCTTATCGCTTTAAAGAACTTTCAAAACTCCGGAGATGTTTGTTGTTAGTTCAGTTGGGCAATTGTTCCAAACTTATATTACCTAATCTCGTAAAGTCTTAAGAATATACTTAGAATAACAAGGAGCAATGCATGAGGCGGTTAAATAAAGAGCTACTTCATTTATCAATAGCCTAGAGGGTAGTTCGAATCTCTCTTAGTAAAAGTCGAAGACGAATTAAATAAACTTTCAGCTAGATTTTATTTGTTAAGTTACTCTATAAAATAAATTATTAATTTAAAAAGTTGAGCGTATTAATAGGAAGAAACTTCAATTGTATTTGTCTATTGGTTTGAATAAAACATGCAACACCACGATTTCATTCAGCATTTTATTGATATTTCCACCAAACTTGTCTCTCGGTTAGACATTAAAGTGATTTCGAATGCGCTCAAGATCGTTCTAATTATCCGGAGGATAGAATAAATGACAGACTCATTTACCACTCACATCCTAGACATCGTCGCTGCAATCACGAAACGACGTATCTCATATTTCGCAATTTTACAGAATAGCCGATTTAAATTTGTGTAGTTGTTATGAAACTTATTGCAAAAAAACAAAAAATTGTTTAGGCGTTATTATGTTTCTCTCGTAAGTATTGATGTGTCAGGTGTACTGATAAGCTGTCATACCTTTTGTATGTATTAGAAATATTGCAAAAATATTATGCTAAATGAGATACGTCCATTCGTGATTGTAAATATGACTAACCCAATGGGGAAGCAGGAGATACGTCACCGTTATGTTAATATCAACTATGGGTATTTTAATATTTATCAAAGCACGTAACATTCAAGAAAATTAAAAACCACAATATTTCTGTCCCGATATATGATTTTTTGAGATTGTCTTCCACCTCGCTTATCTCTTTCAACAGTACCATATTTAGTAATCTTTATCCTTGCCATTCGTACAATACGTTCAGAGATTCCTAATGTATGTAAAAAAAGTGTTTTACATACTTGATATTTAGTACTATCTTTCGATAAAAAATACAGAATAGTTTTTCGTCTACGAGACTCGGCATTTATCGTCTTTTGTTTGATATTAGCTTCCTGAGTCTGGTTAACTATAAACTCTCTTTGGGAGTGTAAGTCTCCAAGAGAATTAAACATCTTAAATATTTCCCTTCGATCATTGTCAGTAAATATAAAACACTGCCGTTTACCAAACTTTTTACATTGTTCGGTGTTACAACTCGGTTTTAACACTCTTGCAGGAACAGGGATATTTTTTGAAACGCTTACGTACTCTTGTCCTAAGTTTCTTAACTTTTTTGCCAATTTTTGTTTATTATATTTCTTTTGCTTACAATGGTTATCTTCTTTTTGCCTTCCTTCAACTAGAAATTGCTCTGGATGTTCAATGTTAGCTACAGGAGGTACTATCTTGTGATGCTGATTTGTGTGAACTGGTCTGATTGTAGTTTTACGTTTAGTTGCTGTCGTTTTCTACCATGATTTTCGCAAGAGGTGATATTTTCAAAATGTTGAAAACATAAAAGCACTAGGCAGTGATGGCACGAACTGAATACTTCATTGTTACACTTATATGAGGAAAAGTCTCCGGTATTGGCAAGAATTACCAGGATTAGTTCATTCTAAGGCGTTTATAAAATACCGCTTGAAATCAAGAACTAAGAAACTTTTAGAGTTAAACAGGATAAACCTGAAAACTCTAACAGGCCTATATACTGGGCACTGCCGACTAAACTATCATCTTCATAAACTCGGCCTAGCGGAAAATGCTGAGTGCCGTCTGTGGATGATGAGAAGGCAGACCACATCCTATGCAACTGTCCTGCTGTGGAGAGGATCCGATTCTCAATATTTGGCAAAGGGCAACTGCTGCCAGAGGATCTGGACATATTCTCACCCAATAAAGTTATCAGTTTCATTAAGAGACTAAGCTTATTGGGTGAAATATCATTAGGAGTGAGCCTAATAGCCGCAGTGGAGGGTCCACAAGGACCCACTCATAATAACCTAACCTAACCTATATACTTCACAGTGTGCAACGTAGGATGGATCATCATCTGAATAGTAAACTGGGATGGGAGAATCATCGCCTTGAACAATTGAAGGTGACTGTGACTGATTTCTTTTCAAATATATTAATGGTTCGTCGTCCGAGCTGTCAAATTCGATAGCATTACGTATTTTATCACTTGCTGAATCTCCTGTTATATTTGCTTCAGGAGCAGTAGAAACATCTTTGATTAAATTATGTGAAATGCCTTTCATATGTTTTACTCGAGCATCATCTAAATTACTAGAGCTGCTGCTGATATTATTTTCTGCATCTGTAACGCCGATAACCTGTCCTGTATACCATTTCTGTGCACAATACAAGTTTGGGCAGGCAACATGAGATACGTCCGTACAGGTTACGGAAATATCACAACCACGAAGAGACGTAACTCAAGTTACGACAATTCGTGATTGCTTCTACAATTCATTTTCAAGATACGTCACCACTATTATTGAATCAAACTCAGTATGTGTACAATATTTCCGTATGAGGTTCCGTGGGATGAAAACGCACCAGCATTAGTACATAATAAATGTATTATCTCAAAGTATGTGTTTTTTGAGTTACGTCACTTCGTGATTGTAGCAACGACATGTTCGATCGGAGACATATCGGGTGACCATGCCAGCCATGAAAGCACCAGCAAATTAGCTTCTTGTACTCCTTGCCATATGAAGACGAGCATTATTCTGGAAAATTGAATTATTCAGTACTTGTAGGTAAGGCAATGCACGTCTCTTATGAAATTAGCAGCATTCAATTCCATGTCATATTTGACATTGATACAAAAGTCAATCTACTACCAAAGAAAAGTTCCTTTAGTTTTGAGAACGAAAACAGAGTATTTTACATTTGATACATAAGTTTGATTTTCAGGTTAATATTTTTTTAGGTGTGACACATTTTTTTGGATAGGCAAAAATATGTTTTCAACAATTTTTTTAAATAATTTTTAGGACCCAAAGAAATAATGTAATAAAATTTGATGTAACGGTAATAATAACATTTAAAGAACAGTTGATGTACATTTGATAAAATGGGGATGACTTGAGAATATTTTTCCAAGCAGCAGGAAGAAAGAGAAAACATTATTCTTGGAAGAAATTCTGAGCACTCTGTAAGTTACATAATTGCAAAGATCAATACAATCCAATTGAATATTTACTATTTTATACAGCATACAAAAGCAACTGCCCCCTTTTTATGTTCACATAATGTTAGTCGCTGAAGCAATAATTCGTGTGGGAATCCAGCTTTAAGAAATTTACCATGAATTTTCACAAATTAAAGAATATGAACATTATTAATAGGACTCCACACAACAGACTACGCATACTCAAGACGGGATATTATAAATGAGACAGATAATATATGGAAAGTGTTCGTATTCATGGCAATTACGTGTTAAAAATTCTAGGTTGTTAACAGCACAGTCTCAACATGTTCAATGAAATTAAGCTTAAAATCAAAGTGAACTACTAAATCTTTAATAAAGTATGGCCCTTGCAACACGTCATCGTGTAAATAATCATAAATAAGTATGATGTGGTAAATGACAAAACGTTACATTTTTGCCTATTAAGTGGCAGTTTATTAATGACACACAAGACACACAAAGCATTTAAATTGCTTTTATTATTTCGTAAACAGTCAAAATCGTCTAGAGATGTAACTTCTAGAAATATTTTTAGATTGGCCAGCAGTAAGATAGTAAGATATCGTTTACAAATAAGTTTAAGAGAGATGGTCCAAATACTGAACCCTGTGGGACCTCTGAATCCTACATGATTCAGCAGACTTGAAACCACCATGTTGCATATATTGGTATATATTTTGTAGATGTATGTTTTAATAATTATATCTGTTAGAATCATCGATTATCCAAATATGGCAGGCATTATGGTCAAGCGTGTCGAAAACATTTGAAAAATCAGTATATGTTTCGTCCTAATTATGAACAGAAATATGTTGAATATATATTCTTTTACATTCTTGTATCAATAAACCGCATAGGTTAAAACCAGGATTTGAACCTGGAAGTCAGCAATAAACCAGTTATGTTCATCACTTCACGCTCTAGCCTACTGCGCTACAGAGTACGTACACATTGAAGAGTGTCATAACTCCTTAAAATGATAGCTGCTAAAGAAAATGGTGTGTCTTAATGTCACTTTTATCGCATACGTCAAGTGTGTCACAACATAACGCATCTTGTAGGAACAGCTCCACATGAACACGAACCGACTTTACAATTAATTGATTATAAAAAGATTCCTAAATCAGGTGATAAGACCCTGGTTGGTTTAACGAAAACCTAAAAAGTATATGCTTCTCTAAACATTTTCGCAGAAATGCATGGAGAAGCAATTGCCATCATTTTAGTATTGTAGTTGCTTATAACAGTGTAGTTTAAATCTTGTAGAGGCAAAGAGTAAAAGCGATGCACGAGGTGGTTAAATAAATAGCCACATCATTTATCAAGTGCTATTCTATTTCCTAGCTTGAGTTCTCTGCTAATACAACCAGTTACGGTGCGGAACTTAGATTGTATCGTCAGGATAATACATCGAGAGAGAACTACAATTGCAGACAGTTCGCTGATTACACCGAGTTTGCTTTAATTTTACCAGCTTTTACTGGCTCTTGGCAAATGTGCCTGTTTTTAAGCTATTTCGATGCTTATAAAGCTTTCAAATGAGACATTTAGTTGATAGCAAACTCTTAAATGCATCTATTTATATTTTTCATTTCAAAGGAATTTACTCTCAATAATTTCTATCCTTGACAGAGTCCTTTAAAGTTGATTGCAAACAATTTTTTATACAATGTCAAATACAATGTTAAATAGAGAAATTAACGAACAACAACTACCATTTATACGGACTAATGCATTTTTTTGGATACGAGTACTAGACATGTATTGTTTATTTTTGTTTTTTGATTGTCAATTCGATAAGGCAAGGACTGTTATACTCTCATAAAAATAGTAAATTAGTAATTTTCAGCTTCTCTAAAACAATATGTTTTTTTTTTTTAAGTTTCGATAACAGCAATAGTACAGGGTGGTTCTAAAACACGGACCAAGTACTTAACAATTTAAATATCTGTTAGATTTATTTAGGTTTTATAAGTGCTTTATAGTGGCCAGCTCATAAACTGGTAATTTTTGCTAGATATATTATATGCCAAGTGCACTAAAAGATAGTTTTATCTTAAAGAAAGTTTCAAAAAGTCTTCACCAAGTTATATCAAAACTAAATTATCTTTTAGTCTTTATTGGCTTGTGACTGACTTATCAAAGCATTTGTCAAGCTTTCAATAAAACTTTATAGCTGATAAATCCAAGTTAGGAATATTGATTGTTATAGAGAATTTAGGACTTGTTGTGGTTTTATAATTGCTTTATGAAATTATCTTGGGGTAGTTGTTAATGTCCGGTTATAAATAATAATAATAATAAGATTTATTTGCAGTTATTACAAAATAGAAAATGAAAGATAAAATAGTAATAAAAAAATGTATATATCTAGTATACAACCACAAAAGAGACTGGAAACAACATGACCATTTAGACCTGCTGATCAGAGTTCCAGCCTTGGGAAAAATAAAACATTTTTGAACTTAAATATAAAATATTGTCCGTAGAATGAGACAAAAATAAAATATAAACAAAAACAGAAAGTTAATTATAACATTTAAAGTGATTATCAAAACAAAAAGAATATAATATGTATAGATGTAGATGAAGGAGCACTTATTATTACGTGTATTTTTGTGGTGTCCACTAAGAATTCAAGAAATGATGCTTTAATTTCAATTTAAATTAGCCTATCGATAATTTTTTTAAATGAGAAGGTATGTTATTGTATAAATTATATAAGTAAAAGATCTACGCAATATTGCGGTTTTATGAGGGGGTGGTGATATGAGACCCTTAAATCTCAAATTTAAGGCATGTATATCAGTGCGAAATCTTATTTTGTTGTAGAGATATGGTGGACATTTGTCTATTATGATACGATGGTAAAGTACTAACGAATGGTAATTGCGCCTTGTAGCCATATTCACCCATTTTCTTTCTTTCAGCTTATGTAAGACATGTTCATATTTTCGTATGCCATAAATAAATCTTAAACATGACTTCTGAACTTTCTCAATGCGATTTTTATCTATATTATCTAAGCAGGGACTATAAATAGACCAATCAAATTAAGCAAAAATCAGGCTCACTTTCACGATAATTTCCAACCATTCCCGACCAATACCATTCGATTCAGTTTTTTTTTTTGAATTCTCATGGTCAATTTTGCCGTACGTTATATGAGCAAGAATTTAATTTATAAACAATTAAAGTTGTGAAAATGATGAAAATCGATGTTTCTAAATATTCAACTTCAAACGCTGCGAAAACGGCAACAGATAGAGAAAAATTGCTCAGAACATTTTTTATAGAGCGTTAAATTCCCTTCAAAAAAGTCCGCGACGGCATATCTCTACGATGAATAGTTAAGGCGTTACAATGAGTTAAGTGTTTATTATTTTTCTACTGCGTACTGGTCAGCTGTATACGCAACGCGTATCCACTTTTTTCCACATAAGAAACAATTTTCTTCGAAATTAAATTGCTGCACACTTAAACGATGTGGGTATCGCTCTTTTGGAATTCCAGAGCCAAGCTTCAAATTATCTTTTGAGGAATACGCTTTTCTACACTTATCATGAACAGTAACTTCATTAACATTTTCTATTTGATTCCATTTCTTATCCTCACGTTTCTTGCTGTTTTCTATAAACGATTCGATTCCCTTTTGTTTTACTGTTACAGTCTTGTCCATTTGCAGAGTTCCTTCACATATAAAACAATTTTCTTCTAACGACATTTTTGATCGGTTTATTTTATATTAATCAACAGCACAACCACACTGATAATGTAAAAATTGCTCACAACCAGTACACTGTATAACTGCGTTATAACTGCGACGTCTATTAGCATCAAACAGCTCATAACTTAATAATAATTTATCTTATAACTTAATAATAATTTTCCAGGTCTTTGAGTATGCATAAAAGTATATAATAATTATATCTAGACCAAAAAAGTGATAAATACATTTGCTAACGTTGTAAAAATAAGAAAATTATGGAAGATTTACAGCAAGTCTAGTTTCAAATATTCTGCGCAGGCGGCCATTACGCGGCATACGAGTCTGTTAATCGCGCATGCGCGTTACTTGTACAGCTGACTGATATACAGCAGAAAAATAATAAATATTCAACTCATTGTAACGCCTTAACTATTTATCGTAGAGATATGCCGTCGTGGACTTTTTTGAAGGGAATTTAACGCTCTATAAAAAAATGTTCTGAGCAATTTTTCTCTATCTGTTGCCGTTTTCGCAGCGTTTGAAGTTGAACATTCAGAAACATCGATTTTCATCTTTTCACAACTTTAATTGTTTATAAATTAAATTCTTGCTCATATAACGTACGGCAAAATTGACCATGAGAATTCAAAAACATACTGAATCGAATAGTATTGGTTGGGAATGGTTGGAAATTATCGCTTTGAAAAACCCTTAATTTTACTGGTCTAAAAGTGTATCACAATAGTTGAAATGACTTAATACCAGAGCATCTGTTAATTTAATTTTAATTGAAGTGTTAAGTAGATGTCGATGTGGATACAACATTTTTAGATTTACATACGCTTTTTGCAAACACTTTGAGACTTGTTTTTTAAAATGTAGATCTGTGTCCAGTTCTACTCCTAAATGTTTGGAAACCTTAGAACAAGGTAATTTTATATCACTTATTGTTACATTAATAATTTGTTCAACAGATACACGTGACTTGCCAAAAACAAGAACTGATGATTTGTTAGAATTTATGTTTAAATTATGTTTCTGGGATGTATCAATCAATTTTTTTCAGTTCAATGTTTAGATTTAAATTAGTGTTCTGCAAATTAGTAAAATCAAAATGTATGTATAACTGAGTGTCATCCGCATAGCAATGAATGTTTACATTTTTCAAATTAGAAGCTAGGTTACAAGTATAGATACTAAACAGCAATGGTCCCAGTATAGAGCCTTGAGGTACACCACATAAAATATTTCTAAAATTGGAAATCCGTTTGGACGTTTCTACAAATTGTGACCTACCAAATAAATAGTTTTTTTATTAAATAAACTGCGTTGTATGAAAATCCAATGAAATGCTAAATTTCTAATAATATATCATACCTGATGGTGTCAAAGGCTCTAGAATAATTTACCAATATCAGGACTGTCGATTTTCCCTGATCGATCTCTCTCAATATATCATCAGTTATATTAAGTTACGCTGTTGTACAACTATATCCACTACGAAAACCTGACTGGTGACTGGGTAAAATGTAATACTTTTCAAGATGTGTTCGGATTTAAAATTTCATCATTTTTTCTAGAACCTTTGACATAACAGGGAGAATACTTATTGGACGCAGATCATTAAAACTATTTACATAATTCTTTTTAGGTAAAGGTACAACACGTGAAATTTTCCAACAATTAGGAAACACGTTATGTTCTAAAAATAATAGTTAATGATGTTAGTAAAAAATCTAAAATGCTTTGATATCACTAATTTTCTGGTCGAACCTTCATAAATCCAATTAATTATTAGAGTTTTAATGAAGCAGACAAAAATCTATAATGTCAGTCTTAAGCATAAAAGAGTTTGGTTTCCTTTTTTCAGAATATAATGTTCTAAAATATCACTATGGGCTGCTGTAAGATTGCAATTTTTGTCTTAAGGAGTCAAATCCGTAAATAATGTTATTCGGTTCAATTGTCAGTGGTACTCAAACAATATGATATAATTTTCGCGATATAATTCCACGCAGGTCGGGTGTTCAGTGTTGTATAGCTCGAACAGGAAATAATTGTCCACCATTTCCTTTTTAATGGGTAAAATAATTCTCCATCAGTTCATCTCGAGTCGAGTATCGACTTAAATATTTTTCTTTCGATTGATTCATGACTGTTTTAATATGAATAGTTTCGAATAAACAAATTCACCGTTAGCATACGTGTTACCACTTCGGATACTCTAAATTAAGGAAAACATAAAATGAAGAATTTATTTATATTTTTCTGCAAGAATGTATTATTTCCTTAGAACTTTTAGGTCTTATTTAGTTTACACGTAAATAGATTTTCTATATCAGGGACGCAAAATCTGTTCTAGTTAAAAATAGCTAATTTTAATAAACGTTACATATGATTTTAATTTGTAATGTTAATTTTAAGAATAATTGAAAACACGGTTGAAGGAATTTCAAAACAAAAGCTCAAATATATTCATTTACTGTTTGAAATTCACTGTTCACAAATCTTACGAAACAATCATTGAACAAATTAGTTGTAAATAAGTCGCTTATATGTATATCTATGCACCACTGATCTGCTGAAAATTAAAACGAATAAAATATTTATGATTTTGACTTTTTGAAGGAAGTTGCAATCTTGCACCGGCCCGACTATAGTAAAACTAACGGACTGGATAAAAAACAATGGAGACGCGCAGAGCAGACGTATGTAGCGTCGTAAAAAACTGAATTTTAGGTTATATTAGGTTAGGTTAGGTTTGTTGTGAGTGGGTCTCAGTAGACCCTCCACTGCGGCCATCAGCAGGCCTATTGTGGCTCACGCCTAATTATATTTCACCCAATAAGTTTAGTCTCTTAATGAAACTGATAACTTTATTGGGTGAGAATGTGTCCAGATCCTCTGGCTGCAGTTGCCCTTTGCCAAATATTAAGAATCGGATCCTCTCCACAGCGGGACAGGTGCATAAGATGTGGTCTGCCTTCTCATCATCCTCCAGGCACTCGGCGTCTTCCGCTAGGCCGAGTTTATGCAGATGATAGTTTAGTCGGCAGTGCCCGGTATATAGGTCTGTTAGAGTTTTCAGGTTTACCCTGTTTAACTCTAAAAGTTTCTTAGCTATTGATTTCAAAGGGTATTTTATAAACGCCTTCGAATGAACTAATCCTGGTAACTCTTGCCAATACTGGAGAGTTTGCCTTTCAGCCCCGGTTGAGATAGCCATCTTGGCAGTACTTGAGGATATGCCAAGTATTGGTTCTGATCCGATGAATCGTGATCCCGCTGCTTCTCTGGCTAAGGAGTCCGCTACTTCGTTACCTTCCATACCAGAGTGGCCGGGTATCTAGACCAGAGTCACTTTGTTGTTCTTGCCCAAATGATTTAGAGCTTTCTGAAAGTTCCATACCGTTTTGGAGTTACACCGCTAGGAGCCAGGAGCTTTTATAGCTGCTTGGCTATCTGAGAAAACTTTTATTGATCTGCGTGTAAGATGCATATATTCCAGCCTTCGTACACACAGTTCAATGGCATGAACCTCAGCTTGAAAAACAGTTGCAAGAGTACCTAGGCTTGAGAATATCCTCACCTTTGGTCTGTAGCTATGTACTCCGGCTCCTGTTCCCCCGGGAGTTTTGGAGCCGTCTGTAAACCAACAACTGTCTGCCTTCAGTAGGTCGGCTTTATTCCGATCCCACTCCTCTCTTTCTGGCGAAAGGATGTTGAAGGTCAGCTCGTAGTTGGTCATGGTAGGCATAGTATCCGAGGGCATTCCCAGGATGCTATGATTCTCTATGTCATCCAACAACCTGTACCGCTCCATGATACTAGTCTGCGGCATATTAATGGCCGCTTGTTGCAGTCTGTAGGTTACCCACCTGGCCTCTCTCTCCAGATATATATGAAGAGGCGGTAAATCCAGGAGGATTTCCATTGCAGCTGACGATGAGGTTATAAATAAAAAACTGAATTTTAGGTTATATTATACAGGCACCACAAATTCTATAGATTTTAAATCGATTGTGTTATATGCTCAAAGAGTTTAAAACGGGTTTTACGATAAGTCTACAAGTTTCAAGCAATATAGTAAAACCCATGAGGCTTAAAATATACATCTACAAGAACAAATCGATAATATATACTTAAAGAGCAATTGGTAATTTAATAGGTATTTTAAGACAAAACATGTTTGAAGTGGAACTGTTCAAAACAAATAGAGTTTATACGAACTGCCGACATTATTTCTAGCAGCAAGAGATGTATAACGGTCAGTCATATTGGGAATATTCCGGATTAAAAAAAAATTTAATGTGTTTTCTAAAAACAATTTTCAAACACTGAATCATATTATAGGTAAATGCTATCGATTAATTTATTTTTAAGCAATCGAGAGAAAAAATTAGCCATATATTTTTTAAAATTTATGTTTTTGGGGAACACACGCATTATTTAGAACTATCTAATCTATGTTTTACAATTAAGCGTCGTTGAAAGTTTTAGCTCACGATGAGGATTCCCAATACTACATTATAAGTAGTCCATCTATAAGTTGAATCGTTCTCAGTTGTCGCCATATGATGATTTTATAACTATGCATGAGGCACATATACAATATCGTGCGTGGAATTTTAATTGCATGAAGATAACCGAAAAATAAGAAAATGAAAATTTTTTCTTTTCTCGAAATTTAGGCTTTTTATATGGTGTAGTGATTGTATTTATAAAACATGATCCGTCATTATAATAAATATTTTATTCAGTAAGCTCTATTCCAAAATGCAACTGTAAGAAAGTTTATACACTATAATAAATTACGTTTTAATTTCTGTAAAACATTTACAGTTTGCCAATGTTTGCTAATTATTCATTCATTACTGCATCAACGTCGGCTTGAAATGAATTATAATCACATGTAGGACTGAGAATTGGAGATAGTATCAAATAAATAAGTTAAAATATGTATGGGTCCCAAAAGTAGCTCTTAGGGTACACCCAACTGAAGAAGTCTAATAAGAAACTACCGATTTGGACTCTAAATTGTCTACTAAACAAAACACGTTTTTATTTTTGCACAGTTTTCTTGTGACAAGCTCTGGAGAAAATGTGGTCGAATACAAACACGATCATGATTGTAAAAATTTTCTGTTTAATCAACTATAAGTTGATCTATCAAAAGAAAGCCGTATTAATTTGTTAACAAAACTAGCTGTTGGGCAGTAGCAGTGATTTAAAAAATTACTGAGGTCGTATATACTTTATGAGATAGATTGGTTGTTAATATTAATTCTAAGGATTAACTTTTCACTGAGGTACTGTCTTCTTATCGACTAAGCGGTACTAATGTTTTATCATCCAAAAGATAAATTGTACGATAGGGATTTTAACTAGTTGTAATTAAAGTAATAATTAACACATTAAAATATTTTAATAAAATTAATAACTACATACCTACTTTCTTTTAAAACAAACTCTCCTTTTTGCCAAAGGAAATCCCCTCAGATCATATTGATGTGACGGCAATGAAATGTTTTCAATTATTCACTTCCTATTTCCTTATTTTCCAGTTATAATAAAGTATAAGTGCATTTTATATTCCCCTAAACAAAATCTTGTCAGCGCCACTGACATATACCTTAAGTTTGCAGCAGTGGCAGCTAATATCTCAGTGCCTCTTGTGTATTATCGGGGGACTCCTGAGCCCTTATCCTAAGGATAAGTGGCTCTGACTGTCCCTGTCCGTTTGGTTTTTGCCCTTGTGGTTAGGACGAACTTAGACGTAACTTGTAATAAGCTGAATGTTACATTACAAAAAGGGGGACTACTTACATTTTTCTTGATTGATGTTCTTTAGGGGAAGATTCAGTATACTTAGATAATTGAAATCGTACATTGTATCCGGCACAAACTTCAAAGCGATTTATTTTATTTTTTCTTATTCAATCGGTTGACACTTAAAATTTAATTTGTTTCTCGAATATGTACATATATTATTTTTTTGTATCCCCTGAAATCTGCACGCATTTTAACAAAATTCAGTCATAACCACACAACTTTTATCTAAAACGTTTTTCTCAATAGGCAATAATAACGATGATAAGGGGTGGGTAATTTATAATGAATAACCCTTTACATCTGACGACATCTATATTAATAAAATTTGATTATAATGTTACAATTATTTATGATTTATTATTTGTTCATTCATTTATTGTAAATATTTACAAATAAATATTTACAAAAGCGACTACTGATAAATTATTATAAATTACCTACTGAAAGTTATATAATTTAATTCGGTTTAACTGTAGCTGTAAATTTGCATATAACACATGGCAGATAAATACCCCTCTAGATGTAACCAAATTTATTACTTCATTTATTCATATATTTATTTAGAAGAAAATAGGTTTTTTTAACCTAAATACATCTTTCTCTTAAGAGTCTATATCAGATGCAAGTGAAATATAGTCTCGATTTTACCACACCCCGCGCAGGCCACGGTGCATATATACAGCCAAACCGAAATTATCGCGGCGAATGTCGAAGGTGGCCGATGTTCTAGTAACAGAACGGCATAGTGAAACATTTCAGATCGGGAGATGTTGAATTATCAGAGGCGGAGTACTAGAGGTTTCGTACGACATAAACCGACGAAAAAGTTGTATTGCGTCAAGCTTATAAGCTAAGCAGTAGCTTACCCTTCATGCGTCCTTGTCCTGCAATTAATATGTAAAAACAATAAAAAAAACCGAAATTATTTTATTTACTTTGTTTAAAAATAGCTAAAGAACTAAACAACAAAACAATTAAATCGTTAATCTACAAAAAAATTTCCATTTTACCGTTTCTTATTAATGCATAGTATTATTTTAAAAATTTTTCCTATAAAATGGAAGTATCAATGTGTGTCATATCATTCAACTCAGAATGGAAAAGGCGATGAAATAATATGAAAAATATATTTGTGTTATTTTAAATTTAAACTCCAATATTTTTATCAAATATGAAAGATTATGATGATGTTACATATATTGCTGAATTCAGAAAGAAATTTTTTTAAATTGAGCCGAATATACAGGATATATCATTTAGAATAAAAAATATTAAGGCAATTTCCGGTCAAACCGGAAGTAAAAGATATGTATGTGACGCGCATATTTAATCAGTATTCGGAATGTCATATGTCCATTTCCGCATATTAATGCGGGGTGTAATTTTTTTATTTTTCAGTTTTTCGACGTTTTCTTTTTTATTTGACATTCAATTGTTTTTAATTTTCGGATTCCTTAGAAAAAAGCACACAAGTATAATTTTTGAAGTTTTTTCCTAGGTTAAAAATACAGCAGAAAAATCGAGTAAGGTGCATTTAAAATGATCACCCTGTACATGAGGTTACTGCGCTTAAAATAAATCAAAAATAAAAATTATCATATTCACCTTTCATTGAGCCTTTCATTCTCCATATCAATATTTAGAGAAGGCAAAATGGGAAAACTTTCATTTATATTAGTCTCTCTACAGAAATTACCGGAAATAAAAGAAAATTATTACTTTTATTAATTTACGAAAAAAATTCAACTTTCACTAGTACTTACTTTTTATATTTTCTCTTTTGGGCTAATGTTCGATTTTTCGGTTTTCTGCTAGGGTATTTACGCTTATGATTTTTTTATTTTTCCCATTGTTCTTTCACTGCACTAATAATCACTTTCAATAACACGTCTACTTAGGTGTACACTTGATTTCAAAAAAAAACTGGTACAACTCTTGTAATCGAAAATAGTTTGGTTGTGTGCATATGTCTGTAAATAGGGCTGGCCAGGCATGTCGAGAGGGGGGTGGAGAAGAAGTGATTTACCCCGGACCTGGGTTTTTTGGAGGAGATCGGTTTTCTTTGTGTTTTTAAACTTATTAAACCTTTCTCTTTTATTTCATTCAAATGGAATTTTAAAAAATAATTAGAAAATAACTTTTTCAAAACATTTTCAAGCCTGCCATATTATTGTTTAAAAAAATAATATTTGTTACGGACAATTCTACTAATGGTTGTAATTAAAATACTAACTGAATAATGATAATTCTATTTTTAAAATAAGAACACAAAAATACCACTTGAGATTAAAAAAAATGTAAACAATGCAAACTGAACGTAAAAATACAATAAAAAAAGAAAATAAATGAACTTCAATTACGTAATACAGAATTAACTAATATTTTGTCATTGCTCCATTAGCGTCTAAAACTGCCTGAAGTCTTGCAGGCATGGACAAAATCAGATTTCTTGCAAGGTCAACTTCTTGCGACAAGTTCTCCCAAGCGTCATCAATTATCCCTTCCAATTCTTGGGCATTATTTGGATGGTTATTTAATTTTCTTATATGTTTCACCATTAGTCCCCATACATTTTCAATTGGATTTAAATCCCGACTTTTAGATGGCCACGGTAACAGCTCTATGTTTTTATTAAGAAACCATTGCCTGACACGATGGGCCGTATGTATGGAGCAGTTGTCTTGTTGGAAAATAAAATTATTTTCCGGAAACACCTCTATTACTGACATAATATTGTCTAATATTTCAATATATTTAATGGAATTGAGATGACCACCACTGTTCCAACACACACCTAACCCATTTAGGCTCATCCAAGCCCAGACATTGACTGAAAACCTTCCTAATATTTGTGGATCGAAAGTATATTTTTCGTCGTATCTAATGGAAGGAGGCCTATATACGCGAACATGTCCATCGTTACAGGATTTAAAAACCTTTTCGTCAGAAAAGACAACTTGTCCCCAGAAGTTTTCATCATTGATTATATAGTTGAGTGCAAAAATAATCCTACCCTGCTTCTTTTCTTCTGAAAGTTTGTATTTTTTAGAAGCTGAACAACTCTTCAAGTCGCTTTGTAGTTTTATTCTTCTGCAAGCAGTAGATACCGAAGCAGGGAAATTTGTCTCTGAAATTGCATTTACTGGAGTCTGAAAAGGGTTTTCTATTATGTAATTTATAAGATTTTCATCTTCTTGATTATTGCTGTTTCTGGGCCTACCGTAACCAACTTTACGGGATACCGTTTGGTTGGTTTCCCATTGTTTTTTAACACTCATTATCGTGGTTTTACTCACATATTGTATTCAGCAGCAAGTCTACTTATGGACCAACCATCTTCAATTTTAGAAACAATTCGAAATTTTTGAATATCTGTCAGATGTCGAACCATTTTTAATAATAACGCCACTGATTAACGTCAAAGTGACATATGTAAGATTATTAATATCAATTAAAGAACGAATGATTTACATAGCTAAAAGAAAGTGTACCAGTTTTTATTGAAATCAAGTGTACCCACTTTATAACAAATAAGTAAATTTGAGATATCTCTAGAATACACACGCCACTGTTGTTTACGCAAATCGCAACGTGGTTCCTAAGTGCCCGATTCCCCCTCCCGCAAACTAGTCCAGTGTATGCAAGTGCATCCGTGTTTCCGAAATATCATGCGAGATGGCAGCTATTATCGGAATACAGATATGCAGTTTTTAGTTTTCTAATAAATTTATTTTCAACTAATCCAAGAGTTGGGTCACATGAATATAAACGTTACAAACAGTGACTAATGTCGGAATGTTAAAAAATTTTGATACAAAATATTTAAAATGCATGCGAAAATTTTTTGACGACTCTAAAAGAAAAAAAATTACATTCCGACATTTAATACATATTTTTGAAAAATCTTGTAAAAATCGCAGTCAAATCGGATAAGTTTTAAACGAGATATTCGAGAATTATTATTTAATAGGGTATATAAGACTCTTACAACTGAAATAGCTAAACTAGGAGCATACTAAAGTAATTAATTACTGTCTATTACATCATTTTATATTTTTCCAAACTGAAATACAATTAGTTTTGAAAAGACCATTTTGTAGTTTAAGGTAATCATTAACGTATTTAATTTGTTAAAAAACCTTAAGGTCACCAATGTAAATAAGAAAATGTGACTAGTCTTCATAAGATAGATCATTATTGAAAAACAAAAAGAGGAGAGGACCCAGCTCAGAACCCTGCGGAACTTTAGACCTTACGAAAAACGTACTAAAATTTATACCGCGAAAAACAACATACTGTTTTCTTTGATTTAAATGACGAATTAATAAGTAATCAAATGGTCAAATGAGAAACATGTGGAAAAAAGAATATATAACTATTAGATAAAAATCATAGAACCACATTCTGCCTAATACTACTAAGAGATAAAAATATATATATAAATCACCAGTAATAAAGACTAATACACTGTTCTTTCAAAATAACATTTGTTTTTTTAAATTTATTAATTTTCACGATTTCAAACAAATATTTAATTAAACTGTAGTAGGTAGCTAAAATTCAGTCTAAATTATGACCCAATGTTAAGCCACTCATTCGGGGTATCTGGGTTTAATTCCTGACGTAAATTATTTGTAGCATACTTGGATACTAGATGTGTGTCCGTTGTCTTCATATGTGCAGTCCCTGACATAAGTTTATTTAAGGTTCAGGGAGTTATATTACCTGTGATGTTTAAAGTTTAAATGTTTATTTTAATACATTTCTCCGAAACTTGCAAACGGAATACTCATTATGTACATACTATTCTAAATCGTGCCTATCCTTTCCTAATGGATTCTATAATTTCCCTATAGGGATAGTAAGGACTCGTGATTTGTACTGAAATGGTAATGCCTATTTCATGTAGCAAAGGATCGTGTAGACAATTAAAATCCCAGTGTAATTATTGAATGTCAGAAATTGCCCACTAATTTAGCATATTTTACGTCGTTGGTAGCAAATTTAATTTTCCTGATTGCATATTTAGCCCAGTCGATAAAAATATCCGACCTTGCAAAAGGTCATGTAGTTCAAATTTTTTAATAGATTGTTAGGACCTATGGTAATAGTAAGAAAGCAAATTTGTTACTTCGAAAAACCTGTGCTAGCTGGGCAACGTCCGAAAAATAGCAAAATGTTTAAAAAAATTTTTGTTTTTGTTTAATATCTCCTAAAGTATGTGTCCTACTGAAAAAGTTATTCTTACCTTTTTTTAAAGTAGATAATGATTGCTAAAATTTAAACCCAAAGTAAGCTCCATATGTACTTTCCAGTACTTTCCGAGAAACAGCTCTTTAAAAATTGGCAATTTTTTCCAAAGAGTGAAAAATTTTCGTTTTGGTCATGTATCTTGTCAAATATCGGAGAAAGTACTTATCCCACGATGAGAGTCATAAGGAATGAATTTGTATCAAATTTATTTAGCATTCCCAATGTTATTGTTCAATAAACAGGGGATGCGGAAGGGAACCAAGTCCAGCTTCTATTCTATTTTCACTGCACTCTTCAGCAACAGGACAAATGACACCAATACGTTTGTAGTAGTGGATGGTGGCTACCTTCTACACCAAATTATCTGGCACCACAATAATCGTCAACCATTGTCTCAGGTTATGTCAGCTACGCAAAAACACTTTGGTAGCAATGTCTCGACTGTTTCCGACGGCTGCCCGAGGAGACAACCAACAAAAATATGAAAAGTTCTGAGGGACTGCAACGGTATGCTGCTCACTCCTGCAGCGATTTACTTTTCACCATTATCCAATTACCTCAGGAAAAACTATTGGCCAATGATAACAACAGGAGGCGCCCCATCGCAATGCTTCGCGATGCATTTGAGCAACAGGGTATTGAAGTGAAAGTAGCCGAAAAAGATGCTGATCGGGACATCCTTGACACATCACTATCCAAAAGTACAATATTTGACTGTATTATCGTTATTAGAGAAGACGTGGATCTCCTGGTCCTCTTCAATGATTTGGGTTCAACTTCACCGAACGTCTACCTCCAAAAAAGTGGCAGTTGTGATGCTGGGTGTGTTCAATTCTCAAGCTCATCTTACACCCTTGGAGCCACATGAAACCCGCAAGGGACAGTTCTATTTTTAAATGCCTTCAGCACCTCTATCTTTTTCGGGCATGGAAATACTAAGTTGGCCGGCGTCCTCCAGAAAAATCCCCACCTCATGGAACTGGTTGCTGTTTTCCTGCAGCTAGATTCCAATAATGAATCCATAGCCAAAGTTGGGGAGAAATGCATCGTGGTTCCTTACGGGGGTGATATAAAGACACTTTGAATAACCTCCGCTACCAGCTTTTCTTTAAATGTCGGTCTACCACACAAAGGTTAACCCTGTTCGTTTGTCCTCAACGGAAGACGCGGCAAGCCACCGTTCTTACAGAACTTACCACCAAGTTCAGAAGTGGTTGGAGACTGATAAAAACCCTACAGATTGGGGGGGTGGAAGATCGACGAACAGGGGCTTATATCCCAGTCATTACCACCAAGGATCCCACTTCTAAAAATTTACTGCCCTTGATATCTTGTATATGCAAAAAGGATGCATTGGGGGATGCAGCTGCTAAAAAGCCGGATTAAAATGTTCAGTACTATATAAATTTTGTTGTGAAAAATCAGGCCAAAAAGTTCCAACTTCCGACGAACACGACCTTATCTTTACTAGGCAAGATGGGGAACCTTCTCCACTGGTTCAGAGAGTCAACAAGGATTTCTCAAAGCTAGGGCTGTCGAAAAAAATATTATAATGCAGCAGCTTATTCTTTTAACATGTAAATATTAATTAGAGATTACATTTTTTTTTACAAAACTAGATTACTATGTAAACTGTTTACATTGATGATTTCCAAAATACACTTTTTCCGAAATTTGGTTTTATGTCATTATCTAGGTAACTTTGGGCCTACAGTCCTTCTGAGCTCAAATTAAAGCTAAATAAATTTGGTACAACTTCATTCCCTATGAAATTCCTCGTGGGATGAGTACTTTTCCTCATATTTGGCAAAATAAATGACCAAAACGAAATTTTTTCCCTTTTTGGAAAAAAATGCCAATTTTGTAAGAGCTGTTTCTCGGAGAGTAATGGATATACGGAGCTTATTTTGGGCTTAAAATAGCAAATTTTATCTACTTTAAAAGAGGAAAGAATAACTTTTTCTGTAGGACGAATACTTTCGGAGATATTGAGCAAGAACCGAAAAAAGTGCACAAATTTCACTGTTTTTTGCACATTACACAGCTAGCACAGATCTTTGGAAGTAGCAAATTTGGTTTCTTACTATTGCCATAGGTCCTACAACATATTAAAAAATCAGAACTACATGACCTTTTTTATGTCTCTATTGACTGGGCTATTTATTTTGCAGCAATCTGCAGAATGAAATCAGTAATTAGTCGACCTATTTATTTATTTCTACTTAGCGCAATAAGTTAACTGCAAGCACCTGACCATTATACTCCACCTGGTCATACCCACATTAGGTTGCCTTTGTTAATTAGAGTATAATTTATTATCAACTGTTTGGTCATTTTACAGGAATTCAAGTGTATATTTTTATGTATGTAGCGCTAAGATGTAGGTATTGTTGTTTTAAAATGTCATTATTTTTGAGTTTTTTTGACATTTTTTTGTTGGTCACAAGTCATCTTTTATCGACCTTTTTTGTCGTTCGAGCGCTTGACACAACTTAGTAAGTATAAATTGTAATACAAGAAATTGAGTGTTTTTAGCCCTGAATGTAGTTATTTTTTCCCAATCTCTCATAGGGGCATATTGTTAAGGGGCCTAGTCGGGAAAAAGCTTCGGATAGCTGTGTCACTCTCTAGAAACTTTTTATACATGCGCCGCTGAATAATTTTGCTCTTGATTATACCTTCACTGGACGTTTTATTCACCGACTTCATTGAGGTGCGATTCCCGATAGAGGTAACACTTCTTTGCTCCATTTGTAGTGACAAAGATGATTATTTAGAAAATTCACCAAATTAACCAAATAGTACGGAATAAAAGTTTGAAACTTGCGGAGCATAATTATGAAGATTCATTCTAGAAGCTATGTAAGAATTTTACCTCGAATTTTACCGATTGAGATCATAATTCAGGAGCTAATCACGTTCAAATTTCACTTATATTTACAGTATAAGTTTTCCCTATATAAAGTGAAAATTAATTAAAATAGATATACATGTACCCTCTAGTACACTTTCAACTACTGATCCTCCAAATTTGGTGTAATTTGACCAAACCGTATGGAAGAAATAAATTTTGAAAAATTACCTTGCAAACACTGGTTCGATTAGCCCTCTTAATAGTGTAAACTTGCCGTACCTAACCTGAATTGTGGGGTGTCTTTAACCTTATTGTGGTCATTATTTTTTTAAACCTAGTCAAACTTTTAGTACAACCTTCATCTGTAGAGTGGCATTAACCCTTATTGTCGTCATTGTTCTTGTTAAATCTGTTTATTTAGTACAACCCTCAGCAGCAGAATTGTAGTGTGTCGTTAGTCCTTATTGTAGTCATCTATTAAATGTAGTCGACTTCTATTACAGCCTTCAGCTGTAGGAAGTCTTTAACCTTCGTTGTAGTCAGTTTCGCACTCGCAATTGAGTATATCATTAATATTGTAATTCTATTAATTGGAAATCGGTCAAATATTATTATCATTATATTTTTTTCTTCACTTAGGTGTTGTTTTCTTTGAACCCACCATCAGAAATTACGTTCCCACGACCAAAATTTCTGAGCTGTCAGGTTACAAAATTTTGTTAAGCCTCTCAAAATAATTGTAGTTATCGAAATCAAAAATAAATTCAATCAATTAAAAATCGTAAAGTTTATTTATTTTCTTGAGAGGCGTACAGTGTTTAGTTGTGGTTATAGTTAACCCAATCAAAGAATTATAATTGTTAGTTATTACTTAGTTAATATAGTAGTGAGGAAGTGTTATCAGGAGGTTCAATCAACGAATCCACGGTTTGACATGGCTGTGCCTGTGGGGATAACAAACATGTAACAGTATTTTTCCTAATATATAAAAAAATGCTCCTGCAAAAATCAATGTGTTTACAAAAATTGTTGCGAGACAATCATTTTTACCTAAGGCCAAGATGCCTCAAAACGAATTGCAGTATATCCTTTGAGGCTATTCTTGTATAGTAATAATAATAATGAACAATACATTGAAACTTGTTTCAAATTGTCAAAAAAAAACAATTTAGTACCACTATCCAATAAAAATATTATATCCCATGTACGTACACCCCTGGCTAATTTACAGCAACATTAAGTCCTACGATCTAGTGTGTCGAGATGTCTGGAATTGTTAGAGTTCACATTTCTGACGCCCCTTCACAATCATCTTATTGTCTCTGAATTTATGAGCACCTTATGACCCTTTTTGTTTGTTCTTATCTTAAAAGTTGCGGCCATATTGCGGACTAAGTAAGTGCCGGGACAGCGAGAAAATTAGCTAGCAAAATTGGGCCATTTGTTATTTTTGATAATTTCAAGAAAGAATAGGAGAGATTTATTTCGCAGCATGTATTGTTCATGAAGGAATTCTATCGGCTATGCATTATGCATGCATTCAACAAGCTTCTAAATTTCTAAACACGATAAAAATGGACTTAATTTATAATTATAAAATTAATATCAAGTTAATTGTGACAGAATCCCATGTAATTCCAGTATGCATGAGCAATATAGTTATTTACTATATTTTGTACATCATTGTTGTATTCCTGTTTCATTTTGTCAGCCTGGAAGCAGAAGAAATATACCACAGAAGTTATTTGTTGACAAATAAGGAGTATGCCCTTTGTGCAAAATTATTGTTTTTTTATAAATTTTATGTGTTTCCTGTAAATCACAAAGATCTAAATATAAGGTTAATTCAAACTAAGACGAGTGCTGAAGTGGTATCCTCAAACATCAAGTTGGCATCATCTCAATCCAAATAAAACTAAACTTAAATTGAGAATGTGAACACGATTGTAGAAAAAGGAAAACGTTCCCTTGTTGCCTTATATAGAGTGACAAAAGAAACGAACCCTGGACCCACTTCGCTGTCATCGTTTTAAAATCGATTACGAAGAGTAAGCTCAGTCTTATCACTCTACTACTAAAAAAGAGAGCTGCACGATAACACACATACAGGACTTACCACCAAGTCCAAGCCTGGTTTGGAGTTGAAGTAATTGTTAATTGCTGGAAAAGGAGCAATGGACTTCCTTTGGTAACAACTACTAAAGATCCTGTTCTTGCTGCCTTGTTCAAGTTCATATCTTACAAATGCAAAAAATATACTTTTTTGCATTTGCATGTTCAGTACGACTGACTCAATAATGTTATTTATAATTCTAACTTCTTTGTTCAGTAAAACCAAAAATAAATAAAACAAAATTACTCACCAGTTCGATAATCACTTCAAAACTTTAAGACATCCACAGACACGTGTTTCTGCATTACGTGCGTCGTCAGTATGGCCTTTTGAAAGCCTCGAAAGTAACTGCGAATCTAAGTGTTCTTAATGCAAAAAATAGTAATGGCTTCAGGGAACACAATAACTGAAATAATATAATGGAAATTCCCCGTAGGGTTAGAATAATTTAAAAGAAATTAAGTATCCTCTTCTTGACAAAAGCTTAATATATGGTATGAAATCTTTTTTTTTGCTAATTATTACTCTCTAACTTTTACAAAAATTTATACACTGTATTATTATTATGCACGGTATTGTTGTGGTCCAATCTGTATTATGTTATGTACTGCCATTTTAAAATGATGTTCCATTAAACAATGTATTTAAATGTTAATTTAACATTGTGTTGAATAAGATTTGCAGGAAACAACTATTCAGCGGACAAAAGCCCCGACCTGCACTGAATTAAACCGGCAAATCTAGTTTGGTAGCTAAGATTGTTTGTCAATTCCTCACTAGACATAGAACGGTTTCGAACTTTTTATGTTCTCGTCAGTACGCCATAAGTAATGAAAAAGACAAATAATAATAGCAAACCAGGCTATATTCCTAGTTTATCTCTTTCTCGCCTCTCCACTCGCACCGCTATCTTGAAAACATGATGACCAAAATAAGTTTTTGTGCAATATCTCCCCCTCTGGCATATTCTAGGGTTAAAGTTATTGTAGTTAATATTTTGGAGGAGGCGATTCCTTAATCAGATGAATAGTTCTCGAGAAACAGTAAAGTAAAACAGAGAATATTTCTATAATTCCCAGAACCGCCTTATTTCCGCCTGGAGTGTATATTAGCTATTGATCATCTAGTTTTAACTCATTTCCACACAACCATGATGTACAATTAACATCGTGGTTTTTTTCTGGTATCCCTTATAGACCTAATCCACAGCTGTTCTGTTCCCGTTTACGTTTATATGATCCCGATCGATTGATGTCTAATTCATCGAAATTGTCTTCCATGTAAGTGCCATTGCAGTTGTTCGTCATCTCCACACATGACTAACTGGTTGCCCTAGGATTCTATTTCCTTTTAGTCTTCACTATTTTCATAAATATCTGGCAGGTTCTTACATGATTGCTTATTGTAAAACACGCAGATGATCAAACACTTCAATCCAGCTTTTCGGCCACAAAAATCCATTAGATTTTACTCTCTCGGGACAAATTAAAAACATTGTAAATAGGATTAAATGTGAATTAAAAAATACATCGCTCTGGTTATGTATTGACGAGACGACAGATTGTAAAAAAAATTCTATTTTAAATATTATAGTACGTGTACTGGACCCTCTTAAACCAACATTTCCACTTTTACTAGCTAGTAAAAGACTAACTGCGTGTACTGGCGAAATAATTACGCGTGTGGTGTTGGAGACAGTTGAAAAATTTGAACTTTCAACAAGTCAAGTATTGATGTTTGTGACTGATGATGCCGCGACAATGCGCGTGGTAGGCTGTTCTCTTCAAAGAGACAATTGTAGGTTTTTACATGTTACGTGTAAAGTGCATGCCTTACATCTTGTGGTAGAAACGATTCGAAAATGTTTTCCAGAGGTAGATGCATTAATAGCAAATACAAAAAAAGTATTTCTCAAATCTCCTAAATGGCTTCGGGCATTTCACAGACAGTGTCCTGGTATCCCTGAACCACCAGAGTCGATTCTTACACGTTGGGGAACGTGGTTGAATGTGGCTTTTTATTATGCTGAATATTTTCAACAAATAAAAGCTATGATACTGCAGTTCAACCCTAACGAGGTTGCAGCTATTAGGGAAAGCCAGACAAGCTTTCAAGACGTTTCCCTTGAAACAGATTTAAAAACTATTAATAACAATTATAGAGGATAATACGACGCAATAGACAAATTGCAAAATAGTTCGTTGTCGTTAGTGGAATCGCTGCAAATAGTGGACGACGTAAATATACAGCTACAGGCTATGAATGACGCAAAAAATAATCGCGTTAGTGACAAATTCGAGAGTGTATTACAGAAAGATCCTGATTTTAGCAAATTAAGACAAATTTGTGATGGTGCATCTACAACTTCGTTAAATGAGTTCACAGATTGTTTTACTTATGCCTGTATTACATCCGTAGATGTCGAACGGTCATTTTCAAAATACAAACATATTTTTTCACCAAAGCGAACATCGCTGACGGAGACAGCTATATAAACATACCTGATGCTATTATACTATAGATCTTCCCCACTTTGTGATGACGACAACCAAACTACTTCATAAATCTGCTTAAAAGGGTGAGTTTTATACAAATTTTTATAAAATATAACATTATTGTTAAAATTTATTTCCATTTATTGTACTTATTCAAGTATTATGATATGATGTATACATATGAGTCATATGACGGCTCTGTCGGCCAGGTGACCCCGGCCAGCTTTATCATAACAGCACTAGTGCGGTAAAAAGATCTGATCGCAACTCAAATTTATTTGTGTAATAGCCTCCAACCACACCGACGTAGACTAAATGAGTTAATAATATTTTTGCCTCATAATATATTATTCAGTACAATTTTTTTGCATAATCTTCTTAATCAATATAATATTACTCTATTTGTTTTACATTAATTTCCTCTTGTTTCTAAACACATTTCCTAATCGCAAAATCGAATCTCTACTTTGTATTTTTTCTTGGTGCTTCGCCTCAGATACAAATGATTTCAGTCGTTAGGAAAATCGTTTATCTATTCTGAAATAACCCTTATTTACGGGTTTGCAAATATATAAAAGCAGCGATATATCATCGTTTATTAGAATCGCATGCTTAAACATCGACTCTATTCAGCAACCAGTCATTTATCATATATAAAACAGATATAGCAGTAAAACAGACTATTCGCCCTTATTACTCTTCTAGATAATCGGTGTTATTTCAGCGGCAAATATAAGAGCCATTAAAAGCTTTTGTTGGTATTAACACCGTCTAGAAAATATTGAAGTAACTATTATACCTATGCGACGATGTTAAATAAGTATACAGGATGGGCAATAATAATAATAATAATAATAATAATAATAATAATTTAAGGGGGTGCAAAGGACCGGCAACCTCCACGCTGGTGCACCCTGGACACGCAGAGGCATCTCTGCCTGACAAATGCCGGCCGGGGGTACCAAGGCTATCCACCTGGTACCCCTTCTACTTCGGGTTCCATATAATCTTCGAAGAAGGGCTCCTCACGATCGACCCCAAGCGGATGGGGGTCAGAGACAGGCGGGAGGGGCCTCACCGGAACGTCTCAATGGTAACGAACGTAATGGACAAGGACGCTTTAAGTGGACGAGGGAACTTCGGGATGACTTGCTGACCTGCCGCGAGAGCAGCGAACCTGAGCGAAGGGGATACATGGCGCGATTGCATGCACTTTGGTGCGAAATGCATCCCGAGCATCGCGCCTTCTCTCAACAACATCTGAGAGATCAAGTATTCTTTCTGCTCAGGACAGGTTACGTAAGGGCACCCCTTCAGCTGGAAGAACTGCCAGCCGCAGTACCACCGCGGCAATTACCAGCTGATGGGGAACATCCTTTAGAGTTCACCAGTGTAGACTTAAGGACGAGGGTTAGCCTTAACACCAGGGCTAACCTAAAGCCACAAGACCTGGCTAGAATGGACGCGGTCATCGATGAGGAAATTCCGGAAGATGTAGACATCTGGCAAATCAACTGTGCCGTGTACAACGCCGCGAAGCAACTCGTCCCCCGTGAGAGGTCAACCAATCACGGGGTCGAGAAAGCCAAGCGACGTGTACAAAAAATCGAAGGCAAAATACAGTCGGCCAGACAACACGCTTCTCGGATCCAGAGTGTGGTGGAATATAAGACGTCTGGTAGAGTTTTTACTCCCAGAATCCGGCGAATAGCAGCCGGATTAAGACGTCAACACCATACTCTAAATCTGACAGTGATGCTTACCATCAAGCAGCACTGTCTAGATAGGATCCGAGCGCTCATGGCGATAAAGAAAACATTAAAGAGGCGAGTGAGGAGTATGGAACAAAACAATTTGTTCCGTACCAATCCTTCCCGCCTCTTTCAAGAGCCACAGCGTGTTGTCGACAATCCGCCGACTGTAGAAGGTGTCGAAACCTTCTGGAAAGGAATCTACGAAACGACGCGTCCATTCAATAGCGACACTCCATCAATTGCACACTTCGAGGCTCTGTGTCACAGACATCGTCAAGAGCCAGAAGAAGTGTGCCCGGCAATCAGTACGGAGGAAGTTCAACAAGCACTTGTTGGTACCAAGAACTTCGCTGCCCCGGGCCCAGACGGCATTAACAACTGGTGGTGGAAGAAATTTCCTTCCACTCACCGCCGTCTGGCGCGAGTTTTCAACTCATGGTTGAACGAGGGGCAGCAGATTCCGGACTGGTTCGTCGAGGGACGTACTGTGCTTATCCCCAAAAAAGGGGATCTCTCCGACTCGAGGAATTATAGGCCGATCACTTGCCTCAACTCCTGCTACAAGATATTTACACGTATCTTGTATGCTAGGACATTGAGGTCTGTTGATCCGGTCTTCCAGCAGATACACGAACAGCGTGGTGCCAAGAAGGGCATGGCAGGTTGCAAGGACAGCCTGCTGATAGACCGCTGTATTACACAGGATTCTGTGCAATACAAGCGGAATCTATCGATGGCCTGGATTGATTACCGCAAGGCATTTGATACAACATCGCACGAGCTATTGTTGTACTTGCTCGAATGTCTTGCGGTACCAGCACCACTAGTGAGATGCATAGAACAGCTGCTGCCGCTCTGGAAGACCCGCTTCACCATAACATCAGGTGCGCAGCGGGTCACGACAGAGCAGGTGGCATTCAGGAGAGGAGTTTTCCAGGGTGACTCCCTGAGTCCTCTCCTCTTCTGCATCTCACTGCTGCCGTTGTCTGTTGGGCTCCGCCAAACCCGCGGATATCAATGTGGGCCACCCAGCGACCGGAGGCATAACCCATCTATTTTATATGGATGACCTTAAACTTTATGCCTCCGGAGAGCGTGAACTACAAAACGCTCTTAGGGTGGTCGAAGAATATACGCGGGCAATTGGTATGGAGTTCGGGTTGGACAAAAGTGCAGTCGTCCACCTCAAGAGAGGACGATGCGGGGAATTTCCTGAAGATGCGCAGCTCGCAGACGGAAGCATCCTAAGACATCTGGATGCCGGAGAGACCTATACATACCTGGGTGTGCAACAAAGGCACATCCAAGATGTAACACAAATAAAGGATTCTCTCCGCGGCAAGTACAGACACCGCCTCCGAAAGATTTGGTCTTCCGAACTTTCGGGGAAGAACAAGGTGTCTGCAACTAATATGCTTGCCGTTCCGATTCTGCTCTACTCCTTCGGAGTAGTAAAGTGGAGGGTAGATGAGCTGCGCCAATTAGACAGAGATACCCGCAAGATGATGAATATTCACAGAAGTATTCATCCTAGATCGTCCGTTCCTCGTGTGTACCTCCCACGTCAACGGGGGGGCCGAGGACTCTTGAGCCTGGAGTGTACGCATGGCAGAGTAGTACTGAGTATGGCATGTAACATACTCAGGAGCTCAGATCCCCTCTTGCGGTTCGTAAAACATCACGAAACTGTAGGAGTGGGAGCAGGATTGTTCAAGGCAGCAAAAAGAGCCGCAGATGAACTCGGTCTCGCATTTGACATCAGGCGAGGAGGCCGGCGAGGTGCTGATGTTGAGTCAGTCACCGAACTTCAGCCAAATCGTCTGAAAGCCCGAATTAGAGCTGCCGAACAGGAAACTCTGTTTCGGCAGCACGTCGATAAACCCCAGCATGGTGTCTTCTATAAGAACATCGAAACACTGGGTTTATCGACCAGGCTGACCTTCGCCTTTCTAAGGTCAGCAGGGCTTAAGTCGGAGACCGAGGGATTCATTATGGCTTGCCAAGATGGTGTTATCAACACCTTGGTCTACCGTAGCCGCGTGTGGCGTGTAGAGGTTCCTGATATCAACTGCAGGACCTGCCATCAGGCGCCGGAATCGCTCATGCATTTACTCTCTGCATGCCCCATATATGCGATTTCGGCCTACATCCACCGATATAACGCGGCCTTACGAGTGCTATACTACCATCTAAGGCACTCGTACGGGGTAGACCAGACACCAGTGCTGCCTTACATCCCCGGAGATATTGAGTCCGTTGTCGAGAACGAGAAATGCCGGATTTACTGGAACTACTCGTTCCCGACTGTCAGGCTAATCCAAGCCAACAAGCCTGACATAGTCCTCCTCGACCATCAACTCAAGGTGATGTATGTCATCGAGTTCTCGGCACCTGCTGAGAAAAACATCACCTTGAAGGAGGAGGAGAAACGGACCAAATATCGCGATCTCCGGTACGAGCTCCAAGTGCTGTACCCAGGCTACTCGGTCAAAATGGTCGTCCTTATTATCGGTGTACTCGGGGGGATAAAGCCTACGCTGCTCTCGGAACTGAAGATCATACCGGCCTGCCAAAAATCAGCTGAGTGGCTGGCAGGCCAAATGCAGAAGGCGGTCATTCTTGGTTCTCTCCGTCTGCCTAGGGCACACGATTCCGGAGCCTACAGTCACTAACCCTGCGGGATGTGGGGAGTGGCTGAGGTTAATGTGCTGGCGCGACTCCCGTGAGGCGTCGGAGGCCACGGGAGGACTGTCCAGCGTCGGGCAACCGAAAAAAAAAAAAAAAAAAAAAAAAAAATAATTTTTATTGTCCCTTAAAAAAGAAATACCAATACAAAGAATGTACATATGGTGTAGGACTAGTCAAGTACACAAAGAAAATTTGAAAATTTCATGAGGTGCTGTATAAAGTGTAACAATTAATATATTCATTAACATCATAGAAAGAATGATTTACTAAGAAAGTAAATAAACATTTTTTGAATTGTCTTATATTACTTATGATTTTAATATGGTAAGGAAGCTTATTACAAAGTTTAATGCCTACATATCTAGGACTAGTTTCATATACAGATAAGCTATGTTGTGGAACGAGTAACGCTTTTGAATGTCTTGTATCATAGTTATGGTTGAAGTCATTAGTTAAAAATGACGAATAATTATGTTTAACAAACATCAGAATCTCGAAAATATATATACAAGGCACCGTAAGCAATTTAAATTTTCTAAATAAATTTCTACATGAATGAAATTTGTTTACCCCGGCTATGTTTCGCACAGCACGCTTTTGCATTCTAAAAACTTTTATCATAGAGCTTGATGATCCCCAAAATAAAATACTGTAATTTACTCTGGAGTAAATATGAGCATAATAATAAGATAATAATATTTTTACGTTTGCTAAAGAATGAAGTCTATAAAACACATAACACACTGACGATAATTTTAAACATAAATTCCTTATATGATCTTCCCAACTTAAGAACTGATCAACATACACACCTAAAAATTTTACAGAATCTACCTGTTTTATGGACAATCCATTGATTTTTATTAAATAGCTCTCAGTTACTGGAGAAGTTCTTGGTTTAAATAACATAAATTCTGTCTTAGAAATATTCAGAAACAATTTATTTTGGCTGAACCATTCAACAAACGTATCTACTGTATTCTGACTTTGTGAGATAACTTTGTTTAAGGAGAAATTTGAACAAATAATAGAGGTATCATCAGCAAATAATGTTAAATTAGTTTGATTGACAGTAGAAGATAAATCATTTATAAAAATGATGAACAGTAAAGGTCCAAGGACAGACCCCTGAGGAACTCCACATTCATTATTTTTATTATCAGATCTATAACCATTGATCTCTACAATTTGAGTTCTTTGCGAAAGATACGAATTTATCCAATCATAAATTTTACCTCTTAAACCATACATATATAATTTATCAAGTAATAACTCATGGTTAACAAGATCAAAAGCCTTACTTAAGTCTAAGAACACACCAACACATTTGTTTTTAGCATTTAAATTTTCATGAAGTCGCATTAAAAAAATTATTAATTGCAGATTTTGTTGACTTTCCTTTTTGAAATCCAAATTGACAAGAAGAAAGTATTTGAAACTTTGAAAGAAAATTTACAATTCTATTAAATATTACTTTTTCCAAGATTTTGGATAGAATGTACAACAAGGCTATAGGTCTATAGTTGTCTATATCATTTCTGGCTCCTTTTTTGTGTAGAGGAATTATTTTGGCAATTTTTAAAATATCAGGAAAAACACCTTCATTGATTGACAAATTTATCAAGTAGGTTATTGGTTTAATAAAAAAAATAAATATAATTTTTTAATAATTTTGATGAAATATTATCAAAGCCAGTGGAATTTGATTCCTTCAATATGCTAATGATATTGAAAATTTCAGTTTCAGTTACTTCCTCTAGATACAATGTTGGATAATAAGTTTTTATTGACGGTTTAAAATTAACATCATTGATATCAACTAATTGTTTATTTAATTGTTTAGGAATGTTTATAAAATGGTCATTAAACATATTTGCTATTTTTATAGGATCCGATTCACTTTGATTATTTCTAACTATTTCACTGACAGAATACATATTATCCCTTTGTTTACTAATGTTATTATTGATGAGCGCCCAAGCTGCTCGAGATTTATTATTAGAAATATTATAAAATCTGTCGTTATACAACATTTTAGCTTTTTCAAGTACCTGCCTATAAACTTTTTTGTATTTTTTAAATTCTTGTTTATCAGAATCTAATTTAGTCTGCAACATTTTTTTGTTTAAAATCTTTAAACGTTTGGAAGAATTTTTAATGCCTTGAGTTAACCAAGGTTTCGGTTTATTTTTTATGTCTACTTTTGCTTTTTTATATGGGAAACTGACGTTGATGTAATATGACAAGGTACTTGAAAACGCTACATATGCCTTGGTTACATTGATACACATATAAGTGTCATGCCAATCTTCTTTGCTAATATGAGATAAGAACGTTTGATGGTTACTTTTATTAAATAATCTTTTAGTTACATACATGGGTAATTGTTGTAAACAATCTTTAATTATTAAAAGTTGCGCAGAATGATCTGCAATACTATCATGCAAAACAGAACAAAGAACATTCTTGCCGAAATTTACACACATATAATCAAGAGTTGTAGCAGAGTTTACAGTTATTCTTGTGGGTTCATTTACTAAATTAGAGATATTATATGACGACATAACATTAACAAGATCAGATTTATGTACCGAGTCAACAGCATAATCTATATTTAAATCACCACAGAGAATTACTTTTATATCACTTTTCAAACAAATGCGGTTTAAAATGCAGTCTAAATCTTGCACAAAAGTATCAAAGTCATTTTCACCTGGTGATCTATATAAAGTTAATATGTTTAAGGTTTCATTATTTAGTTTGATTTCAATGCCAACAATTTCTAACATTTTTTCTTTACAAAAAGATTTAACAAAATTTATTTCTTTTACATTTAAGGCTAGACTTGCATTTACAAAAATAGCTGCACCTCCATTTTTAAACTGTTCTCTACAAAATATTGTGGATAGAACATATCCATTTAATTTTACACAATGAATTTCTGACAAATTTAACCAGTGTTCAGTAATACAAACAATATCTATGCTATGCTCTTGTAAACAAATCTCTAGTTGTTCTATCTTATTTCTAATATATTGAACATTTAAATGTATAATTTTAAACTCGGTGCTACTTTTAATTATTGGTAATTGCTAGTCCGCTTGCGTTTGTTTAATTTTTTTGTCTTTGTATCTGCACTTTTTTTAAATATACTGGACAATTTTTTTCATAAACGTTATGAAATATATTTAAATCTATATTAAATTTGTTGTTGGAATCTATACAATTTATACATTTAAAAATTTCATTTTTGCACGACTCAGCATCATGACCACTTTCAGCACAACGTAAACATTTTGCTTCACTACTGCAATTTTCTGCATGATGATCATATCCAGCACATTTAAAGCATCGGAAAACACTGACATATTCGAATACTCTACATCTTGACCAATTTATACATACACATCCTTCGGATAATATTTTTTTGGCTACTATTGGATCACACTCTACTATTGCCATATAATTTTTCTTAATTTTTTTAAAAACTTTTACCTCGAAATTTATGTTGCCCAACTCTTGCAGAAATATATTCTGTTTTATGATGCAATTAAGTAATTCTTCATTTTCTAACTTCTCCTGTATATCTACTATTTTGATGCTTGGATTCTTTAGTTCTGGTGCTTTTATTTGATAATTTTTTGTAAGCTTCTTTTCCGCTGCCTTTTTAATTTTTTCTTGTTCTTCCTTGTTCTTGCATTTAATTATTACACCTCCTTCTTTAATGTTTCTCATTTCTGTGATACCCACTTCAAGAGCTGCTGGTCTTAAATTCTTCTGTATAACCTCCATAGTTTTCTTCGACTCTTGTTTCGTTTTTGGCTTTATAATTACTACCTCACCTGCTGTTGCCTTAGCATAACTCTTCTGTTCAGTCGGCAATTCAATCTTAGTATTACTAGAATTTTTATTTAATATTTCTTTAAATATTGTCAACTCTTTTGTGACCTGATCTTTTAATTGCTCCATTTGATTTTGGATATTTAATGCAAATTCCAGAAATGATAAACAATTATCACAAAACCATCTAGCTCCCTTGCATTTTTGAATCAATTGAAAATCTTTATTACTGATAGTGCAGCTGACTTCGATATCTCGACTTCTATGATAGATAGAAACTTGATTAAAAACATAAGTAAACTAGACAAAAAGTCTATAACCGGAAATTATTTTTGAATATACACGGTGAGCCAAGACGATTCTACAGGGTCAAGTAACATTTTTTAAATGAAATACAATGTATATCAGAACATTTTTTTCATTCCTGTATTATTATTGGCGCTCTCCCAACCACTTCGATGAATGATTTTTTTTGTTGAATTTATACAATTTACACGTGTATATTAAAATTATCACTACAATCACAACTATCGATTTAAAAAAAATATATTAATACCAGTTATAAGACATCTGTGTGATGACACTCAGCCATTTTTATTTATTTATTTACTTATTATTATACACTACCCAACAGAACATGTTCCAATTACAGGGTAGGAAAAATACACAATAACAAATTCATAATATTACAAAACACACAATATAACTTATTTTCAATGAGTGTAACGTACCGGGTGATCCAAATAAGCTTCCCACCCCCATATTCTCGGTTATTTGGAAAGATACGAAAAAAATGAAAAATGCTTTTTGTAGGGTTTTTAAAAAGGAATCCACCCACATTAACAGAAAAACAACTGAACATCAAATAAAAAAGATGGAGGCCTAAGTTACTTTTTTTTAAATGAAAGTACCCAAATATTTTTCCATTTTTAATCTGATTTCAAATATATATACTTTTTATATAATATCTTCAGTAAATATTCCGATAATCGCTTTTTTTCAATGTAAAATACGTTACTTAACAGATATCAAGAAATACTATCTAGTTGGCTGTGATAGTAAAACAAAAGTGTTAGTTTGATAGTTTGACTATTATAACTAACTTTTTGCCTAATTTACATATATTTAATTTCCTTTTTATTATCCTCATGAAACTATGCTCAATTATTAGTTAAATTATTATATTGAAAAAAATAAATAAATAAATAAAAAACGCTTATGCTGCTTAGCCAGCTAAAGAACTACAAATATGGAAAATAACTAAAGAACACTATTGAAGTGGTAGATAATTTATTAAAAATAATGTTATCCATTAAAAAGAGTGGTAAATGAAAATATTTAAATTCTTTAACGGCTACAGAAATGTAGTAAATTAACAATAATTTATTGTTAGTTAATTAATAATAAAATATCACAAAAAATTCTCTATGTACCTTTCATTGTGTTCTATACACAGATCGTATCGTTTTCTTAAGTTTCCCATTACATTTGCCATAACAGCGTTGTTATTATTCAAATTTCGTATTTCTGTTCTAATTTTTTCTTATTTCTTCCAAGTTGTTGCTTCTTTCTTTATAAACAATATTTTCTAAATGGCCTCAAAGAAACGTGTCTAATGGAGTTAAGTCCGGACTACGAGGTGGCCAAGCAATAGTTCTTCGTTTTTCTATCCATTCTTGATATGTTGTGTTTAAGTAATTTGTAACATCATTAATATTATGTGGGTGTGTCCCGTCCTGCTGCCAAATAACATCGAATTGCAATTGCATTTCTTCTAATAAATTATTTACATCATTTCTTAACATATCTAAATGCAATGGTCCTCTAAGAGAGCCTTCGTGAAAAATAGGCCCTATAATTTTTTTATTTATTTTTCCACACCAAACATTTATGGATTTCCTTCCTTGGAATTGAATCTCTTCAGAAATATGAGGATTTTCGGAAGACCAAAAATGTGAATTTCATATGTTGATTGATACCTCATCGGTCCAACATATTTTATTAAATATATTATTATCAATGTCATACCTGTTGATCATATTTCTACAAAATTGTTGCCGCTTCTCATTATCTTGAGGGAATAATTTTTGAACGGGCAATATACTATAATCCTTAAGTTTATGTTTTTTTAAAGTTCTCTGTATGGTTCCATGAGAAAAATTCAAATACCTCATTGCGTCTCTTATTAATTTTCTTGGATTCTCTTGAAAATAGAGTAAAATACTGAATTCTCTATTTTCGTTGACTATTCCTCGTTTCTTTTTATTTTGAATTGCTCCTGTATGTTTTTATAAATTATCTGCCAACTTAATAGTTTTCCTGTCAGGCAATTTCCTATTCGGATATATTTATCCATATTCTCGCTGGGCAGCACAAGCGTTTTTATTATTTTTAAAATATAAGTTTACCATATCGTATTTTTCTCCTAAAGTATAATGATTATTCATATTGGTTATTTTTGGCCAACAAAGCAACGTTCAAATTAACAGTTGTTGGCAAACTGTTGAATTATTAAATGAGTAAAACTGTCAAAATATTAATTGTTGTTTTGTTATCACGGCCACCTAGAAAATATTTCTTGATATCTGTTAAGCAACGTATTTTCTTTTGGAAAATAATCGATTATCGGAATATTTACTGAAGATTATATAAAAATAGTATATATACTTGAAATCAGAATAAGACGCCCTATTCAAATATGGAAAAATATTTGGGTACTTCCGTTTAAAAAAATATATCTTAGGCCTCCATCTTTTTTATTTGATGTTCAGTTCTTTTTCTGTTAACGTGTCTGGATTCCTTTTTAAAAACCCTACAAAAAGCACTTTTAATTTTTTTCGTATCTTTCTAAATAACCGAGAAAATGGGGGTGGGAGGCTTATTTGGATCACCCGGTACATAGGTTTTGAAATAATTAATTAAAAGCACATATAATGGATTAAATTAATTGTTATAGCAAGCAGTTCGTATATCTGTAACACTGCAATTAAAAGGTTAATTTTATCCTGAATATCATGCCAGTTATGACACATATCATACACCGGTGAGAATTCTAATATATTTATTCTTGGCGTAGGTAAATAAAAAAAGATTAGTTAATCTTGTTTGCACCAATGGCATATGAACGAGCGCATTAACTTTTGCCAACAGTTCAGGACATTTTGCAGTTATTGTTCAATAAATCGAAAATGGTTACAAACAGTCTTAGGGATGCACGTAAAAAATTTTCGTTTTTCAATTCTACAACACATCGTTCAAAAATATACAGGGTGTTCTATTTGAAAAAAATTAAGAAAATTCAGTTCAAATACGTGTAAATTTAAAAATTGTGTTTGGCCACCATGTATACTTTTAGGAAGTGAAAGTAGCTGAGTGTCATCACACAGATGTCTCACAATTGGTACTAACATATTTTTACTTAAAATCGAGCATTGTGACTGAAGTGATTTTTTTTAATATACACGTGTAAATGGCATAATGTTAACAAATTTAATCATTGTATCCAAGTGGTTGAGAGAGTCAATAATAACGCAAGACTGGAAGGAGTCTACAAAGAGGTTTCAAAAAAATGTTCTGATATACTTGGCATTCCATTTAAAAAAATGTTAGTTAACCCTGTAGAACCGTCTTGGCTCGCCCTGTATATTTGAAAATAATTTCCGGTTATAGACATTTTAGTCTAGTTTTTTTATGTTTTTAAATCAAGTTTCTAGCTATCATAGATTTCGACATATCGAGGTCGGACGCACTATTGCCACACCCTGTATATAACAGAAAGCAATATTTTAAGTGCTGGTAAATTGATATGAAACTAAATCATTAACGTCATGTGGGTAAGGACAAAATTTAAAGAGCCAATATCTGAATTACACTTAATAATATTTATAAAACCACGTCTTTTGGTAAATACCATTAAATGTCTATAACGGATTTTACCCGAATTAAATTAAAAAACAGTTTTTTCTTAAACAGAAAATGAATGTTTTACTAAACTTAATACAATGAATTAAATATTGTGGATTAATTTTTTAATTTCACTATATGAAACTATCTGATGTGGCCAGCACATAACTTTCTTATACCAGTATATATCATCCTGATCTAAAAAAATAATTCTATTTAATTCTTCACTTACCTCAATTAAATTTTTATAGCATGCCTTGAAATGTTTCATTAAAATTTTTAAATAATTAATTATCAGCGTCAGTCAATAAATACTGTCAATAATAATTCATATCATGTATTTTAATAATTTTTATTTTCTTATACCTAATATAAGGATCGTGATTTTTTTCGACCTTGAGATTTTGATTAATATATACGTTTTGAACCCTCCTGAATTCATTCTGAATGATGCCTGTCGGTGCATTGTGTGTGTGTGGATGTGTGTGCGCGTGTGTGTATGTGCGTGCGTGCGTGTGTGCGTGCGTGCGTGTGTGCGTGCGTGCATGCGTACGTTCGTGTGCGTGCGTACGTGCGTGCGTGCGTGTATGTGTGTATGTGTGCATCAGCCAAAAATCAAAAAATACTTATTGGAGACGGCAGTTAAGAATGTCAACAACATTTTAGGTGACACATTAAATTTGGTGAATGTGGTACCACCAGAAGAAACATATTTAATGAAAGAAGAAAAAAGGTACAATTTCGGGAAAAGAATTAAAAAATTTTTATTGCGTTTCTGGACGAATCTCGACGAATTATAATGAAAAAAACATAATTCTATAAAAAAAAAACATGTCTGCATGTCTGTAGTATCGCGATAGCAGCCACAATTATTGGGATAAAGCTTTCAAATTTGGTACACTTGTTCTAAAGGCCAAAGACAATGAGCAAAATTGGCCAGCTGAAAGGGGTGCTAGGGACCCAAACTTCTTTGTAGTTGACTTTACAAAAAATATATTCTTGATGAAAGATTATAAATCATGTCTACTATATCAAACGAATAAAATTTGGGAAGTCTTCTGTTAGTACTTTTTGGGTTATCGTGGATACACACATACAAATACACACACACACAGACACACACACGCACCGACTGGCATCATTCGGAAAATAGTCAGAATGGAAGGTTCAAAACGTATAAATCAATCAAAATCTCGAGGTGGAAAAAAAATCACGATTACTATACTTCCTTATATTAGATATAAGAAAAAAAATTACCTCATTTGAGTATGACATCTGTTAGTATTTACCAAAACTAAGGGCCAGTTGATTAACTACTATATTTAAACGATGATAGGCAATGGTAAATTGATTTAAAACTCTAAGTTTTGTCATACGCAATACTGATGTAGGTACCTTACCAAATAAATTAATTGTATTTTCATTAGATAATTTTCTCCAACATTTAACATGAGAATATTATGCAGCAAACATAACAATTGTGTGCCGAGGCGAGACTGAACGATATAATAAGAAAAGAAATATAAACAACCGTAGAAAATAGAGCCAGCTGCAATATAAACATCGGACAATTATTGACTGAGTCTCCGAAGAGCAAACGAAGGTGTTTCTAGAATTACAGAGAGAGACCATATCTTACCAGCAAAGGTCGTTTGTGAACCCAATTTACTTGTGTTGAATCCCTTTGCGATTTCTCGAAGCAAAATAAAACTATACAAACTCTAATAACCTATGATTTGATATTAGCTTAACACATGTAGAGATCTCAACCAACGATATTTTATATTTATGTAGTTTCTCTAGAAATTCTTTTTGAAATACGTGACTTTACGACATGATGTAATAAAACCTATGAAAAGTTTATCTCTGATGTCACTGTGTATTTCCAATTAAATTAGCTAGACGAATATTTATAAATTGTCCATGTTTCTTGACGTCCCAAAGTGATTCAAAGACGGTTAATTTTGGCCAAAAATAGAAAACATTGAAGTTTTACTAATTTGACTGAAGAAAGATATAATTTTGGGTGCAAATAAGATATTTTGTAATTATATCGAATATTGATGAAATTATTAACACTTGTAGGTAGGTATACGGAAAATACACATTTCTTAAATTATTTTTTTCTTTAATTTTTAATAAATATGAAATAGTAAAATAATGTTAAAATGTTGTTTAATAATATACACTGTGTAATAGTTATTTATATAACAAGACCGAAAAGTGATTCTTTACTGGCCGAGTTGGTGAACCCAGCAAAGGCACTTTCCAGGTGAATTGGGTATCTTGCGTACAATATTTTCTTCTGCAACCATTTTTGCTACTTGCTACACTTTTTAATTTGAAATATTTTGTAAACAGGATTCATAAAATTCAACTGACAGATTTCAGGCGCTGTTGTCTAGAATGATTAATTAGGTACCTACCCTATTGTCAACCAAAAGTGACATAAAGGATTGGTAAAGACTTTAACAATGCCTTATGTCACATTATCGGCTAGATCAGTAAAGATCAGTATTTTCCATAAAGAAGTGACCAAAAACACTTTCTAGACGGTTCCAGAAAGAATTTATAAATATATAAATACACAGATAAATATATTTATTATTTTTTATATGATACACAAAATAAATTTGATGTCACATTTAGTAAAAATAAACACAATAATAAGATTATTAAAAATATAAGATTGAGGTTCATCTTCTGATGCATTATCTCCATCTTTATCATCTTCATTGGAATTGCTTTCTGTCCAGTCTCCTCTTCTCTGTGGTCTTGCTTCAATTAAAAGTTCCATCATTTCAGGATACACTGAAAATTAATTTTTTTTTCTTAGTAAACGTCTAAGACTTATAATGTACGGATCAGAGCTTAAGTCTTCATTTGTTTTAATTTTTCTGGTAAAATTTTTTCTATATAATTTGAGAAGTTTGTTGCAGAATTCCTAGTCGACCTCGAGTTTCATGTGTTCCCAAATAATCAGTGTTTTCTTAAAGTACACTACTCAACCATGTTTTATTTGATGCAAGAAATTTCAAATTTTGTCTCCCAACTTGTTTCTATTTTGATGCGAATTTAAAGCAAATAAAATGAATTTTTTTCGAGAAGTGCTTTTTTTCTGCACTATTGACTTCTTCCAGAATGTACATAATTTCACAGATATTTTTTTTAAGAACAATATGCGTTTTGCATTACAAATCTTTTTTTTTTTTTTTTTAAAAACACTAGAACATTTTATAAAATCAGCCCCATGTGTCTGCTATCGTTAGATATTTTTTTCTAACGAAAAAGCGGCTAAAAGCAAAATGTGCCAGTATGCTCTTAAACAATATACTTGAAGCTTTAAAATGAGTACTCAAAAATTGCGGACCAATGTGGAACTCGCACGTAAATCCCGCTATATCCCCAAAGTCAAACTTGTGGCAAATCGCAAAAAACATATTGCAATAGATCAAATATGATTAGCGTTTTACTGCTTTTTCCCTTGTATTCTGCTGATCGCCAAGGACTATTTGACAAATTTTCGTTGAAAATTTTTTAACACATATTTTTAAAAGTATTTTTTTTTTTGGATTTAGCGGGATTTGGTTCAAATATGAAAATAATTAGCTCATTTTGTATAAATAAAACTATTTCCTTAATCCTTTATTGTTCTTATAGAAGGGCGGCATAACAACAGAAATAAAACATATTTTTCCATATAAACGATATATCAACGTATTCTAAAACAAATTCGATTTCTGAACTTTGGTTCCAAAATATAAATGGATTATTAAAATAGAATCTTTTCACTAGATATGCACTACATTCTCTTCTGCGAAGTAATCGCATGGTTCAGCTGCGCTGCCTCATATTCTATATTGTTAATTTCTTGCCTACTTAGTAAATCATTGTACCAAACCAAGTCCTCGTCATTCTTCCAATCTTCTCCAAATTACTTAGTCAATAGATTTTCCAAAGATTTTTTCTTTTTCTCGGGTAGGCCCCTTTGACGTCAGAATACCCTTTCTTTCAAGCCTAATTGGAGTATCCCTCTGGACCTTGGTTTTGTTAATGTCGTATATTGTTCCGTACGAGTTCTGAACCTAAAGTGCTGAAAGACACACACAGAAATGTTTCCCGTAGCTTTTTTCAAGCTGATCACTTTCATATCCAAAATGACATTGATCTTCTTGAGTATTTCTTCCAAAACTTTGATGTTGTAGATTCTCCAGCCATTTCCTTCGTCACTGTTGAGTGACCTAACAACTCCATTCTGCGTTATAATCGTCTTTTGATGTGGGAACTGAATGCTTTTTAAGGTCTTGTTATAGGCAACCGAACACTCGATTGCGTAGAATTTTTAACCAATAATACAAAGTGTGGATGATATGCGAGTTCCTATTTTGTCCTCCCCAACCATCGCAGAATAATCTCAGTGTGTGAATGTCCGTGAGTGTAAGGCTGTTCAAGTGATGAAGCAGAGCAGAAACAATTTCTTCAGCACCACGTCCAGCTTGGTCTTCAGTCCATATATAAAATATAGGAGCTTTTATGTCAATACAACAAAAGTTATACAAGCTAACTTGGTGCGAATAGAATGCATCATTGATGGGGATTCTGGGCAAAGGCTGCACTTGTTGCAGGTCAAAGCAGAGAGCATATGAGTTTTCAGGTGTATTCCTCATTGATTCGTAAAATGCATTGGCACCTTTATTATGCATTGTTAACTTCAGAGCGAGTTTCTTTCTTGCATCCTCATCCTGTTCCTTTTTTTTTTTTTTTGGAGATGTTTCAGTCTCATGCACTGTGCACAACAGTCTGTAGCAAGACTGTTAAACCCTATATTATACTCATAGATAAAAATGTTTCTGAACATATCGAATTTTGTAGTCTTGACTGGTGCACATTGTTCTATATAGAGGTTAAATAGCTCTCTCATGGTTAGGCTACAATCAAGATAAACTCGTTCTGATTTTTTTTCTATTATCTTCTGATATTTTGCTTTTTGTCGATGTGCTTCTCGGAAATTCTGTCACCTCCTCGAAGTTCCTTCGGGATTTTACCCTTGAAACAAACTTTTTGCTACGCGTCTAACTCGATCCTTATGGATATTAAGTACACTCAAGAACATGGCTTGGCACACTTGAGTCTTGTTTTTAGAAAGTCGTTTTGGCAAGAAATATGTTACAGTGAACTCTCGCTTTCTAGATTGGTTCTTAATGGGTAGTTTACGTTCGACAGCAGTGGCAGACAAAAAATGGCATAATTTGAGATTCTGTTGAATCTTGTCATTAGGGCGTTGAAAGAAGTTCGTATTTCTTGCACATCTCCAAGATTTATTTCTGAATAACAATATGTAGGACCCTTGTGTAAACAGGACTCTTTGAATGACTTAACGGCAGGGGCAGAAACGCGATTTCTGATGAACAAACAAACAAGGTTTTTTCTTGACAACAATAATAATAATTATTATTAACAGGTAAGTTACAATTATTTTAACTTAGGTACTTTTTAAATTAGTCTCCTGTCGTTTGGTCCTACTAGTTTGTCTTTTTCTTGATTCCACATTACTTGCAACCACAGTGGTATTAGCATCATCCATTTTCAGACACACTAATTAGTAATGTATACTTCAAAACTATGAGGTTATAAAAATCGGCTGAGTGTGCGAACATAACGCAAAAAGCACATAGTTTACAAAGCCGTACTCAGCCTCATCTATGTGATATTTAAAAAAAACTATGCTTAATACAACGAGTAATATGGATTTATCGGGCTTTGGTACAAATATTGGATTTAGCGCTGTATGCTCCAATACTATATTCGACAGCTATTTAAGAAGGGATTTAACGGGTTTTGTTCTTTAAGGAAAGTGTGGTCTTGTAGAGATCATTGAGAAGTATAACAGAAATCTGCAAAAAAGTAAAAAATGTCTGAAATTGATTTTAGCGGGATTTGCGCGCGAGCTCCACAAATGTGGACATTTTTTATCTCTAAAAATTTAAATAAAGAATTATATTGTATTTCTGTAAGTAGTTATTTAAAATTTTAATACAGTAAAACGGATTAACGTATTTACAAAATATCATAAGCACATTAAAATATATACTTTTAGCTTTCCTTTGAATTGTTATTCAAATACTTGCACTTCCCCAATTCCGAGAAATGCAGCAAAATGGAAAGGGATTATTTTACTACTAATTGCACAATAAAAAACAGTTAAAGATCTTCGCGGTTTAAAGGCTTATACGTGATTGAATAAATTTTTATAGTAGCAAATATTTACATATCTGAGTACTATGATTATCCTACTAGTATTTCAAAACAATTTGGTTTGTTTCCAGGAAGGTGGCGTTTTTTTTTTGGCCAAAATTAATAGTTTATGAACCACTGTGTGTCCAGTTGCTGTTCACAGTCTGTCTTATAAACAATATTATTTGTACCTTAAAGTCGTTTAAATGACAACAGATATATCTGCACTTATACAGGGTGAGCCACGGTGGGTGGAGTATTAGAAGTATATGGAGAATTGATCAACCGATTGCTTTGAAACTTTGGCTACCAAGATAATCGAGTATGATCTCTCCAACTAAAATATTTTCGAAAGTGCGGTGTTGCCACTTATACGTAAAACTGGCAACATCTTCGTTATTTTAAATGGAATACCCTGTATATTTTTGCGTTTTTTGTATCGTCGTCTCTTTCTGAGTAACTTTTATTAATATTTCCCTATACCTATCTCAAGCCGTTTTCGAGATAATAATTCTTTTCTGAATTTATTGCCAAAAAATTTGAGTTTCAGTAAATCGTGTTTTCTCCTACCTACGCAGCAATTAAAAGATAATTTTTTAGTTGCGGCTAGGCAAGGCCTGGGGGCATCTCCTTCATTAATCAAATGTTTCGAATATCATACAGGGTGAGTTAGAGAACGCTTTCTACAAGTGACTTAGAAAAATGCACGAAAGTCAATTTTTTTAAATGGAATGCCCTGTATATTATTACTGATTCGGAAAGGCGATACATTTACCTCTTTAAAAAAGGTATATACTCTATACCTAATGCACACCGTTTTCGATTTATGGGCACTTTTCTGTAACCTTACCAAGAATATTAGTCTTCTGGTATATCATAACGGGTGGGCCATGAAATTTTTGTTTTGTCATTTTGTAATGACAACAGATGTTATTTTTCTAAATAAATTTGACGTTAGTGATATTTGCACCTAATTTGAATAGCTATGTAGCACAAATGTGGCAGAAAATAATTATACAAACACGGTTTTAATTGATTTGTTTATTATCCATGGAGAGTGCAATAAGATTATCAGCAGAACTTCAGCAGAAGATTTAATGAGAAATATCCGAATTTGCCGCAGATGAACAATAGAAAGTTTTTACGAATTCAGAGGAATTTTATAAATTTTGGTTCGTCATTAAGAGAAGCAAGAAATTTACCTAAACCTGTGACATCTGACGAGGTAAATGAAATCAATGTGCTAGCATATTTTCATGCAAATCCCCAGTATTCCATACGTTGTGCTGAGCGGGATTTAGCATTGCCATATTCATCCATTCGAAGAATACTAGCAAACCATAAAATGCATAATTAGAAATTTACAAGAGGATGACAAAATAAAATATTACATATACGACGAAAAATTGAATTCCAGAAAATATTTAGATATAATTAGAACAATTGTGGAAGACTTCCTTGATATTATGTCAATTGAAAAATATATAACTTGTTGGTATCAACTCGACGGGGCTCCTGCACATTGTACACACGAAATTAGTATGGAGTTGGACCGCTTTTTCGATGATCGTTAGATTAGACGTTTGGGACCGTGGAATTGGCCTCCGAGGTCCCCTGACCTTACCCCATTAGATTTTTATCTTTGGGGTACTCTTAAAGATAGAGTTTATAAAACTCCAGTCCACAACAGGGAAGAATTAGAACGTCGAGTGATTCAAGAGATTGAAAACTTGGACCCCGCTGAAATAAGAGCTGCTACAACAAACGTCGTCCATCGTCGTATACAAAAGTATCTGGAAGTTAACGGTCTACATTTCGAACAATTATAACAATATTTTTAAGATTTTTATATTTATTACTGTTATTGGTATTATTTGTTATTGCTACTTAGACTTTGTTACTGTTGCTGCTGCTTAGTTATTATTTTTTCCTAATACTAACACTGTTATTGTTCTCTTAATGATGAACCAAAATTTATAAAATTCCTCTGATCTGCGGCAAATTCGGATATTTCTCATTAAATCTTCTACAAGTTCTGCTGATAATCTTATTGCACTGTCCATGGATAATAAACAAATCAATTAAAACCGTGTTTGTATAATTATTTTCTGCCATATTTGTGCTACATAGCTATTCAAATTAGGTGCAAATATCACTAACGTCAAATTTATTTAGTAAAATAACATCTGTTGTCATTACAAAATGACAAAACAAAAATTTCATGGCTTACCCGTTATGATATACCAGAAGACTAATATTCTTGGTAAGGTTACAGAAAAGTGCCCATAAATCGAAAACGGTGTGCATTAGGTATAGAGTATATTACCTTTTTAAAGAGGTAAATGTATCGCTTTTCGGAATCAGTAATAATATATAGGGCATTCCATTTAAAAAAATTGACTTTCGTGCATTTTTCTAAGTCACTTGTAGAAAGCGTTCTCTAACTCACCCTGTATGATATTCGAAACATTTGATTAATGGAGGAGATGCCCCCAGGCCTTGCCTAGCCGTAACTAAAAAATTATCTTTTAATTGCTGCGTATGTAGGAGAAAACGCGATTTACTGAAAGTCAAATTTTTGGCAATAAATTCAGAAAAGAATTATTATCTCGAAAATGGTTTGAGATAGGTATAGGGAAATATTAATAAAAGTTACTCAGAAAGAGACGACGATCCAAAAAACGCAAAAATATACAGGGTATTCCATTTAAAATAACGAAGATGTTGCCAGTTTTACGTATAAGTGGCAACACTGCACTTTTGAAAATATTTTAGTTGGAGAGATCATACTCGATTATCTTGGTAACCAAAATTTCAAAGCAATCAGTTGATCCATTCTCCATATACTTCTAATACTCCACCCACCGTGGCTCACCCTGTATATCATGTTAAAGTAAGTAATTTGACTTCACATCATTATGGATATCATGTCAATTTGTATTCACTGAATTTAGATATATGGGGTCAAATTTAATACGCAAGATATAAATCCCCACTGTAAGTTATTCTCTATAATTAAATAAATTTTGCGAGCTCACAATAATATACTTTAAAGCTCTCATCTCAGAGTAAGGTAAGAATTCAGTATATTTAATCCATCAGTTCACTGTAAGTGAACATGACGTAAGCTACGCTATATGTGAATTGAATAACATAACATTCTTATGTAAAGAACTCTTGAGTAAGGAGAGAGAGACGTCACAATGTCAATTTATATATTTCCATGGTTTCCCGCGTATTTTGTTGTATTGTAAATAAATCATGTGTATATGTATGTCAGTATATTACTTGGATTATTCTTGCAATAAGTATCTACCAAGGACAATTTGGATCTATAAAAGTGACAATACAGGTTTACGATTTTAGTTACATTGGGTTTCCCATAATACACTACTCACTTTGGTAACTGAAGAAAATTTAAGCGAAATAATTTAATAGTTTACTGTTTGAATATATATAATCAGTAGGCCTGTCACAGACTTGCTTAAGCCAGTATTTTGTGTATCATCACATTTTCTGAAGAAAATCTTGATACCATCAGGAAATATTTTTTTGAGAATGAAAATAATCACGCTGTAACAGTAACGTCCAGGAGTTACATTATCATATTGTTCCAGAATTAAAGAGACAAGGATTAATAAATGATGGCAATACAGAGACAAAAATAGTGAAAGTGTAAAAGTGTGAAAACTCTGCGAGATTGTTTAATGGTTGTATCATTTTCCGATTTGGCGATGCGTTGTGACTCGCGCAGGCTTCTGATTTGTCAGCACCCGAATTCTACCTGTGGGGATATGTGAAAGAAAATGTTATGTATTCCACATTTAGCTTTGTTTTATTTCGACATGAAACATGATTATCACACACTGTATTGCATTAATATGTAAATAAAGATTTTGTTCTAGCTTGCAATGCATATATTAGGTAAGGTAACTAAGTTTTCTATTTCACAACAAAAAGGATATCAGCCTAGCAGACTAGCAGGAATTTTAAATTACGTGCCTGCAGGACAACTTAAGGCAGCTAGGATATGCCCAACTTGGAACGCAGAAGGAATTTTACCGGAATTTTGCCAGGAGCGAGGAGTTTTCGCATCGCTATCTTAAAAATTTATCAAGTATTTTATCACTTCTTGCTGTCCTCGGTAAACAAGTTTTTATGACACATGAAAGATACATAGTTATAGCAGATACGTGTGGTTAATAAGAATTTATAATTAATTTATACAGTAATAATAATAATAATAAATTAAGATTTTTTTCCTCAAAAAAAAAAACCACTTTTTAAGAATGATGTTCAAGTACTTAGGAAATGTATTTCATATTTTTTAATAGATAGATTAATGATTTTAATTTTTTTAGCACCAGTTACAAATGTATGACAGTTTAACCTTCATAATACCGTGCTAAAAAAATTACGTTGATTACGAGTCAATAGTCAATAGTCTTTATAAAGAACAACTATACTCTTTGTTACCATCGCTTGGTTCCATCTCTGTCTGCCGTTATGTTCACGTGATGTCATAGCGTATAATACAACTTTACAAAGTAAAAATAAAGAAAAAACTAAGAAAAGTATAAAACTTCGGAGCGCATCACTGAAAACTTAAAAGTGCAACGGCTGGAGATAACATCGTAATGACTTTGGACCTTTTACGTGCTTACTATATAAAACATAACTGTAGTTAAATAAAATCCAAGAAGTGCATATAAAATTAACTATTTCAGGAAAGTGCAGAGTAAAGAGTAAAATTCTAGAAATTGCGAATGACTTCAGGGTGGTTAGAGCTTTTAGACCCAAGTAATAAGTTAAGATTTACTTAAAACTTCATGAGACTTTTTAGAGCATCTTACAAAATATTTGCCTATAGAAAAGAATCAGTAGTAATTTTACGTTAGCTCGATATAAGCAATGTGATATAGGATTTATCTAAGGGCATTAATATTTCTTACGACTACTGCAAATGAAATGAAACATACAATGCATATCATTATGATACAATATATGATTCATTCTATTAACAGTGAGGTTTATATACCAGTTAAGCATAATTTTAATTTCAACACAAAATTTTCTGTGTCATAGGCAGTAGGTATGGAATGACAACGTAATATAATCTGTCAAGGGATTCCCGAGATATTGACATAACTCATGTAAATGATCTTTCATTAAAACGCAAAAACATGGGTCTCTTACTTTTGCGAGTAGAATTGAATTGGGGAACTTCCTTCATACAGCGTATTCTGTAATGTGGTTAAAAGGGGATTATCTAAGTTAATATTATTCATAAAATATTTATCTTGTCTCGAAACTGCACTAAACATCAAAGTGTCTTTCTTTACAAAATCTGAAATATGGCGGATGTAGAGAGTTTTTGATCTCTGGGCTCTCATAAGAATTTTAGCCACAAAATATTGATTTACGAATATAGCCTACTGATTATTGAGAGTGCCAAAAAGCGTATAACCAGTTGGAGTCGGATTCTTCATCTAAAACCGGATAGGATAAAATTCAAACCTACTGGAATCAGTTGTTTTAAGTTAGATTTTTGTTTTTCTTTTATATATATTTGTCAAAATCAGCGTTGAATGCGTCAAGTAATAAATCTGGCCATCGCTATAGTTGAGAGGTTACTATTATATTTTTACATTATTATTGTTATCCCTAAATGATGTCTATGATTCAGTAAGCTTCAGGAAAAAGAATAAACAATAAATTTATTTTTGTTTAGTAATATCCGCAACCGCATTATTACTTTCCACGTTTTCAATTAACTCTTGTCATTAATTGTAAAGTATGCCCTTTTCTCCCGTCTGTTTCGAAAATGAGCATACCCGTATAATATATTGCTATGGAAAACCGGCAAGAGAGTCAAGTTGAAAATCTCATTAAAAACTTCTGAAATCTACCTGTTATTTATATATTGATTCAATACCTGGAATATTGAGCGGCATGCATACAACTTATTATTAGTGTTCAGAAAAGGATGAGTTATAAGGTAGAAAATAAGATTTAAATTCAGACGAGTTTCCGGAAGTCGTATTATACTAAGACTTAATTATTATTCAAAATCATTATTATTTGAATAATAGCATTATTACAGTCTTTCTCATACCTTTCTTTCGCTCTCGCTCGTTACATCAATTTTAATTAAATTTATGGCATTATCTTTTAAGGCGGCTAAGGATCAGCTGATTGATCCTTTCGAAGCTAGCAATATTTCACGTGTACTACAAACTACGGTAGTCACATTTTCATTACCGCAGATATACGTGAGGCTTCGCGTAATTTGCTCTTTAGTACTCTGGCTTTCGGTCTACCATATAGTCTAGTTCACAAGTTAAAAACGGTGTTAATTAGTGATAAAGGTCGTAATAATATGGGCGATAGCTCATTGGATTCGGAATGACGTCTAGAAAAATGCAGAAAAATTGTTTACCAACACATAAAAAATTGCAAAAAGTTATTAACAAATTAAGATAAAAAAAGGCATTTAGTTTCTAGCAAATAATTCAGAAACTATTAATAATTAAGAAATTAAAAAAAAAAGATTCTTAAAGAGGACGAAATTTTCGATAAAAAAGTTCTAAATCCCGGAACTGTACCTCCATTATTAATAATTTTAATTTAATGATGAAAATAGTGCTCCGCGCGGCGAGCGCGACGCTGCAGCAGACCTCAGAATCCGACCGTAGCAATAAAAACAATTTTTTTTAGCTATAAAGTATTATTTAAAATCATCATCTAGACATCACAAGGAACAATCCACTTAAAGAAAATTTTTTTTCATCCATTTTTCATAAATGCGCTTATTGTTAATTAACAAATTTTTTTGGAGTTCACGTTTATGTTTATAATCAGATAATTGTTAAACTAAAGACGTGAAAATTATAACCGATGCGATGCTGGATACATTGTGACAAATATACTTTATAAAATAATCACATGACATCACGATATTTTTAATTGCTATAGTTCATTTTACGTCAACAAATAACTAATAAACTACAAAAAAAGGTGAAAATTTTTTTTATCAATATTTGTTTTTGTTACTGTTTTTGTATATGAAAACACTATTAGATTTCATAGTTTTCAAATTTTTAGTGGTATTTGTTTAAAAAAATGTTATAAACCAATGGATTAGTTGCATATTTTAGAAAAATTATTTTTTTGCCAAATTATTAGTGGAATAATAAATATTATGATTTAAAAAATAAATGTTTTTCTTAAACAAATTTTTTTATTGTTAATAATCATTTTTTAACTTTTTTCATTATTTAAATAACAGATTAACAAAAATTTTTTTTTTCTAAATTTATCATTTGAAATTTTCTACAAAGCAAAAAAAATACACTAGTATCGGTATATACATCGGACACTGTTTCAAGTCGAACAGGCGTCAGAAGAAGAGTAAAATAGCAAAGTTGCTTTAATTTAATCAATTCTAACACTTAAATAGTACATAAGCACCAACATAGTCTGCTATACTCGACGCGTGTTTCACCAACTAAGTTTGCATCATCTGGAGATGACTATAACTGTTTTATCTTAACTACATCTTCACAGGTTAATAGATAAGTAAAGCAGTTTCTGGACAGGACGTGACTTTTTCATATTTAATGCTTTTATACTGACGTCACTTTTTGTATATCCTCAATTGTCATTGTCGACAACTCCGTTGAGAAAACCATAGGTGCTACTGAAGACCCTGACTGACGTTGAAGACTTTTTCTATAGCCTCTGGTCACCGTCTTCACCTAGATAAAGTCTTGAGCTGCAAGAACTTTTCACCAACAATAATGTACTACACCTCGTGGTCTCATCCGATGGACACATACCATCCAAGTCATTTCTGGTCCAGAAACGGCTTTACATATCTACTAAGGTTTTAACTCACGTCAGAGTTAATTTAGTCAACTAATTTGATCATTTTAATTATTCTTCTATTTGATTTTTTTATGACAAAGGAGTAAGTTTTTCTTAAATCTGTTTTATTTACTATATTGTGTAAAAATCTTTACTGTACTCACATCGTAAATTCATGAATTTCTGCAACCTTTTCGGAAAATGGTGATGAGAGTAAGTTAGCTCAATGACTTATTCCGGCGGTGAGGCTTAAATCTGGCGCCACTATTCCTGACACCATGTATCGTTTATATTGTTTATAAATTAGTATTGAGTAGTGGTGAGAGGTATGTGAAACTTCTCATATGGTCCAAATGCTACTATCCGACCGACATCATAGATATCTCTGTGGCGACTTGCGAAGCAAGTACCAAGAGCGGCGACCTCTAGCCCAGGTGGACTAAACTACTGTTATTAAATATGATTTGAACGAAACAATTATTCAGCGGGCAAATACCCCCACCTGCATTGGATTATACTTTCAAATCATGATAGATCGGTAGCCAATATTATTTGTCAATTCCTAACCAGACATAGACCGGTTTCGAACTTATTAGTTCTCCTCAGTATGCCATAGATTATGGAACAGACAAATGATAGTGGCCAACCTGCTAGTCATATACTGACTAAGGTAAATTGAGTAGTGGTGAGAGGTATGTGAAACTTCTCATATGGTCCAAATGGTACTATCCGACCGACATTATAGATGTCTCTGTGGCGGGTAGCGACTTACGAAACAAGTACCGTGAGCGGCGACCTCTAGCCCAGGTAGACTAAACTACTGTTATTAAATATTATTTGAACGAAACAACTTGAAGGTATAATCCAATGCATGTCGGGGGTATTTGCCCGCTGAGTAGTTGTTTAGTTCAAATCATATTTAATAACAGTAGTTTAGTCTACCTGAGCTAGAGGTCGCCGCTATTGATACTTGCCTCGCAAGTCGCTATCCGCCACAGAGACATCTATGATGTCGGTCGGATAGTAGCATTTGGACCATATGAGAAGGTTCACATATCTCTCACCACTACTCAATTTATCTTAGTCAGTATATGACTAGCAGGTTAGCCACTATCATTTGTCTGTTCCATAACCTATGGCATACCGGTCTATGTCTGGTTAGGAATTAACAAATGATATTGGCTACCGATCTATCATGATTTGAAGGAATAATCTAATGCAGGTCGGGGTATTTGCCCGCTGAGTAGTTGTTTCGTTCAAATCATATTTAATAAATTAGTATGTTATAGATAATATAATTGTTCACAACCTACGAACCTCTCCTTAAATCTGCATTAGAGGTTTTGTTTAGAATATTTCCTGATTTCATTGGGATATTAACAAAACAATCCCCATAACACATATATAAGAGTCAATTAATAATAAACCAACTGTTTCGCGGTCTGCTAGAATAGAGAAGCTGTTCTAATGCATGTTTTGCCACAGAGACTCACTTAGTTTGCGAAGTTTTACTATTAGATAAATAAATCTTCTTGACAGAAGTTTGCCTTCAGCGAGATTTTGCTCTGTTCCTTTTTGAGTAAAAACAAACATTCACGTCTGGACTAATATGCTAAAAATAACTCAGTAAACGAGAACATACATTCAAATAAAAATGTCTTTAAAAGTTGAACTAATGTTTTCGTTATTGTATTAACGGGTAATACAAGGATTTAACTTGGGAAGTAAACTAATCAATTTTAATAATTGTATTCGGACATTTCTTATTTGATTGACATTTTACTAAAAAAAATCACGATTTAGTTAAAAATGTTCAATCAACTTAATAAATATCAGGGTTAATATTTATTAAGTTGATTGAAGATGAAGTTACTTTGTGAAAATCCATTTAGATTTAAAAAATTATAAACACTTTTTGTTACTTGTCTAATTTTCATTTTATTTGTTATTTTACAACTAGTTTCATCCTATTCGGACATTTTCAAATAAACTAAATTATATACATATTTTACTTTCATTTAAATATAAACTGAACTGAATAAAAGGATGGGTCATTTTATGGTTGATAATATAATTCAAATTTGTACAGATGTTATGTCTTTAAATTTAGGGTTTTTTTCAAGATAGTAAATTACATTATCGTGTGATTTTTATTAGCAGAAGGTTATCTGAATAAGTTTAATAACGGAGAATTATTTAAATCTATTTGGTCGTTTAATATGTTGTAATTTTTATTCCTATTTAATTTATTAATTTCTAGCACTTCTAATAAATTAGGTTTTTACTTTTCCCACAAATATGTAATATTTTAGGTTGAGGGTCATCAGTTATTGTATGACCAGAATCTGTTAGGTGTTTATACAAGTTGGAATGTTGCTTTTGTATGTGAATATGTTTTCTATATCTTACCCCGAACGATCTACCTGTTTGCCCTACATATGAGGCGTTACATTCTCGGCAATCTAACCGATATACATCACATTTTTTAGAAATATTAGTTTTTTGTTTTGCATTGTAAAGATATCTGCCTATATTTTTGTTAGAACTAAATGATGATTTAATATTAAATTTGGACAAAGTATTGCTAATTGAATAAGGGAGTCGACCTGAATATGATAATGAAATGTATGTTTGAACTTTTTTCTTGTTAGTAGTGGGATAAAGTTCTTTCAAGAGGGACTTATTTTGTTTTTTGTAGATTAGATTGTTGATTATATTTTGAGGGTACCCGTTATTATGTGGTATAAGTCTTATTGTGTCTAATTCTTCTTTTAAATCTGTCTCAGATAGAGGTAAGATGAAGGCTCGGAGTGTCATTTGATTGATATGCTGCTAATTTGTGTGAGAGAGGGTTATAGGATTTAAAGGGTATAGTGGCGTCATTAAAAGTTGGTTTGCGGTAAATATTATAGGAAAATTATGTTTTATGTCTTTTTATAGTTAAGTAGAGAAAGTTTATTGATTTACTCATATTATCGTTCTCTGTTTCTAAGGTAAAATATATATTATTATGTGTGTTATTGATAAAATCGAGGAATAATTTTAATTGTCTGTCTGTCCCTTTAAAACCTATTAGGATGTCATTAATATACCTGTACCAAGAGGTAATATGTTTTTTTGATATTGGAGAATCCAATATAGTTCTTTTCAAGATTATCCATGAATATATCGGATAAAAGGGGGCTAAGTGGCAAACCCATAGGGAACCCTGTTTTTTGTATAAAGATGTCCTCATTAAATTGTAAATAATTTTGATCTAAACACAACTTGAATGTTTGCAGTATTTCATTTTTTAATTCTGGGATAATTTTGCTTTTGTCTAATATATTTGAAATTAAAGGAAGACACTCGAAAGGGGGGATATTAGGAACCATATTCGACACATCAAACGATACTAATTTTATAGAGTTGGGGTCAATATTTAGGCTGTTTAATGTTACTGTTAAGTCTAAGGAGTTATTAATTGTATTTTTGGGCTTAAATTTTGTAATAAATTTAAACTCGTTATGAAGTAATTCAGATAACTTACGTGTCGGCGCATTTGTGTAGGACACCACTGGTCTAATGGGTTTATTTCCTTTGTGTAATTTAACTAAGCCATACAATTTTTTAAATCTGATATTTATTATTCCAATAACTTAAATATCGGTCATTATACCCAGACTCGGTGAAGTAGTTGGGTAGAGCGCGTGATGGCCACCCAAAATTTTAAAATAAATAAAATCTTGATGCCAATTTCGATCAGGGATAACAAAATTCAAAACAAGGAAGATGCCAAATATTTAGGGGTTCAATTGGATAAACGATTAACCTTTTTGAAACACATTAACTCAACTATACGAAAAGTCTATTCTTTGTCCAGATATGTCTACCCACTGATGGCAAAGAATAGCAGACTAAATAGGACCAATCAGAAACTAATATACAAATGTATATTGAGACTGGCCCTAACATACGCGGCCTCGGCGTGGTGCAGCGCGTTGGTGACGAACTTATACAAATTGAAAGTTTTGGAAAACAGATATCTACGCCTCATCACAAATTATTCAAGAGATTTACACCAGTTATGCCCAGACATAGAACCCATAACGGACTACATCCGAAATACCTCACAAAAATGTTATCAATACAAACTTTCGAACAGTCCGTTAACCAACAGCATTACTCAGATTAGGGAGTATAACGCAGCCCTTCGAATAAAACACAAATTACCTTAGTAGTCGTTACCAATTTTTTGGCAGCCCATCTAGGTCCAATCCCACCAAAATTCAAAATTACCTCTTTCTCTTCCTTTCCTTTTGTTCTCTTTTTCCCTTCAAAATTCTCCATTCAAAATTTAATTAAAACCATCTTTTCTAAAATCCTAACTTTTTATATAAAAAACATTTTCTATTTTCAATTAGAAATTATGCGGATCAGACTTACCCGCGCTTTTCAGATTTGCATTCAGAAGGTTTTTTGAATTGTTAATTTTCCTTTCAAAAGCAATCAAAATTGAACAGTGCTTCGCGCCGATTTTTAACTATAATTTTATAGAGTGGAATGAAAAATAATATTAACTGAACATTTTTGTTAATTATTATTTACTAACTTATACAAATCTTATCACAGATAAGTATAACATATATCTTTTTAAACAATTATTTTCCCGGCTATTTGCAAAAACGCTGAAACTTGGATTACAAAAAAGATAATATGCACATTATGTTCAGTACTACTGACTCAATAATGTTATTTTTAATTTCAACTATTCTGTCTAATAAAACCAAAAATAAATAAAACACAAGGTACTCACCAGTTGACACTCACTTTAAAAAACTTTAAAATATCTACCGACACGTGTTTCTGCTTGCCTTTAGCGTCGTCAAGGTAGCCGGCACATTTAAAGAATCCAAAGTAAGGAAACTTGTAAACCCCAATGTAATAAACATTAATGGCTTCACAAGTTTCCTTACTTTGGATTCTTTAAATGTGCCGGCTACCCTGACGACGCTAAAGGCAAGCAGAAACACGTGTCGGTAGATATTTTAAAGTTTTTTAAAGTGAGTGTCAACTGGTGAGTACCTTGTGTTTTATTTATTTTTGGTTTTATTAGACAGAATAGTTGAAATTAAAAATAACATTATTGAGTCAGTAGTACTGAACATAATGTGCATATTATCTTTTTTGTAATTCAAGTTTCAGCGTTTTGGCAAATAGCCGGGAAAATAATTGTTTAAAAAGATATATGTTATACTTATCTGTGATAAGATTTGTAAAAGTTAGTAAATAATAATTAACAAAAATTTTCAGTTAATATTATTTTTCATTCCACTCTATATTTTAACTTTTATCAAGAAGAGGAACTTAATTTGTTTTTAAATTATAATTTTATGTATTAAAACCATTCATTATTTTTAAATATTCGAGAGAAAATTTTTGTATATGAAAATTATAAATAAAATTGCTTGGAATTGGAATTATCGTGATGGCAAATGTGACTAGATAATCTCTCCATCATCCTGCGGGTTCAAATCCCGCCACCGGCACTTGTAATAATGATTTTTTTTTATAAGTGTAAACCTCGCCTGTAGAGATTCGGCTTCGGATTCGGAGGATTTCTGTGGTGTCTATGTTATATTTATATATTATACAGTACAAATACAGAAAAACCTACCATGGTAAGTAAAATTTACAATAATTAATTTAGTAGGAGGTTCATATGCACCAGTCCTCAATATGTTGATATTATGTCAGTTCGGTGAACCGTGATCCACTAACCAATAATGCGGGCTATTTGGGATTGACCCTCTGTCACTGTTCAAACAATTTTTACACTTGTGATTTCCAAGCTTTCAAATGCATCCAGTTGTCTACTATTTGCTACATTCCTAATTCATTTTAAATTACTAATATATATTTTATGGTTGTTCTCAAATGCATGTTGGGAAACACTAGCCTTATCTGTTCTACCATATTTCAGATGGGCCATATGTCTTTGAATCTAGTTTGAATTGATCGTCTAGTTTGCCCAACATATTTTTGATTAAAGTCCTTACAACTAATTTTGTAAATCTCCGACTTTTCGTTTGTTACAAATATCACGGGTGAATCGAGGATCGAATGGAATTGATGGAAATTTTAGATTTTCTCTTTCATTTTGAAAGATCAAGGACATTCAAAGTGACTCTTTTAACTTTCGTTTCCTAATTATTTTATCAATTAAACTTACAGAATATCCATTACTCCCACCTATATCCTCAATCAATGCCTTTTCTTTTCAAACCTCTCCTTATTGAGGGGGAAGCTTAATAGAAGATGGACTAGAAAATTAAAACTTGCCATTTTGTGTTGAGCACAATGGTCCCGGGATATACTCGTACCTTTTCTGTATATGTCAAATTCTAACTTATTTTCAGTATTTCTAATTATTAATACATCTAAAAATGGTCGTTTTTCAGAGTTTTCAATTTCATATTAATATGTGAATTTAACTGAAGAGAAACGATCGTCTAATTTAGAAACAAAGTTGTCAATATTAGCGACTTTTGTATCAAACACTGCTAAAATATCATCCACATACCTAAGCCAAACCTTGGGGAAATATACAAATTCTCGAATCTGTTCATGAAGAGGCTGGCAATAAAGGTGAAATTTTAATCTCCTTTGACGTTTGTTCATTGTTTCCAAGTGTTCCGATACCACAGACCTTGGACTACCTTAAGGATATACGCGAATTAAACAATCTCAGTCAAGATGTAATAAAAAAACATCTTCACTAAACTTTGGATAAAACAAAATCGTTTTCGATTATTTCTTCGAAAAACATGAAGGAACAGCAATGGGTAACTTTTTGTCACCATTCATTGCCAGTCTCTTTATGAACAGATTCGAGAGAAAAGCAAAAGAAGAATTCGAGTATTTCCCCAAAACTGGGTCAAAATTTTGAGCAATCCCAGTTCCCAGTATATTTTTAGTGAGATAGCAATTATGAAATTTGCCTTAACTGAAGTGCTGATTCCATCGGTTTTTACCGTAACTCGTTAACTGTAATTATTGATCTCGAGAAACAAGAGGGTAGAGAGTGACCGTGTTTTCTGAATCACTTTGTATAGGTACCCATAATACGTATAGGTACACCTTTTCTTTTCGAATTTCACCGGCTTCCATTCATATATCATGACAATACAACTGCTTCATTGTGAAAACTGCTATACAACAATTGATTTTTAAAGTAATCAGGCACGTTTCGATGTAATTCTATTTGTGACTATAGCAGCTCCATGGATAAATGGTGTCAGACTGCTTTCGAATAATACGTGACAAACCATGACGTTGCAGCACTGATTATCCATTAGCCTGTGGTAAATTTAACAAGGCGAATACGCCAATTTAATGTGTATTGTTGTATTACCAGCGTCGTCACACAGAAACTGTAGTAACTGCATTTTTATAGCGCGCATCAAATACAGATAATAAATTGTTGATTTACTCTACGTTTAATATCCTTGTTTGTTATACCAGTTACGAACGAGGACAAAAATCAAAAATTTTTACGAATTGTCATTTCTGATTTTATACTCTTAAAAATTTAGAAACATCAAATATTTTTAACTGCATACTTACTTCAGTGTGCAAGCAGTACATAACGAATCCTTTCATAAAAACTTATTTAATGACAAGACCGCGATAATATAAACTAAACATGGATGGTTGTTAACAAATTTTCGCTTAGCTGCAGTATACTCGTACACTGGATAATAGATCATTTCTAGACAATCTAATAACAAGGATAGCGAATTTTCGTTTCGCAGTGTTCTATAATATATTCAACTGTCTGGGGCCAACTATACAGAAAGAATTTGTAAACAACAAATTAAATAATGCAAAATACCACCACTTGTAAAACTTTTGCATGTAATAACCTTCTGTTACAGAAAATGTTCATTAATTTTCGTAATATCTTTCCCTTTTATCTTATAAAATTAGTTGTATAGTTTATTTAAAGTTTGAGTAGCCAATTCCAAGAAGAAATACTGAAAACTAAACTACATTTTTTCAAGTTCTTTTATCTTTATACGTACTTACTTTTTGTAGCATTTTTGTTGGAGAATTAATTATTCTGGAAGAGGCAGGATACAGTGGCGGACTGGCAACAGTTTTTCTGCATGCCAGTTTATCTAGAGGGCCTGAGATATATCGCCGAGGGACACAGTTTAATTTACAAAGTGGTATAAACAAATAATCTTTTTAGAGTTTATAAAATTATAATAATAATGTAAACTAAAATGGTTCTACTTGATAAATTCTTATGACAAGGAATTTATTAAAATTATTTAATTAATTATTAATTGTTATTAATTATTTCGGAGTAAAACTCATTTTAAAATTTTGTGATTAATTCCTTATCTTAAATGAATAAAAGAGTTTGTTTCGTTAATCCAGTTGGCACCATCGGGAGATGATTAAATTAAGCTGTTTTAATCATTTCCTGATGATGGTCACTTAGTTGGCGAAATGCGCGTTAAGTATAGTATGGGGTGAGAATTCACAATATTTTTGTATTATATTTGCCAATTATTATGATCATTTCAATAATAAGATCATGTAGGTTCGTAACAGATGATAATTAATGTCACCTACAATTTAATTCAGAATTAAAATATGTTTTGCTGGTACTAGTGTTTAATTCTTGAATAAAATTTAGAGAGTTATAGACAAAGTAAAAGTATATTTCTTTTTTACCACGCTGTATGTTAGCCTAGATAAGTTCATACATTTCTTAATTTCAAGGCGCCCGTTTTTATTCATATAAAAATCAATGCATTTATTATTACATAGATATTAGCTTTAAAACTTTTGAGTTGATGGCCTCGGACTAAATTTTATAACTAGATTAAGACCATAGAAATAGGCGACTGCAGAGTTTAAAACATCAGATAATGGCGATGGATTCAATACCAGATATATTAAAAGGCGTGGCTAGTGTTCAAACTTTAATAAATGATAGATAATTTAAGTATTGTTATTAATGATATTAGAAGGGACAACGTGGTTACCAATATTAAAAGAAGAATCGAACAAAATTAATATTATATAATTTTTTAGTATCTACAGTTCTATGCATCTATGGATATTACATAAACAAATAATATATGTGTCAGGTTTCACGCTTGACATATTCTAAAAAAAGCTAAATAACTTTGAAAAGGAAACAGATTCGGTTTTCGAAATGTTAGGGAAATATATTATTATTTTTGTCTCTCATATTAGTTGTCAAAAAATACCTTCTGCCTAATCTTTTGACGTAGTCACAAGCGAAGAGGTTTATTTTTGCAATAACGTATTCTCTCTATTCACTTTAACTTTGCAGTGTTGACCAGGATAGAAAATAAAATGCGCGCTGATTCTTGGTGCAGATGGCACGCAGATGTACCAGATGGGCAGCTAAGAATGGACGCCGGCCATATCTCAGAAACTAATCATCGCACAAGTTTAGAGAAAAAATTGTAAGTAACATAATTCTGCAAAATCGCTGGAAAATATTTTCGAGTTTCTAAAATGGCCGCTAGGAGGCGTAACAACCATGACCAAACAGAAAATAAGGGTTTTCTCCGTATTTTGCTCAATTAAGTGGCATTAAATATACATGCGTCGTAATCCTGGGAAAATTTTGAATGTTAATAGTTTTACAATTTTTTTTCTATCCTCAAAAATAAAGTGGTGGGGAGATGCCAAAAAAAATTTTTTTAAACGTCGAGTACTCTGATTAAACTTAACAGAATTTAACAAACTTGGTCTCGTTACAAAGGGCTTTTCTTAGTCTATCGAGTGCGCTTTACGGTGTTTTCATTTGATTATTACCGTCGCCGCTAGAGGGCGTTATCTGACATGTCAACAAATATCCTGCTTTTTCTTAAAAAATTTAGATGGAATGGTATGTTTATTTTTACACAGTAAAATAGAGAATTAAACGTTTCAGATGTCAGTGAAAACCGGAACATCGATAACTTTTTTCTAACAGTAGATATAAGCAAGCAAAGTTGAAATTATGATTTATTATCAGATATTGGCGATGAAATTTGCAAAGTAGCTGTTGAATACAAGTTAGCTGTGAAAATGGCACAATGAAGAAACAACATAATATATCAAAAATATTTAGTAGAATATATATTATGTAATATAAAAATTAGTAATTAATAAATTAATAAAGTAAACGCAAAAAAGTATTACAATACTTTAAAAGAATTAGAATATATTTAGTGGAGCCCTAGATGTGCAAAATGTCGTCCATCATTTTCGATGCAAGAATTTATTTTGTCTGGTTAGTAAATATATGCACTGGTATAAAATGATCCACCACAAAACAAATGCACCACATTAGATAATTTTCACCAAGATTATAAACCAATAGATTTGGTAAAAAAAGGCGTACCAATCTCCAAATGTCACCAGTCACCACTTTTCACAGAGCCACCAACGCAGCCAAGTGACCTAAAACATCAACACACAAGGACAGAAAACAACTAACTACGATACAAAATGGCGACATCCATTGCCGGGTAAATCTAAAATTTACAATAACCGAAAGTTAGTTTAAATTAGCACACGAAATTATTACAATATCAGAGGGATATTAGATAAATTGCCAACAAGACACGATAAATCGATACTTATCAATATTAATGATGGCTGTTCCAAAGAACAACAAAGGTGAACTGATTACCGAAAAGCAAATTCGCCCAAGGCGTAAATTAAGATAAATACGGTACAATATTATTATGAAAATTACCTCAAAGGTATGTTAAATCAATATAGCAACTTTTTAAATAATGATGATCATAAAATTACACGATAATACCAGAAAACATATAAATTTTACCAGACCGCTGAACTAGAGATGTTGCCTTCAGAACGCTACACTAGTAAGAAGGAAATACCACTGTGTAGTGTTCTGCTACTTAAACTCGATTATAGTTTGGAAAGAGACAAACATTTCAAAGAACAGTATGAGCAATAAAGACAAATGGATATTTCGGCATTTTTTATAAGTGCAAAAATCTACCAAACCAATTGTTCCATTAGAAATCAGTGGCGCCATCTGGACTAGACTGGCAGAAAATTAATTCATCGCGGACAATAACAAACTGGAATGAAATGGCTTGCAATCTCGTTACAACTTATAGTAAGTCAGATGCTGTCTCTTAAATTTTAGAGTCCAGTGAATACTTTAAGAAATGTTCTTATCAAAAAACTGGTCTTGGCCGTTGTCAAATGACTCAAAAGTTGGCAAACATTTTCTTATGGAAAAATTATTTTCATAATACTACCTTAATTATTTCGTAGTAAGTAGCTACCAAGATTCTCATATATTTATATGAAGGTTGTATCTAGTTTTAATCATCTCCAGATAATGCCGACTTGGTTGGCGTAACGCGCATCGAGTGCAGCACATAGTGTTTTGGTGTTTCGTGGAAGTATTAAGGTAGTATCTAACCAAAATCCGTAATTTTATACGAATCTCAGTATCCGAAAACACCCTTCGAAAAAATAGAAACATGCCACCTGATAAATTATTCATATATGATCTCACAAAATATATTGTCTGCGTTACGATCAGAGAGACATAATGTTTCCAGAAAGAAAATGGTGTCTATAATTTCGTTAATAAGCTTTGCAGGTATGAATTTAGAATACGTTCAAAAATACCGTCAAAAGATAGCTACTTGAATGTTAAAAGTACGTTTTGAAATATTCATATTCATATCTCCTCTAATAAATATTACAAAAATTTATTTGAAAGTCAAACAAAGAAGTTTAAACAATGGCAATATGCATGAAAAATTAATCAAATTAAAAAAAAAACAACTAGTTTCGATTTTTATAAATTTTTACTAGATATATGCAATTGAATCAATAAAAACTTAAGTTAACAACGTCAGTATCGGATGTTCACTATTGGAATAATTTCCGGTTTTTACAGCAAACTACGTAATATCAATAAAACATAATTTCCAGCTATACTACATAAACATGAATCGGTAGATATCGTTGAATATAAAACTGAACTTAAAAAGATAATGTAAAATTTTATGCTGAGCATACATATACGTAACTTATCTTATAGTGGTGGTTACAGAAAAAGGAAATTTATTGGTAATGTCTTATATTCGTACCTAGAGCAATTTTCTACTGAAACATGTAATAGTCTTTAAGATAATGGGCAATTTCTTCCACATATATAAGCGAACGGCCAGAACCTTTTAAAAACAATGTCTGTAGAGCTTTTTCTTTGCCAGGTTATTATTGCGTTTCGAAAAAATTCATGCATTACTTCAAAGAAAATTATACGAATAAAGATAATTCAAAAAAAGTCTAGGATATATAAAGTTCAGTTAAGTAAGACTACCATTTAACCAGAGTTGCAAACAACTTAAATGATAGCCACTAGAAACTTTAGCGTCCTAATATATTACGTATTATGCACCTTGGCTAATGTCTCCATAATCTTGCTGCAATTCTATATTACTTGTTTAATTATAATACTTATTTTAAAATTACACTATTCATCACACCGTGTGTAGAAGGATGTCAAATATGGCAAATAGCCAGAAGCTGAATACATGCATTACATTATTTTTAAATAAATATGGCAAAATATTCAAGACGAAATATAGTCAGTTTTTATTACAAATAGGGAAATTGGTAGTGATGGGACTCGAGTGTGAAAATACTCGAGTGACTCGAGTCAAAAATCCGATTCGAGTGACTCGAGTCATATGGCTGTTCAATTCGAGTAAAGTTGTTACTCGAGTCGAGTTATTGCTACTCGAATCAAGTTTTAACTCGAGTCGAATTGCAATTCGAGTAAAGTTGTTACTCGACTCGGGTTATTGCTACTCGAATCAAGTTTTAACTCGAGTCGAGTTGCAATTCGAGTAAAGTTGTTACTCGAGTCGATTTATTGATATCGAATCAGTGAGTTACTATGATTCAAGTTTTAAATCGAGTCGAGTTGCAATTCGAGTAAAGTTGTTACTCGAGTCGAGTTATTGCTACTCGAATCAGTGAGTTAATATGATTTAAGTTTTAAATCGAGTTGAGTTTGACTAGAGTGTAGAGCCAGGGCAGAGTCGAAATCAAACTCGAGACGAACTATAGAGTAAGTAGTTGGAGATGATTCAGTGGTTTGCTAAACGGTAAGTTTTTAAAGTGTATTTAGGTTTTTCTTTTGGTAATCTTTCAGCATTTAAAACACTACCATCTAGTTCCAACATAAGTTTGAAAAATCGAAAGGATAAACATAAATCATAATAATTGAAATACAAAATAATAAATGGACCCAGGTCAAATATTATTTTTCCAGCAAATCAACACATTTCAAATACAAAATTAAATATTTAATTAACATTGTATATAAAATGACATTTAAAGAAAACCGACATGATTTTTTTTATATTAAATTAACATTAAATTAAACTCTTGTTTGGCACAAAATATTAAATAAATACAGTATTTAATATTTAATACACACCGATTACGGTATTTTATTTATTTCGAACTAATTGAATCGAAAAACAAATCTTTATGAACATGAATGTGCCAGTTTGATTGCTGCAGTCGTGTGAGTCTTGATTTTAAAGAATTCTAAGTTCTAATTTCTAATTTTCTAATACGTCGTAATAACGTCGTTTGTAACAATTACAGGTTTGTACGTAGAGGCGATTTGTGATAGTTTTCTGACTATAGAGATGCGAGTATTACGAGAGCTCTGCAATAACAAAGGTTCTGATTGAACAAGCGCATCTCTACAACAATGTGCGCATGCTTCTGATAGTTTCAAACGGTTGGAAACTGCTCTACGAACAAACCTTTTAATTAATAATTATACAATCTGACCTACAAACATGAAACAACAAACCTGGAGGGGAATTCCCGATCCCGATGACCCGATGATATAGTAATTGATTAGTGATTTCATTCATGGTTACATGTTTTCATCTTTTTTACTTTTACAAGATTAGTGCCTTCATGTAAATAATCTTTCATATTTATATTATATAAATAAATCACACTGGCACTAAAGAATATTTAAAAATATTAATAAAACCATAAACAATTAAATTAAAGAAACTTGACTCGAGTCAAAAAGTGACTCGAGTCTAAAGGCGACTCGAGTCAAAAAGCGATTCGAGTCAAAAAGCGACTCGATTCAAAAATCGACTCGATTCAAAAATCTACTCGAGTCAAAAAGCGACTCGAGTCAAAAGTCGAGTCGATTTTTTAAGTTTTACTCGACCTAACTTTTGACTCGATTTTTATAACAATGAAACCGAGTTGCAACTCGAGTAAATTCGGAAACCTACCGAGTTATTCGAGTGAAAAAAAGTCACTCGAGTCCCATCACTAGAAATTGGGTATTGGATTTGTACATTTTAAGTAAACATATTACTATAACTATTTTTCTAAATTAACTGTGATTTCTCTAATTTTATGATTTTGATGTAAATGCTACCATATACGGGGCGTAAATTAAGCCTGGGTCTCTCCGCTATTCTCCTTGTTTATCGAGATAAGTAGATAGATAAGGGTACATCTGCAGAACGCCTAATTTTTAAACGTCTTTCTACTTTAACTATCCAGCTTGGTAAATGTGAACATTTACGGGAAAATACACACATTTACTAATTATGTACTTTGACCGTAACATATACACCGGGAAAGATTTTAAATAAAAATATATCAATTTTCCTTGCTGTCTAACTTTTTGTGCCTGTCGCTGTATATATACAAAACATTATTTTCACAAAAAACTATTAACTAAAGAATACGATTTTATAAATAATATTTAATATATTACAAAATTCCCTACCACCTATAAGAAAGCAAACATCTTATCACTGAAATTACCTATAAGGCATTTTTTAATTTTTAATAACCTAGTCGCTGTACAGAAAGTATTTAAAACTTATTTTTATTAATATTATTAATTTTTATTAAGTTATTGTATGTCATCGCTGATATTATAACAAATAAAAGTATTCGAGACTTTTTTATTTCTATTATTATTACAATTTTTTGTTGAGTCGTATCTACAGTAATCTATACGTAATTAAACTTTTTGTAAATGAGGCGCTTATTTCCAAAACACAATTTTAGAAAAAAACTTTCTATGGAGTAATTGCATAATTTTCTACAACTAAAAATATATGTCCCCTATATTTATCATGTATTTTAAACTGCAAAATTGGATTTTGCTAAAATAAATATACGGTTTTTAAAAGAGTTCATTAAAACGAGTTAAATGCGATTTATATATCAATACCCGTATTTTTTTCAGATATTGCGTTTTAAAACTAAGCTACTCAAATAATATCCTTGTTTTTAAAAAAAAACAATATTGATTGTTAAATGGAATAATTACTGAAAAATATTAAAGTTTTGGCCTTACAATTGACTTCCTGTTTCTCATTGATTGTACTCGATTTCAATGCTATAAAAATCTATTTCAAGCTATATTTTAGTCAGGTCATAATTTTCCAAATTTAATGTACAGGGTGATCATTTTAAATGTCTCACTCGAAGTCATCTCTTGATATCTCACTTCGGAAAAAATCTAGAACTGTGCTTATGTAGTTTTTTTCCGGATAATCCGAATCCAAAAAAAAAATAGTTGTACCTCAAATAGAAACGTTATGACCGAAATACTGAAAATACAAAAATTGACATTTCACTGTTTATAGATGTGTATCACATTCATATTTCTCACTTCGGGAATTACCACCACTTTTTCATTTTAAGTGATACACCTTGCATATTCAGCACAGTTTAAAAAAATATTGAGTCGCCAAAAAGAAAAATTTTTACATTTAAGAAATCATTCCCTTCAATTACAACAGAAAACACGAAAACCCCCTAGGCAGATATATCTCGTCTTTCATTTTTCTTGAACTCCTCAGGGGGTTGGTAAACACAAATAGTATTTATAAAAATATTTCAATTACATAATTCAAAATATGAACATTTATTTGTCGTATATATTTTGATATTTTAAATTGATAGATTTATTGTAATAATCACAATCACATCCATGACATCTAACCTAACCTAAATAAGCCCATTCTTTTTATACATTTTAAAAATCTGACATTTTATTTGCTTCATATTTATGCATTTCTAGAAAAAAATAATAACACAATTATTGGGTATTACGTAAGCATTCTTTCAAACCTAATATGATAACAATAACAAATACCTATAGTTTTATACATTTTATACTGTTATTCTTATCTGGATGCTCTATTATAAAAGTTTTAGGGAGATAACAACTCAAACACGATGACAATTCAAATACGTTTTATCGCAGAAACTATTAAAAAACTACTCAATCTAGAAGCAAGATTGCATTGGAATAAATAATTGTATTTTTTTATTGTCAAATGATAAAAAGTTTAAAGGAGCTAATATAGCATCCTAATAAAAACGTTAAAGTCAGAAGCGTGGGACAGGATGTGGTAGGGCGATGTAAAATCGAAATTAAAAGAGCCGTAACTTTTCAAGTAACTTAGGCCAATATTCACTGACGCATAGGTAATGGGCCGATAAATCATCAAGTCTATCGGTCATGGGCAGCTCCTAAAGCTCAGAGGCTTTCCTCCATTCACAAACTTTAAGAGCAATAATAAATCTTAAAGCTTACAAGAATTTGAAGACTTACGTTAAATAATGCAAATGCAGTCTTTAACATGCATATTAGTGAGGAATAAAATTGATGACGGTGTCTGGAATTCTATTTGTCTTCCACCAGCACCTCATATTTATTGCGGTGTGCCTCTGAACTTACTGAATTTTATACCTTTGTGAACTTCAGTGCCGACAAGTACATTTTAAAATTTAATACAGTTTTTCATGGAAGTCTGAAGGCTGTGCTCATTTCTTTGATGAATATTTAAGTAATAATATTCTCTGTTTTCTTTTCTCCTTTCTTTAAGATGAGTCTAGTTTATTGTTGAAAGTTAAAACGATCAACGCTTATGAACTCTACCAAATACAGGGTAATTCTAATTTATGGTAAACATTTCCACCAGTAAGTACGATATAAAGTAAAAATCGCTGCCAATTATTTGGGGATCAGAGCTTCCTCACCGTATAAAACACGATATGTGGTGGAGTTTGTAATAAAAGTAATTTTTACAAAAAGTCATATTTTTTGACATTTCAAAGGAGTCATATTTTGACGTTTCAAAAAAAGTCAACCGATTTTGCTCATCAACGACCTCAATCTCTTCCTTGACCTCTAGAATGTGTGTACCACATTTGAAAGCTTTATCTCAAAAACTGTAGCTGCTATCGCGAACCACATAGACACACACACACAGACAGACAATTTTTTCTGTCTGAAATTTTGTGTATCGTCATAATTCGTCGAGATTCGTCCAGAAATGCAATAAAAATGTTCAACATTTTTTTCACAAATACATACCCTCCTCACTTTGAGGGGTGAGAAAGTTAAATAATTATAGTTCAAATTGAACTTTAGGATTCTGAATAAAAATCAAAATATTGGAAAAATCCAAATTTTATTGCTATCAGTTTAAAGTACAAACTTAGCAGTTAGGTATGAAATATGATGTCAGCCAAATGCCCTCCACTGCTCCGCTGACATGATACCATTCTTTTAGCGAAGTTTTTCATAACGCTTTCGCATAAATGCGGCTCTATTTTAGCAATTGCACTTCTGATGTTCTCTTTTAGTTCTGGAATCGTAGCAGGTTTGTTGACATAAACCCTTTCCTTCAAATAGCCCCACAGAAAAGTCTAATGGGGTTAGATCGCAAGATCTTGGTGGCGATTCGATGTCACCCCTTTGAGAGATAACACGACCAGGATATTTGATTTGAAGTAAAGTGACTGTTTCACGTGCTGTGTGACATGTGGCTCCATCCTGTTGAAACCACATGTCATTCAAGTTCAAATCGTTGGTTTCATTGAAAAAAAAAACCGTTTAGCATCTCCCGATAGTGTACACCATTGATAATAATATCGTTGCCACCTTCGTCTTCAAAGAAGTATGGACCAATGATTCTTCCAGCCCATAGTGCACACCAGACAGTGCAATTTTTGTGGATGCATTGGTTTTTCTTTAATAACATGGGGATTTTCACTACCCCAGATGCGACAATTTTGGCGATTCACAAAGCCATTTAAATGAAAATAGGCTTCATCGGACAATATGATTTTTTTACAAAAATCAGCATCAACTTCTGTGTTCCCTAAAACCCAGTCCACAAATGTGCGGCATTTCTGGTGGTCCGTTTCTTTTAAGTTCTTGTGTCAATTGAATTTTATACGCCTTTAAATGCAGATCATTTGTCAAAATTCGTTGAGTAGTACCGTATGAAAGAGTCAATTGCTGCGAACCGCGAAGAATTGACGTGGTTAGTTCTTCACGCACACTATCACTTACACGAGCAATATTTTCATCTGAACGACTTCTGCGTTGATACCGGACCCTTGGTTTGTCATTAAGCATACCACTTGTTTCAAATTTTTGCACTAGATCACTTGGCACATTATTACGTCTAAAAAATGGTCGAAGTTTTCTTAATGTAATCGTAACTAATCGCCTGTTTTCATAATAAATTTGTACGATATTTATTCGTTGTTGCACAGTATACGGCGCCATGATGAATTTGCCATGTGTTTCGATACCAACTGTACAAATGCAAACTCCCAACGTTCACACAACGCAAATGGCGTGTAATTCAAATCCTAAAGTTCAATTTGGATCACCCATAATACAGCATTCTCTTGGAAATACTTCTTAATGGAACTACGGGCTTTCAGTATACCATATTTTCCTGGTATTTGAGGTACGCACGTATAACCTACTGCCATGTAATGCTTGATCTGTATATTTTCTGCAAATTACTACTCATTCTTCTATTTGATTTTTAAGGGCTAGTTGTATAAAGGTGGGTCAGTTTTGAACTTGGTATAACTTCTTAGTTACAATTATTGTCACAACTGTAACCCAAGGGTTAAACTTGGTTCAAACCTTTATATAACTGGTCCTAAGTAAATTTAAAAAATCAGTGACTGACAACAAGGAAAAGCCACCTTCCTAAATCAACGCCAATTTAGAATACGTAGAAGACAATGTGTTCCTTGGCCTTCAAGAGGCTTCAAATCTGCCGAATTATTTTCATTGGAAAACTTTTATAGAAAATATTTATAAAGAGAATATAGATAGCTGAGAAACAGTATTGTGGAAGAGATTAAAAATGTAAATAATAATAAAATTATTCATGATAAGACAAACAGAAAAATTCTCATAAAATTCCTTTATTAGTGTAACCGGTTTCGTGAACAAGTAAATTTACTTCACATCTTCAGACACAGGACTACAATAATTGAAGAAAATAAGTATGGTGGATACATACATAAATATAAATGTTAATAAGTTAATAAAACTTAAAAACAAGAATACAGAAGATAATTATTTCCATTTTTTATGTACTTGTAAAAACTTATTCGTAAAAAATTTTTTGATAAAATTTGTTTACAAGAAAGATTGAAATTATTTAAAATAATAAAGATTACGTTAGTTTAAATTATAATATAGAATTATGTAAAATTTAATTAATTGAATTGTGTAAAAAAAGAGGGTCATTTTTATGTAATTCTTACATTAAAGAACAACCCATATACCCAGTATATACAATA